>OX328112.1:19707802-20307802 GCA_946811185.2 Hippopus hippopus
CGCCATTTAAACTGAAATGGTTTTTGAACATTCAGCTGAATTACTTTCGTTGAATTTCGAAATTTTCTTTTGCAGATCAGGAAATTTTAGTGTCAAAATCGAGTTGTTGATGTGGACGATGATTGCACTCAATAGTAGATAAACCTTAAATATTGCAGGTTTTTTTTTTTTGACACCACCTTTGTTTACTTCCAGAAATCACTTGTATATGAAATTGCAGACAGTGCACATTGCGAGGCAGAAACGAAATCTCCAAATATTCTCTACGAGATCTGTCATTCTCGATGAAGTATAATATAATTATGGTCATTTGCGTTATAAGACGTCACTTCTTGATCATTTAGCTTGAAGAGATTTTTTTTTTTCAAAGTGAATAAGTCCTTCATCAAATATGTACCTCAGAAAGTCACGCAGCTTTGAAATAAATGAATAGCTTGAAAACCAGAATTTTCATTATTATTATTATTCAGACGGGAAAAACCAAGAAGAATATGGGTATACTATAACATGTCCGAGTCTCCTGGCTTTCTTCATATTCGTATAGTTCTGGAAGAGTATCGCACTCTATGGTGAACAAAGTTTTGTAAGTCTGTTCTTCGTTACGCCATATTTTAGATAGCTTCATTTTTTTCTTCAATGAATTGAGTGTTGTAAGACGAGACACAGTGACACATAGGTAGAAAATCAAAGTCTTTCAATTTTCTCTATAAGATCTGTCATTCTCGATTGCACATATGGTCGCTTGTGTTATTTCAATGATTTATCCTTTGGAACATGGAATTCATTGCATTTAGAGTAACAATCATTACAGGACAAAAAATCTCAGTTCAAAATACATAGACAGCCAGTAATCTTGACTGAGATTAAAATTGTATCCTTCCTGAATCTTGAAAAATATTTTGACTTCGGCAGTGGATCCGAGTGACCACTTCTGAAAAACCTGCCATGTATCTAAGAAAGATGTAGACTGCACTCGACAATAGACAAAGATTTCATTAGTTGGCACTTTGTTACATCATAATAATGTATGACCAGCTTATTTTAAAGCAGAATTAACATGTTTTTATATGGCTAGCAATGTACCTTACAGGGGAATAAAAATGGAAATCTCCAAGTGTGCTCTTCGAGATCTGTCATACTCGATGGCATACATGCTCACTTGCGCAACAGCAGTCATGTCTTTCATGGAACTTGTAGCACAAAATCTTGGCAACAACACTGGTACTTTTGAGGACATTGTTTGGATTAAGATAAGGCTAGATAAAATATGTTGCAAATCTTTCACATATGAAGTCCGTTTTTAATATATAAATTTTACGCAACATCAGTCCCGAATTTATTTTCGTAGATGTCACTTGTACTTCGGCTGTTTTTCTAACATTCCGCTGGATTTTGTCTTTGAATTTCGGAAAAGCTTTTGAACCTACCAGAGAATCTGATTGACCATTTTTTGATGTCACAACCGTAACGTATCTTATTACATTGTAGATGTGATGATGATTAACTAATGAAGTTTAAATAACTCGACAATTTGGTGCATTAAAGTGTCGGAAGCTGCCCTGTTTTCTTCCTGAAAATTACGTGTTTATGAAATGGCAGGTAGTGCATATTGCTGGGGAATAAAAATGAAAATCTGGAAATGATCTCTGCAAGGTCTCCTATAACCGAAGGCATAATTTACAGTCATTTGCGTTATTATCGTGACATTTTCTGAACTCGATAGCAGACAAAGACAAAGTTGAAATTAGCCGCCAAATTATAGCGTAATATTTCAAAAAGCTGCCTTAATTTCTTTTAGAAATTACGTTTTTATTACAGGACAGGCAGCCCACATTGCAGAAGGAGTAAACTTAAAATCTCTAGATGTTCTCTACAAGATCTGTCATTCTCGATGGCAAATATCAAATGATGAGACATTGCGTTATAGGCATAGAAAAACGCAGGTTACCAGTATTTTCCCCTTCTCCCACAATATTTGGTTATTGTTTCAAATTCACATAAACACGGTACTGTCCGGTAAAAGGTTAACCGTTTACAATCCAGTCCCGCGTTTTAACGAACCTGGGGAGAAAGTCCCTCAAAAACATTGTGGGAAAATGAGAAAATGCTGGTGAACAGCATTTTGTCCTTTTCCCACAATGTTTTCCACCTTTTAAAGACATCCCTTATATCAAAGTGACATTAAATCTGTCATCTGAAAATGTTTTCGATATGGACAAGAATACCTGGTTGGTTGTATGATGTTTAACGCCGTTTTCAACATTATTTCAGTTATATCGCGGCGGCTAGTGCACCTGTCCATGCTTTCCTGGAGTTTCTGTTACCAGTACTCCGCACAATATTCTTTCCAAGCCACTGGCTGCTTTCCCACACAACCATCGTCGAAACAACGATCAGCGGTGAGAGAGGAATGAATCCTGTCGCAATGACTATCATCCATCCTCGGAAAGAGATTAGCCGAGCCGGGGATCGAACTCACGACCCCCTGTTCTCAAGTCCTGTACGCTACCGACTGAGCTACCGGGGCTCGGCGAGAATACCTGGGGAGATATAGAGTATTTTGTCGTCTTCTAGTATGGAGAGATCAGCCTGTAGAGCACTTGCAGTCTGATCTCAAATGGCCGATATTTGGAGAATATGTCCAGGGATAAACTGTAACTTCGTTGTCTTTGACCCTTTACCAGACGACAAAATTTTACAAATTGGAAAGCCTTTGCAGACGACAAATTTAATGTGACTCAAATGATGTAATTTGTTTTTGAAAGGGTTGAAGACATTGTGGGTAAAGGAGAAAATGCTGGTTACCAGCATTTTCTCCTTTTCCCACAATGTTTTGAAAAGGCTTCTTTCGAAGGGTCGTTAACAGACGGGATTGTGTGGTAAAGGGTTAAAGTTAAGAACTGGGAGATCAGCCCGCAGAAGTCTTGCAGTTTGATCTCAAAATGAGCGATATTTAGAAAATGTACCTGGGGATATGACAATTTATTTCATGCTTTGCGGTAGTTTATCGAGAAATAACTGTGAAATAACTGTTACGACCAGTGAAAAATACCGATTTTATCTTTTAACTCTTCAAATGAAGGCGGAAACAGTAGTTCCCGCGCTCTAGTTACCTAGGTAAAATGCGCGTGCACTCAACCAGATGGAAATATGACCCTATATTTCTCGCGCTTGACGTAATATTGTAATGCGGAGGGGATACGCCACGGGGAATTACCGTAAAGAACTGTCCTGGATTTTAATGTAAATCTCCCAAAACAGGGTTAGAAGCATGAAATAAATAGAATATTTGTTTCTTTTCTGTGAAAGATCGAAATTTATGGCTGCCCCACTCGTGAAAATATTACCGATGATGTTCACTCGATGAAATAAATTTCGATCTTTCACTGGAAAAAAAAACAACAAATATCCTCTATATCTTTGTCGTTTTTTTTTAATGACTGAGCACTGTTTGTTTCATCTGTTAACCCTTATCCTGTTCAGGGATCGTATATACACATGTATATGAGCCATGCTCTGGCAAAAGGGGGCTTAATGCATCTGCGTGATCCATGGTACCAAGCAAGCCATCACAAAATTATGGATCCGTTATCCATTATCTTTAACAACCAACTTTATCGTGAGATAGACTGGTCCTTGGACGTACAGAAAATTGACCACTAGCGAAAAGTTTCGGCCCAGGTCAGCCTGCGCTGACTGTGCAGGCTGACCTGGGTCGGTACTTTTGCAGATGCATTAAGCCCCCTTTTCACAGAGCATGTCCTGCTGAATGAGTGAAATGAAATTTTTCAGCCGAGAGTTAAAAAAAAAACCGAGTTTTGCTATTTCAATATAACTTTCTGATGAAAGGTATCTCCTTATCGAACAGTGTAGATCCAAGATCAGACTGCACAGAACGTGCAGTCTGATCTTATCTACACTGTCCGCAAATGGTCAGTAAGTCGCGCTTAGCAGCCTAAGAGTTAAACACTTTATCGAACTATCCGGAATTTTAACGACCCCGATGAAGAAGGCTTTTTTTGTTAATTTAAAGTCAAAAAAGGGAAAAACTTTGTCAATATTCTTTATGGTTGCCTGCCCCTATTGTATGGGTTCCTCTTTTGATAGTTAACAACTTGTCTGAGTTTGATGTAAACAGAGATATCATAAAATGTCACATGTGTTTGCAAGACAATGCCGCAGAAGTTGACGCTATAGTCTGATCTTGGACCTGCTCTGTCCGCTAAGCAGATATCTTTTTTTGAAAAATACCATTGAAATAGCAAAATTCGAGATTTTATTATCTGCTTGAAAGTTTCGTGTTATTTTTTTTTAGCAGGATAAGGATTAAAATTCAAGACAAAAAAGATTTGAATAATCATGTGTCACCTGGAAAGAAATATTTTAACCATTTACGAAATAAGAAATTTTAAAACAATTCCAAATTTTAACGACCTCGGGTGGATGGATTTTGAAAACATTGTGGGAAAAGAAGAAAATGCTGATAACCAGCGTATTCTCTTTTTTTCCCCATTTCAAGGACAGAAATCATAATTTCAACTTCATTGAAAATTATGTTTTAGATTTTGACAACTCTAACCATTTTTAGTGTGGTGAAGAGTGAAGACCATAAGAAAGAAGGCTTTGTAAATATACTGGGTAAAGGAAGAAAGAGAAATCCAATCGTTCAATATGTAGAAGGCTAGAAATTTGCCAATAGAGTTAGTCAACACTTTGGAGAGAATAACCACTGTAAAATCAGAAATAAGTGCAGGAAATGGAACCACTGCTTTCATTCACATCATTTTATCATACTTTACAACATTTTATCAATTTTATTATACTTACATTTTATCAATCTATAGAATGGAGGTTACCCCATAACCAAACAGGTTAATATCAGATACATCATTGACTTGTACACCATTGAGCTGTCTGTGTACATGTTCCCCATAGCAACTGAAGAGTTGCTAAGTAAAATTTAAGTGCAGTTGTTATTACTTTAGGTAGCAATCTATTGAAAAATATGGCTCAATCCTAAAGAACAAAGTTTTGGACAAAAGACCTGTTGTTATGAGGTAACCCCACTCAAAACCAAGTTAAGAATATTGCCATTCCTGTAACATCAGTTCGGCTAGACTCACACAATAAAAAAAAATCATAAAATCAGTGATTACACTGCTGTGTAAAAAACGCTGCTTTTCCAAAATCATTTTACAGCAATCTGAAGAATGTATGGTAATTTGTAGAACAGTACTGTTTACATTTGTTCAATATACAATATTCACTGGTCTAGGTTCTGTTTTTCAAAAAGATGGTTCATCTCAGCTTTACCATATTGTATGTTGCTCTAGTACTTTACTTGACCTAAAAATAAAAAAAAAAGGGGGTAAGGAACAACAACCACATCCCCATGTAGGCCAGGGATCTTATATACGATCCCTGTGTAGGCCAAAGTAATTATTTGATTCAGCTTATTGCTCTCAGAAAATTGCAAATTGTGAAAACTGTATGATTATATTCACTAGTGTGAAATTTAGTTAAATCCTTTCTTTGTTCACATAGCACAGTGTGGCCATTATTTAAGCAAATGTATGTTGGGCATGTTAATGATCATTTTCTTGAATTGCTCATTTTGGTGTCAGCTTCGTAATGACCATTTTTACCGTCACTTTTTGGATCACGATCAGATGTTTTCAAACACGCTCTGGCCAAGCAGTCTCTCATAAAAACTCACCACCATACAGTTATGGAATATTAAGCCTCTGGAGAAAACCTTTTATTGAAGGAAAAGTAGTATTTGCACAGTACAAGAAATTGCTCATTTTCATTGCAGGTTTTCCTTTTTTTTTTAAAGAGACAACTTTCTGCAAGTACTTCTCCAGTTCCATTTTTCTAAACAGATAAGAAAAGAGCCTGTATGATAGTAAGTAGAACTCATTACCTGCATTATAATGCTGACACAATATTTATCATATTTTAAACACTCCAGACATCAGACAAGACTGTCCACCTAGCACGGTGTGACCACTAGATAGGAGCAGTTTCTCTAGGCATGTCAATGGCCATTTTTCTTACCTGCTCAATACAATATGGGTGTCAGCATGAAAATGGCAATCTAGCTGTCACTTTGGGGTCACGATTACAATGTTTTCTGACATGCCTTGGCCTAACAGTCTTATGTGAAAGACAAGGGTGCATTTTTTTTTAAATAATAATAATTTGTTGGGGGTGAGGTTTTGAATCAGACTGGCCCCTGAGATTTTATACCCATATAAGATCTCTGGACCTGGGTTGCAAACACACTCCATGGCAGTACTATCTTAACCTGCAAATCCTTTGCAACAGAAAAGGCATAAGGCCTTATATCCTCTCTGTACATTGGCCATATCGGGTACATTTTTTCAGACCGGTACCTAGGTTAACAATGTGGTGATAGCACTGCACACAAAACCTCTGCAGAAGTTTAAAGTAAGCATGAAAAAACAAAGAAACAAACAAACACACACACACACACACACACACACACACACACACACACACACACACACACAAACAAAACAAAAAAAAAAATCCAAATTTTGAATTTTGAAAATTCATGCCAAGATTTACAGGTACATGTATTTGTTATTTCATTCATTTTGTTATAATCAAACATGGAAACAACAACATCTTCATGTTGTATGAACAGAAGTGTAAGACATTCATATTGTAGGCTTGAATTATTTAAGTTTCAAAGGCTCACAGGACAGTACAGCTGCCCTAAACTATCCCAAATTTTGAATGAGAAAAATTTAATGAAGTAATTTGATATTTTGCTGGTTACCAGCATTTTCTCTTTTTCCCACAATGTTTTCGAAAGACTTTTTCCTCGGGGTTATTGAAACTCTGAATTGTGTGGTAAAGGGTTAAAGACAGTATTGCTTGAGACCTAAATTTAATGTAGGCTAGTTTTCTAAGTTTACCTGATGGAACTTAGTTTACAGAGAGTTTAAAGACAGGATTGCTTAAGACCTATATTTAGAGTAGACTAAAATTATAATTTACTTGAAGACACTTATGTAACAATGAAAATGGTATTATTTGAGACCTGAATTCAATGTAGGCTGATTTTGTAAGTTTACCTGAAGAAACTTGCATAACAAATAATTTCAAGACGGTACTGCTTTTGACCTGAATTTAATGAAGGCTAGTTTTATAAGTTCACCTGGAAGAATTTTTGATATGCATTTGACCCAAGTTCTTACAAAAAGTTGAAAAAAAGGTATTGCCAGGTATTTGAAAGATGGGTTTTCAAGAAACCTGAATGCATTGTAGGTAACTTTTTAAGCTGACCAAACTTGTCAAATTATGCTTTAATACCATGATATGCATGTGATCCAACTGCTTACAAATAGTTGAAAAATAGGTATTGCCAGCAACCTGATAGTTGAAACTTCCATCTGTGCTACATAACCCCTGTCGCTGTTCACAATGTATATAATGGAAGTTCCTACTGTCAGTCTACTGGACCTCACCTCCCTATAGGAATTTGATGTTGGTACGATGTTTTCTATGTGAACTTTTAACCTAATACTTTGAATCACATCTAAGCTAACAGGTTACATATTTATATGTGGCAGATGGGTTTTTGAGAAACCTGAATGCATTGTAAGTAAGTTTAGTTGACAAAACTTGCTAACTGATGCTTTGATACATATTTGACCCAAAAATGCAGATGTATGTAGTTTGCTGATCAGTTTGCCAGCATCCTGATTTTCATGTAAGTTAAAAAGTTGACTGAACTTGTCACAACAGTATGATGTATTTGGGCCAATACTTTACGTAATGCATGTATACATGCAGCTATATGATGGTCCTACCAAGAATTTTATCTAAGTTTCACAAGCTCAAGAAATTCTTACTTGGATATTTATTGTAGATTTGACCTATTTGCAATTACTTCTAACAAGAAATATCTTCAAAAAAGATAGACCGCGTAAATCTGCCAGCAAATAGGCGGGGGCCCTTAGAATAAACATGTCTACATTTTTTACCAATCACACATTTCTGTTTATTCATTTTTTATCAGTGCCAAAAGGTAGGTCAAAAGCAAGCTCATTCAGCTACGCTGAAAAACAGTTTTGCCAGCAACCTGATAGTTGAAACTTCCATTTGTGCTATATAACCCCTGTCCCTGGCCACAATGTGTATAATGGAAGTTCCTACTGTCAGTCTACTGAACCTCACCTGTTAAGTGAAATGCTATGTAATTTTAATATTTTGCGAGTTGATTAGAAAAAATTACAGTAATGCTTGTTTTGAGAATAAAAGGCTTGAGATGAAAAAAAAAATCTAAAGGTTGTCATTATTAATTTATGGAAAGATCTATAATGCAAAGAAAGTTTTGTTTTTTTCATTTTACCATAATGATACTTTGTACATTCAGGACCTGTATTCCAGTGTTCCAATTATTGAACCAGTACTGCCAAATGAAGCACATTGCAGACAAGAATTTTATGCACAAAAAGATGAAACAAAAAATACACTACAACCCAACTTAGCTCTATGTATAAAAGTTCTATTGAGCCAAAGCAATGTGAATTTAGAAAACATATTAATTGAGAAAACGGCTAGAAACTGATTGACAACTTTGACCTACCTCCAGTCTGTCTTCATGCTGAAGTTTCCTAAAGCAGGCTTATATTTTTCCTGAAAGAGATTTAAAAGAAAACAAGTTATTTCTTTGAAATAATGTCCCCAACCGAAAAAAAAACTTTTTTGATAGAAACATACATTAAGCCCCCTTTTTCCATGACACAGCATTAAATAAAATAAAAAATTAAAAAAAAAAATTCAGCCAACTAGCATAAGGAACACGATCATGTATGAAGTTTCATCAGTTTTCGTCATGGATCTAAGAAGAGGGACAGACAGACAAACAGCATTAGTGATAAACAATAAATATATGAAGTTCCACCACTTTTGGCACATATATTGGTCCATAATGAAATTATACATTAAGCCCCATTTTTCCATGACATGGCATTTCATGAAATAAAAACAAATAATGATTGTCTGTTGCTTATGATAAACAAAATAAATATGAAAGACAGACAGATGGACAACACAAAAACTATCCCCCCCGCACCTTTGGCGGGGGATATATAGGATCTGACATGAGTTGGTTTTTGAGATAAAATTTTATTGAACGAGTCTACAAAAAATGTTATTAAGCGAGCCTTTGGTGAGCTTAATAACCTTTTTTGTGGACAAGTTTAATAAATTTTTACCTCAAAAGCCAACGAGTGTCAGATTCTTTTTATCACATAACTGTATAACAAGAATTATATTCCATAATGTGTTAAAACAGAGGCACACATGTATAATGAGTAGTGAAATTTACATGAAGCCTATGCACTTCTTTGACAGGCACATTACAAACGAAAAATAGTTCCGAAGAAACTTGCATATATTGATTTTGTTTTGAATCTAAGAGTGATTAAATTAACAACTTTATCATGATTAAGAATTTTGACCATTAATTTCCTTCAGGAACCTAGGTCAGCAATGTTTTAGAAATGAAGCATATAATTACCGTGTTTACTCAATACAACACTATTTTCTTATCTCGCATGTGTGTGGGACAAGAAAATTCGTAATGGCTGTATTACATTGAAAACAAGGGGAGTTATGTGATAAAAAAAATATACTTTGGAAATAAAAAATTATAAGCAAACCTGATGTGATGAGTGAGTGAGTGAGTGAGTGGGTGAATTAATAGTATTTTGTAGTGCACTGACAGTTAAGGTCATTTTTTTGCTCATGAAAAAAAAAAAGAAATAACAAGTAAAACAAGTTAATATGTTGAGATGAAGTCCTTTTTTGTGGAAACGGGCCGAAGGTATGAAGGTTTGCATGTCAAAAAGTTACTTTTTTTTAAACAGAAGTAGTGGCACAATATACACGACAAGAGAAAAGCTGGTGGATGACTGACAAAGAGACAGACGGACATCTAGAAATGGATTTCAGTATATGCCATCAAATGCCGATATACCTCTACGCTGGCACATGCTTGGGCGATTTTGCTTTAGTTGTTTTAGAGTAAATACCTCTGATTTAGGAACATCAGGTCATTTACATTAATACATGTGTGATATGTTTTAAAATTGGACCAGGTATTTTGCAACAGAGTCTGTTTAAAGAAAATGAGACAGGCAGATTGACAGACAGATACTCTCTGTAGTGGGCTCATTGAGGTTAACATATTAAGTCTGAAATATTTTTACTGAAATTGGAGCAGGTGTTTACATCTTATCATATACATGTACCCAACATCATACTAACTACCAATGGATGGTCATTTTTATGGGCTACTTTTTTGGATACATAATGGAACAAAGGGCCATGATGGCCCTGAAGTCACTCACCTGAGTCTTTTGACCAAACACGACCCTTTTTCAATCTCTTTCAAGATATTATGACAAACATTCTACCAAGCTTTCATAATAATGGCCTCTAGGTTGTGAAAATTTGGCCTCTCGGTTGTACACAAGCTTTTTCTAGAATTTTCCTCAGTGACCTACTTTTTAGCCAAACATAGCCCATTTTTCCACTGTAGATATTATCAAAACAAAGATTCTGACCACCTTTCATAAGTATTGGACAGAAAATGTGGCCTCTAGAGTGTACACAAGGTTTTTCAAAGATTTAACATGGAGACCTATTTTTTTACCCAATGTAACCCATTTTCAATTTCATCATAGTATCAAGAAAAACATTGGGACTAACTTTCATAAGTACTGCAGAAAAAATGTTGACTCTAATGCTACACAAGCTGTTTTAAAGATCTGACCTGATGACCTAGTTTTTGACCCGACATGACCCATTTTTAAACTCACTCAAGATGTCACCAAAACAAACATTCTGAACAAGTTTCTTGAGTATTGCACTGAAAATGTGGCCTCTACAGTGTACACAAGGTTTTTCTAAGATTTGACCTTCTGACCTAGCTTTTGACCTGACATGACCCGTTTTCAAACTCATCCAAGAAATCATCAAGACAAAATAATATGACCAAGTTTCATGAGTATTGAACTTAAAATGTGGCCTCTAGAGTGTACACAAGGTTTTTCTAAGGTATGAGCTAGTGACCTAGTTTTTGACCTGACATGCCCCATTTTCAAACTGATCTGAGATATCATCAAAAAAACATTCTGACAAACTTTCAGGAGTTTGGGACTAAAAATGTACTCTCTCGAGTGTACACAAGGTTTTACTTAGTTTTGACCTAGTGACCTAGTTTTTGACCACACATGACCCATTTTTGAACTGGTTTGAGATATTATCAAGACAAACATTCTGACCAACTTTCAAGAGTTTTGGACCGAAAATGTGCCCTCTGGAGAGTACACAAGATTTTTCTAAGATTAGACCTAGTGACCTAGTTTTTGACCCGACATGACCCATTCTCGAACTTGTTTGAAGTGTCTTCAAGACAAACATTCTGACCAACTTTCAAGAGTTTTGGGCTGAAAATGTGGCCTCTAGAGCCTACACAAGGTTTTTCAAAATTATGATCTAGTGACCTAGTTTTTGACCCGACCTGACCCATTTTTGAACTCATGTGAGATATTATCAAGATAAACATTCTGACAAAATTTTAAGAGTTTTGGACTGAAAATGTGGCCTTTAGAGCGTACACAAGGTTTTTCTAAGATTTGACCTAGTGACCTAGTTTTTGACCAGACCTGACCCATTTTCAAACTCATCTGAGATATCATCAAGACAAATATTCTGACCAAGTTTCATGAGTATTGGACCAAAAATGTGGCCTCTAGAGTGCACACAAGGTAAAAGTTGACGATGCACGGCACACGACGCACAACACACGACGGACACAGCACGATCACTTTGTGCTCAGGTGAGCTAAAAAGCTAAAACAATGATATTGGCAGACTATCATAAGGAACACATGTATGAAGTTCCATAAATTTTCATCTAGGATTTTGAGTTAAAGAGATATTGATCCATAACGGAAATATACACGAAGCCCCCTTCCTCTCTGTCACCGTACTATATCAAAAAAGCAAAAAATAAATAAACAAATATCGGCTGACATCATAAGGAACACCTGTATGAATTTCTATTAGTTTTAGTCAAGGATTTTAGAAGATATCTGTCCAGAAAGACGGACGAACAGACGGTCATTGGTCCATGATGAAATTATACATTTAGCCCCCTTTTTTCCTGACACGTTATTTCATGAAACAAAAACAAGTAACTATTGTCTGTGGCTTGTGATAAACAATATTTAGATGAAGTTTCATGACATTTTGTCCTGTAGAGAGATATTTCTATAATGAAAATATACATCAAGCCACCTTTCTCCATGACACAGCATTTAAAAAAAAAAAACAAGGGTATATAACTGTGGTGTTGCATGGTCAATCTGGGTGAAACTTGTTGTCCTGCATTTCCTAATGGTGGTTGATAGATGTTACAAGTTCGATGTAAAAACTCTGTATTGTTTTCAAGTTAGGACTCAAAACAAAGGTTCACTCTATATACCTTTATGTCCTACTTTGTGACCCCCAGGGCAGGGCCAATTTTGACTCCAGGGGTTTAATTTGAACAAACTTGGTAGAGGTTCACCAGGAGATGATCCATACAAATTAGCAAAACTCTAGGCCTTCTAGTTTCTGACAAGAAGATTTTCAAAGTTTGTTCTATATACGATTTTGCCCAAATTTGTGACCCGTGTGGCAGGGCCAATTTTGACCCCAGGGGCATCATTTGAACAAATTTGGTAGAGGATTACTAGAAGATACTACATACCAAATATTAAAGCTCTGGGCTTTCTAGTTTCAGACAAGAAGATTTTTTAAGATGTTGTAAATTTCCCCTTTTTTGTTGCCGTGTGAACCAGAGTTAATGGTTTAATTTAATTCTTTTAACAACTTTGGTAGAGCTTCACCCAAGGAACATGCCTGCCAAGTTTCAACATGATTGACGTATAGGTTTAGGAGGAGATGTTTAAAGAAATTGTGGACAGACGGACGGACAGACAGATGGACGCTGGACGACGACCGATCACAATACCTCACCTTAGCACTTCGTGCTCAGGTGAGCTAGTAAATAGCAAAGTAATACAAAAGTACAGTATCTAACATAATGTGTATCCAATTAGTGTCCTATGATTGGCCACAATGAACGGACATTCAGTAATGCATGACAGCATATGCCTGCAAATGCTGTTTAACCCTTTATCACACAATCCCACGTTTTAATGACCCTGGAGAGTAAAAAAAAAAACTTTTTAAAAAAATGTGGGAAAAGGAGAAAATGCTGGAAACTAGCATTTTCTCCTTTTCCCACAATGTTTTCTGGCCTTTCCAGGACAAATCCCACTGTATCAGCAAAATTTGATTTGTTGTCTGCACATCCATTTGATTTGGATAAATCCAAAAGTGTGTCATGTCCTAAAAAATTAAAGACACTCGAACAGAGAAACCAGACAGTCAATGCCAAAATTATGCGCTCTCCTTTCAATGGGGGATAGTAAAAGAACAACAAGAGGGCCATGATGGCCCTGAAATCGCTCACCTGAGTCATTTGACCAAACATGACCCATTTTCAATCCCTTTTGAGATATTATGACAAACATTCTACCAAGATTTTCATGAGTTACTGACCCGAAATGACCCACTTGCATCCTGGTGCAAGACCAACATTCTGACCAAGTTTCATGAGTATTGCATTAAAAATGAGGCCTCTAGAAAGTAAACAAGATTTTCGAAGATTTGACCTAGTGACCTAGTTTTTGATCCAACATTACCCATTTTTGAACTCTTTCAAGATATTACCAAGACAAACATTCTGACCAACTTTTAAGAGTTTCGGACTAAAAATGTGGCCTCTACAGCATACACAACGTTTTTCTAAGATTTGGCCTAATGACCTAGTTTTTGATCAGAAATTACCCATTATCAAACACTTTTGAGATATCACTAAGACAAACATTCTGACCAAGTTCCGTGAGTATTGGACTGAAAATGTGGCCTCTAGAGCGTACAAAAGGTTTTTCTAAGATTTGATCCAGTGACCTAGTTTTTGACCCCACATGACCCAAATTTAAACTCATTCAAGGTCTCAGCAAGACAAACATTCTGACTGAGTTTCAAGAGTATCGGACTGAAAATGTGTCCTCCAGAGCATACACAAGGTTTTTCTAAGACTGGACCTAGTGACCTAGTTTTTGACCCCACATGACCCATTATCAAACTCGCCTGAGCTATTATCAAGACAAACATTCTGACCAAGTTTCAAGAGTTTTTGACAGAAAATGTGGTTTCTAGAGCGTACACAAGGTTTTTCTAAGATTTGACCTAGTGACCTAGTTTTTGACCCCACATGACCCATTTTCAAACTCGTCTGAGATATTATCAAGACAAACATTCTGACCAACTTTCAGGAGTTTTGGATTGTAAATGTGGCCTCTAGAGCATACACAAGGTTTTTCTAAGATTTGACCTAGTGACCTAGTTTTTGACCCCACATAACCTATTTTTGAACTCATCCAAGATATCATCCAGACAAACATTCTGACCAACTTTCAAGAGTTTTGGACTGAAAATGTGGCCTCCAGAGCGTACACAAGGTTTTCCTAAGATTTGACCTAGTGACCTAGTTTTTGACCCGACATGACCCATTTTTGAATTCATCTGAGATATCATCAAGACAAACATTCTGACCAACTTCCAAGAGTGTTTGATTGAAAATGTGGCCTCTAGAGCATACACAAGATTTTTCTAAGATTTGACCTGGTGACCTAGTTTTTGACCCGACATGACCCATTTTCAAACTCATCCAAGAAATCATCAAGACAAACATTCTGACCAACTTTTAAGAGTATTGGACAGAAAATGTGGCCTCTAGAGTGTACACAAGATTTTTCTAAGATTTGACCTAGTGACCTAGTTTTTGACCCGACATGACCCATTTTCAAACTCATCCAAGAAATCATCAAGACAAACATTCTGACCAACTTTTAAGAGTATTGGACAGAAAATGTGGCCTCTAGAGTGTACACAAGATTTTTCTAAGATTTGACCTAGTGACCTAGTTTTTGACCCGACATGACCCATCTTCAAACTCGTCCGAGATTTTATTGAGACAAACATTCTGACCAAGTTTCATGAGTATTGGACTGAAAATGTGGCCTCTAGAGCATACACATGGTGAAAAAGTTGACGACGGACGACGCACACTGGACGACGGACACAGCACGATCACAATAGCTCCCCATGAGCACTTTGTGCTCAGGTGAGCTAAAAAGACTTAGGAATACTGATGTTTTAATGGGAGGTTTGCACATTTTAGTCAATACTTGGAACTGCAAAATTCTTATTTCTTTCTTTTCTTTTCATGCTTATAGTACACCTGACAAAACTATCACATATTTACTTCTCTGGATATGAGACATACTTTCAGAGCTCTAACAGAGTATTGAGGCTAAACTCTCAACCTTCCAAGCAAAAGGACCTTCCCATTTTCTGTATCTCATCACCACACAATCCCGACTTTTAACAACCCTGACAGAAAGGCTTATGAAGACACTGAGAAGAGTAAATGCTGGTAACCAGCATTTTCTCCTTTTCTTACAGTGATTTCTGTACTTTCAAAAAAGAATCTCATCATTTTAAGAGCCAAACTAAAGTTATTGTCTGACGGCAGCATTGACCGGTGTGGGACAATTTTAGAAGTGTGTATTGTTGCATACATGTAAAGTCGACATTTTGCTACGAGTCGTGTAAGTATCCATTCTCCGCAGTTATGGTATTAAATAGGGATGGCAACGGTTAACCGATTAACCAGTTAACCGATCGACTGACCGATTAACCGGTTAGAAATCGGCAACTGGTTAACCAGAAACAAATATATATTTTACCAAAATTTTACCAAAATATTATAACGTTAGTGAAAAAATACGCCTACAAAATTAACTTTGCCAGTTCTGACAACCATAACTGCATTATACACGCATCCATGTCGCAAAGACGCGGCGAAGGTGTGATACACAGTTTGACATGTCTATGCAATGAATATTGTTAATCCGTTAATTTGTCCCCAGTCTCCGATAATAAACAGTCTCCGATAATAAACAATCAAAAACAGGTGTCCTCTTCGAATCAAAGGCACTCGCTTATCGTAATTGATTTGCTTGGAATATTTCATTAAGTGCCCGCCCCAATCAAATATATGCATGGATTGACAAATCAGCGTAAGTGGGATTGAAATTAACAAATCAATCAATCTATGGTTAAGCACACACAGCGATTACTCTTTGTTCATTATCAGTTCAATAAGTATCCTCGAAAATCGTAATATAGTGTAGAGGCTTTGAATTTGGGAGGGTCTAAAATTTAAATTTGTCGTTTGGGCGATGGTCAACACCTGATTCACTTAGCGATGGCCCCTTCGTTTGACGATCAATAACCATACCATCATCTGCATGATTTAGTTAGAGGATTCTATGAAGTTGTAAATAGCAGTGTTCCCACAAGCTTTTTATTTCAAGGGTACACTCAAACCCCCCCCCCCCCCCCCAGCTGTAAATCTGTGTTAAGATTTCATATTAGAGGGTATGACAGTAATGGTTCTCAACTGGAGGTAAAGCAATCAATATTGATGATTTGTAGCACAAAAGTCCGTTATATTAAGATATCTATGGAAATTCACTGCTAAAAGTCATTAAAAAGCTGAAAAGACGGTCTGAAGTGACTCTAATCGGACAATGTCGAAAGGAACATTTTGTTGTGTCATGGGTTTCCATGTTTTTTGCATCGAGCATTTTTTCATGTATGTTAATTTATATATCGGTATTTCTGCCTGATTTGACTATAATTTATCAATAGGGGTAGCAAGTAACTTCAAATCCTGCATTTTACACAAGTTAAGCAGATAAAGTTTTTTTTTTACCGTTTTTTTTTTTCCTAATGTGAGGTCTCGCGTGTAACCAAACTTTGGTACGTGAATTTCAGTTCTGTAACGTGATTTACGCAATAATTTGCGTGTCAGTGTGGAAAAACTGAAATAGCCTGATAATTTCTAGTCCTCTAAAGAAAACATTGTGGAAAATTGATAATATTGCCGAGAGAGAGAGATCGTCGATTGATTGGCCGTCTTCTGCGCCACAGTACAGAAATAGTAAACGTCATGGGTATGCATTTCTCACGCACCCGTCATTAACATTCACATATCGAGCAAATGGCAGGTACCTTCATCCTAAATGTTTTTTACATGGTCGTTTGGTTAACCGGGTAACCGATCGAAAGACTGAACAGTTAACCAGTTAGCAATTTTACTAACTGTTGCCATCCCTAGTATTAAATAATATACCTAATGATGTAAAGGCATTTTATTTACTTACTCACACTCTATTTCTCATAGTTGCATCAAGGGCTGTTCATCTGCCTTAAGGGTTAAACTAAATGCTGCTTTTAATTTCAGATCACATCATATGCCACATCTAGTCAGGATTGTATGTAAAAGTGACCACATGCAATATGAACCGGGTCCCACAGTTGTCGATTCGAACAAATCCGGTGGGGTCCGGACCCCTGGTTCCCCCCCACCCCCGAAAAAAAAAAAAATTGTGTATGCTCTACCTGTCTAAAGGTGAAGCTAGTATGGTTGACATGTTACAATCTTATAGGTTAAGTGTTCAACTTACCATGTTGATACAGTGTCATCTTGTAGACTTCCCTAGTATAAAGTGTTTGTCATGCTGTCTATGCAGTACCACTTCAAAGCCATGGTATCTTAAAATTAGAAATAATAAAAGATCTGGAAAACCTCTGTTTTAACGGGCAGGGGGTTGGGGGGATAGTTTCTTGTGTTAAAGTTTCAATTCCAAGGTAATACCCTTACCTCTTCACCAAACAACAGAATTTGGACAGGTCAAAATTGAAAGCGTGTGACCACAAAATAAATGTGACTCAAAAGCTGAAATTTGTTTTGAAAAAGGTTAAAAACATTTTCTCTTTTTCCCACAATGTTTTCAAAAGTTTCTTTTCTCAGGGTTTTAAAAGTTGAGTTGTGGTAAAGGATAATATTTTTGATGTATTTTACAAACTGTATGTTTTAGTAGCTAATTGTGAACACAAGTATTGATACTGCATAGACTCCAATATTTCTTAATTTCTTTGCCAAGCCTCCGTAGTCCAGTTGATGTGACTTCAGAACTGGTTCCTGGTTCAAATCCCCGGCTCAGCCAATTTCTTATTTTTCCAAGGGTTGATGACAGTCTTTGCAACAGGATTCATTCCTTTCCAAAGCCAAATTCCTTAAAGTGAGAATACTGCATTGTATGGTAAAGGGTTAAATGACTTAAAATGTATTAAAAATAAGTCTTGACTTTTGTGTTAAATCTATGAAATAGTTTTCTTTATCATTTCTCTCTCCTAAAAAGCCTACAGTTACAAGTACAAATTATGATTAAATGGCAATGCTAGCTTCTGATACTTTCTGCAGTATTGTGACCAGGGACAGGGGGGTATCAGAAACACACATAACCATTTGAAATATCCTAACGAAATAAAAAGGAAAACTTTAAGTACCACATGAAAGTACATGCAGCCAAGTTATGCAAATAAATTGAAAAAAGAATTTGTATACACAGAAAATGACAATTATGGTTCAACTCAGTAAATTCAAGTTCCTTGCTAAAAGACAAATCTCCCTAACCCTTTCCTAAATGGCAAAATTTTGGAGACTGAAAGCAAAAGCAAACAAGAAATAAAATATGCCTTAAATGATGGTATTTGTCTACAAAAGGGTAGAAAGCATTGCTGCAAAGGGAAAAAATACTGGTCACCAGAGAAAAAATCAAGCTTTAACCTTGCAATAAAGGTGTAATGGCTTGTGCTCGGTGTATGCTAGAGATTGAACCAATCCTGTATTGGGTAAAGCACTGCAGTGCATCAGAAAGATCTTTTCAGAATTAAAAATGTTTCACTCTCTTTACCAGACAACGTCAATTAGGATTTGTCCAAATTGAAAGCATTTGCAGGTGACACTTGAAATGTGGCTCAAATGATGAAATTTGACTCTGATAGGGTAGAAAACATTGAGGGAAAAGGAGAAAATGCTGGGTTACTGAAATCCTCTCAGTCTGGGTCATTAAAACTCTGAATTGTACAGTACAGGATTATAAAGGAAATGTGGCTTAAAGAGTGTTTGTTTTACCTTATTAAAAAAAAGATTAAAAAAATAGGGAGACGGCTATCATATAAATCAGTGGGTATTCAAAGTGTGTCTTAATTTCATCAATTGCAGTAGCCCAGAAACATATGTTTTATATCAAAATAGTAGTACCGGCCTTCAAAACCCAAGTGCAGTTTGCTTCTTGACTCTCTGTCTGTCCATCTGGTAGTCTAAAACCAGTTGAAAATTTCAAAACCCTGAAAAACCCACTCAGTCGAATCTGTTCCCACCTGTCAAAATTAAATGTCTGAGTCAGTATGCTTGTGTAAATGTTCCTAATGTGGTGTGGAGACTATCACCCAATTAGACTGGGATGGGAATCTAGTTACCCCAAAGCTGAGACAGCCCTGTTTCCTTATACATGTGTGTTTTTGCCAGTTCAAAAATCTGTTTTGATGATTGAATTATGCATTTATGTGAATGTTATTGATACATGAAATGTGTAGTGCACTGAGTCATCTGGGCTGTAGGTTCTTGAGAAATTAACAAATGTTTCTAGGCTTTAAACATTTGTAGAAACCAAGACAAATGTTCTGATCCTTACTTTTGCATTTCACTTTATACAATCAAGCAATACTTCATGATGTCTTTTTTTATCTGAATTCTGCTTGAATTTATGGCAGAATATATGTTGTTTGATAAGTTTTCTCTGACATGGTGGCCAACATAAACTAGTTTACTTTGGCCAGTATTTTTTTTTCTGAGTATTATTGATTGAAAAATGTCTGGGTTTACCCAAGCATTTCTTTATTAGATAAGTTCAATCTTTTAGAATTTCAACTATTGTAGTTTAATTTCTCATGTCTTTCTTGCTCAAACCTGTGTTTAAAACCAGTTTAAAAGTTTAAAGGATATATTTTTGATGCATTTTACAAACTGTATTTCTTAAATTCTTTGCCAAGTCTCCGTAGTCCAGTTGATGCGACTTGAGAACAGGTTCCTGGTTCAAATCCCTGGCTCAGCCAATTTCTTTTTTTCCAAGGGTTGATGATAGTCATTGCAACAGGATTCATTCCTTTCCAAATCCAAATTCCTTAAAGTGAGAATGACTTAAATGACTTAAAATGTATTAAAAATAAGTCGGACTTTTGTGTTAAACATAACCATTTGAAATATCCTAATGAAATAAGAAAGACAAAAATTAGTACTACATGGAAGTAGCTAAGTAATGCAAATTAACTGAAAAAAGAAATGCAAATTAACTGAAAAAAGAATTTTTATATACAGAAAATAAAAATTAAAGTTCAACCCAGTGAATTCAAGTTCCTTGCTGAAATATAAATCTACTTAGCCCTTTCCCAAATGGCAAAATTTTGGAAATTGAAAACACTTGCAAACAAGAAATATAATATGGCTTAAATGGTGGTATTTGTCTACAAAATGGGAGAAAACATTGTGGCAAAAGGAAAAAAAAGTGGTCATCAGAGAGACAATCAAGCTTTAAACTTGCAATAAGGGTGTAATGGCTTGTGCTTGGTGTATACTAGAGATTGAACCAATCCTGTATTGGGTAAAGCACAGCAGTGCATTAGAAAGATCTTTTCAGAATTAAAAATGTTTCACTCTCTTTACCAGACGTCAATGAGGATTTGTCCAAATTGAAAGCATTTGCAGGTGACACTTGAAATGTGGCTCAAATGATGAAATTTGACACTGATAGGGTAGAAAACATTTAGGAAAAGGAGAAAATGCTAGGTTACTGAAATCCTCTCAGTCAGGGTCATTAAAACTCTGAATTATACAGTACAGGATTATTATAAAGGAAATGTGGCTGAAAGAAAAATTTGAGTGTTTGTTTTACCTTATTAAAAAAAAAGATTAAAAAAATAGGAAGACGGCTATCATATAAATCAGTGGGTATTCAAAGTGTGTCTTAATTTCATCAATTGCAGTAGCCCAGAAACATATGTTTATATCAAAATAGTAGTACCGGCCTTCAAAACCCATGTGCAGTTTGCTTCTTGACTCTCTGTCTGTCCATCTGGTAGTTTAAAACCAGTTGAAAATTTCAAAACCCTGAAAGACCCACTCAGTCGAATCTGTTCCCACCTGTCAAAATTAAATGTCAGAGTCAGTATGCTTGTGTAAATGTTCCTAATGTGGTGTGGAGACTATTACCCAATCAGGCTGGGATAAGAATATGGTTACCCCAAAGCTGAGACAGCCCTGTTTCCTTATACATGTGTGTTTTTGTCAGTTCAAAAATCTTGTTTTGATGATTGAATTATGCATTTATGTGAATGTTACTGATACATGAAATGTGTAGTACACTGAGTCATCTGGGCTGTAGGTTCTTGAAAAATTAACAAATGTTTCTGGGCTTTAAGCATTTGTAGAAACCAAGGCAAATGTTCTGATCCTTACTTTTGCATTTCACTTTATACAATCAAGCAATACTTCATGATGTCTTTTTTTTATCTGAATTCTGCTTAAATTTATGGCAGAATATATGGTGTTTGGTAAGTTTTCTCTGACATGGTGGCCAACATAAACTAGTTTACTTTGGCCAGTATTTTTTTTTTTTTTCTGAGTATTACTGATTGAAAAATGTCTGGGTTTACCCAAGCATTTCTTTATTAGATAAGTTCAATCTTTTAAAATTTCAACTATTGTAGTTAAATTTCTCGTCTTTCTTGCTCAAACCTGTGTCTAAAACCAGTTTAAAAGTTTAAAGGATATATTTTTGATGCATTTTACAAATTGTATGTTTTAGTAGCTAATTGTGAACACAAGTATGATACTGTACAGACTCTAACAGTATTTCTTAAATTCTTTGCCAAGCCTCCGTAGTCCAGTTGATGCGACTTGAGAACAGGTTCCTGGTTCAAATCCCTGGCTCAGCCAATTTCTTTTTTTCCAAGGGTTGATGATAGTCTTTGCAACAGGATTCATTCCTTTCCAAATCCAAATTCCTTAAAGTGAGAATGACTTAAATGACTTAAAATGTATTAAAAATAAGTCTTACTTTTGTGTTAAATCTATGAAATAGTTTTCTTTATCATTTCTCTCTCCCAAAAAGCCTACAGTTACAAGTACAAATTAAGATTAAATGGCAATGCTAGCTTCTGATACTTTCTGCAGTATTGTGACCAGGGACAGGGGGTATCAGAAACACACGTAACCATTTGAAATATCCGAATGAAATAAGAAAGAAAAAAATTAGTACTACATGGAAGTAGCTAAGTAATGTAGATTAACTGAAAAAAGAATTTTTATATACAGAAAATAAAAATTACAGTTCAACCCAGTGAATTCAAGTTCCTTGCTGAAATATAAATCTACTTAGCCCTTTCCCAAATGGCAAAATTTTGGAAATTGAAAACACTTGCAAACAAGAAATATAATATGGCTTAAATGGTGTATTTGTCTACAAAATGGGAGAAAACATTGTGGCAAAAGGAAAAAAAAGTGGTCATCAGAGAGACATTCAAGTTTTAAACTTGCAATAAGGGTGTAATGGCTTGTGCTCGGTGTATACTAGAGATTGAACGAATCCTGTATTGGGTAAAGCACTGCAGTGCATTAGAAAGATCTTTTCAGAATTAAAAATGTTTCACTCTCTTTACCAGACAACGTCAATTAGGATTTGTCCAAATTGAAAGCATTTGCAGGTGACACTTGAAATTTGGCTCAAATGATGAAATTTGACTCTGATAGGGTAGAAAACATTGAGGGAAAAGGAGAAAATGCTGGGTTACTGAAATCCTCTCAGTCAGGTCATTAAAACTCTGAATTGTACAGTATAGGATTAAAAAGGAAATGTGGCTGAAAGAAAAATCTGAGTGTTTGTTTTACCTTATTAAAAAAAAAGATTAAAAACATAGGAAGACAGCTATCATATAAATCAGTGGGTATTCAAAGTGTGTCTTAATTTCATCAATTGCAGTAGCCCAGAAACATATGTTTATATCAAAATAGTAGTACCGGCCTTCAAAACCCATGTGCAGTTTGCTTCTTGACTCTCTGTCTATCCATCTGGTAGTTTAAAACCAGTTGAAAATTTCAAAACCCTGAAAAACCCATTCAGTCGAATCTGTTCCTACTTGTCAAAATTAAATGTCTGAGTCAGTATGCTTGTGTAAATGTTCCTAATGTGGTGTGGAGACTATTACCCAATCAGACTGGGATAAGAATATGGTTACCCCAAAGCTGAGACAGCCCTGTTTCCTTCTACATGTGTGTTTTTGCCAGTTCAAAAATCTGTTTTGATGATTGAATTATGCATTTATGTGAATGTTATTGATACATGAAATGTGTAGTACACTGAGTCATCCGGGCTGTAGGTTCTTGAGAAATTAACAAATGTTTCTGGGCTTTACACATTTGTAGAAACCAAGACAAATGTTCTGATTCTTACTTTTGCATTTCACTTTATACAATCAAGCAATACTTCATGATGTCTTTTTTTATCTGAATTCTGCTTAAATTTATGGCAGAATATATGGTGTTTGGTAAGTTTTCTCTGATATGGTGGCCAATATAAACTAGTTTACTTTGGCCAGTATTTTTTTTTTTCTGAGTATTATTGATTGAAAAATGTCTGGGTTTACCCAAGCATTTCTTTATTAGATAAGTTCAATCTTTTAGAATTTCAACTATTGTAGTTTAATTTCTCATGTCTTTCTTGCTCAAACCTGTGTTTAAAACCAGTTTAAAAGTTTAAAGGATATATTTTTGATGCATTTTACAAACTGTATGTTTTAGTAGCTAATTGTGAACACAAGTATGATACTGTACAGACTCTAACAGTATTTCTTAAATTCTTTGCCAAGCCTCCGTAGTCCAGTTGATGCGACTTGAGAACAGGTTCCTGGTTCAAATCCCTGGCTCAGCCAATTTCTTTTTTTCCAAGGGTTGATGATAGTCTTTGCAACAGGATTCATTCCTTTCCAAAGCCAAATTCCTTAAAGTGAGAATAACTTAAATGACTTAAAATGTATTAAAAATAGGTCTGACTTTTGTGTTAAATCTATGAAATAGTTTTCTTTATCATTTCTCTCTCCCAAAAAGCCTACAGTTATAAGTACAAATTAAGATTAAATGGCAATGCTAGCTTCTGATACTTTCTGCAGTATTGTGACCAGGGACAGGGGGTATCAGAAACACACATAACCATTTGAAATATCCTAACGAAATAAGAAAGAAAAAAATTAGTACTACATGGAAGTAGCTAAGTAATGTAGATTAACTGAAAAAAGAATTTTTATATACAGAAAATAAAAATTACAGTTCAACCCAGTGAATTCAAGTTCCTTGCTGAAATATAAATCTACTTAACCCTCTACTTAAAACTCTGAATTGTACAGTACAGGATTAAAAAGGAAATGTGGCTGAAAGAAAAATTTGAGTGTTTGTTTTACCTTATTAAAAAAAGATTAAAAAAATAGGAAGACAGCTATCATATAAATCAGTGGGTATTCAAAGTGTGTCTTAATTTCATCAATTGCAGTAGCCCAGAAACATATGTTTATATCAAAATAGTAGTACCGGCCTTCAAAACCCAAGTGCAGTTTGCTTCTTGACTCTCTGTCTGTCCATCTGGTAGTCTAAAACCAGTTGAAAATTTTAAAACCCTGAAAGACCCACTCAGTCAAATCTGTTCCCACCTGTCAAAATTAAATGTCAGAGTCAGTATGCTTGTGTAAATGTTCCTAATGTGGTGTGGAGACTATTACCCAATCAGACTGGGATGGGAATCTGGTTACCCCAAAGCTGAGACAGCCCTGTTTCCTGATACATGTGTGTTTTTGCTAGTTCAAAAATCTGTTTTGATGAGGCATAAAGATCAACTATCTGTGTTTCCTGATTCTAGTATGACCAATACTCCATCAAATGTTTTTCCAACATTCTCAAAGATATGAATGGAAATAACTGGCCCTGGTTTATCTACAATCGCATAGATATATGTTTTCTTGAATTATGCATTTATGTGAATGTTATTGGTACATGAAATGTGTAGTGCACTGAGTCATCTGGGCGGTAGGTTCTTGAGAAACTAACAAATGTTTCTGGGCTTTTCACAGTTGTAGAAACCAAGACAAATGTTCTGATCCTTACTTTTGCATTTCACTTTATACAATCAAGCAAAACTTCATGATATCTGTTATCTGATTTCCACTGTAATTTCTGGCAGGTAAGTTTTCCGACATGGTGGCCAATATAAACTAGTTTACTTTGGCCAGTATTTCTTTTCCCTTTTTTGAGTATTACTGATTGAAAAATGTCTGGGTTTACCCAAGCATTATTTTATTAGATAAGTTCAATGTTTTATAATTTCAACTATTGTAGCTCAAATTTCTTACATCTTTTTTGCTCAAACCTATGTTTGTGACTGAGAGTGACCAGTTGCTAAAGACAGTTGAGAGTGAGAATTTTTACCTTGCTAATATCTGCTTTGTCTGTTGCTTTAGCTGTTTACCTTATTCTTGATTTACTTGTGTATCAACTCACCCAAAGTAGTTTAATATATGTTAGCAGGCATGGAGCCAAAAATAATGACAGAATGAAATACAAAAAAGATGCTTATGAAAACTGGTTGTCTGGTTTACCATTGTAACCAGTCTTCTGCAGAAGTAAAAGAAAGCTGCATACTACCCATGTACTGAACTACTGAAAACTTAAACAATTATCTAATTTTGGTTTGACAGGCAAAAACAATACTAATTTTTTTTTTAAATTGACCTTGATAGGCAAAAATAATAAAAACTGGAAGATTGTCTGAGGGGCAACATGTCAAGCCCAACATGGGGAGTTAGTAAAGAACTTCATAAGCTGCACTTGGACAAAAAGTAACCAATCACACAATGTACATCATTCTTATTTCAGATCCCTGTTTTTCAAATTTGCATCAGGATAGGAGTATTCTTTATTTATGAACAAGTATATGTAGAACCTTAAGTTATGACCTCCATGTATGACCTTGACCTTGAGCAAATTTTTGGAATGCCGCATCTACTCATAAAGGAGAACTGTTGTACAAATTTATTTTGAAATCCATCCATGTGTAGAAGTCATGGCTCAAACAAGATTTGTTTATAATAATTTTATTGTTTGACATTAAAATGGGACCTTAACCTTGGACCAATATGATCAAATCTTCTAAATGGCACATCCACTCATGAAAGAGAACAAATGTATCAAATCATTTTGAAATCTATCTAGAATGTAGAATTTGTGGCTTGTACATGCTCTATTAATGACAGTTTTATCAATTGACCTTTCACTTTGCCCTTGCCCTTGAACCTTAGACCTTACTGAACAAATGACACTTCTACTGGTAAAGGAGAACAATTGTGTGTAAAAGATTTATGTAGAAATTGTTGCAATATAGTGACAACTATGTCTCACTCACCTCTAGTGAACTCGACAAAAAATCATATAAAGAGTTTGTTGTTGTTGTTGTTGGTTTGCAAAAATTTAAGCTGCTAAATTAAAATGGTAAGAAGTTTGCATAAGATGTTGTAGTATAATGAGTATTTGACATGATTTGACAAATTAAGAAAAAGTTTAAGGTTTTCACTTGCTGGTTCTCAAAAATATTCCAAAAGCTTATTTCCATGACACATACCATTGAAATCAGACAAAAGCAACACATACAGGCCAAACCTTTTAAAAAGCACCAATTACTGGGTTATGCCCGATATCTATTTGATAATAATTCCCCTTAAAATCCAAAATCTTTTCATTGAAAACATCTTTGAAATGTTTTTAAACCAAAAGGGATTACCTTCAGACTTTAATAAATGGCACACACAAAAAAAAGTTACTCGAACTCACATTATTAAATATACAATACAACCTGACAATACTGAAATAATTTTTTTTTTTATTACAACAATTCGCCATGTCTCAAAATATTTTCTTCCTCACACAAAAGCAAAGTAAATATTTGCTTTGAGGATTAACTCTTTATCAAACAATCCTAAGATTTAGCAACCTTAACAATGAAGGTTTTTGAAAACATGGGAAAAGGAGCATTTGCAGGTAACCAGCATTTTTTCTCCTTTTTCCATATTGATTTCTTCCTGTCCAAAGATAAATATCTATAATTTGTAGTCTGAATATGCTGTCAATTTTAAGTCCAAATTTTGCCATGTGGCTACAGAGTTAACCCTTTACCACAAAATCCTGAATTTTACCAACCCTGGGGAAGAATCCTTTTTATAACATTGCAGGAAAAGGAGAAAATGCTGGTTACCAGCATTTTCTCCTTCTCCTACAATGTTTTCTACCCTGTTAGAGTCAGGTTTCATCAATTGAGCCATGTTTCATTTGTCCAACAGCTTTGAATTTGGACGAGTGTAAAATTTTGTTGTTTGGTAAAGAGTTCACATACAAAACTTTGTAAAAAACTTCAAATAACTTTAAATAACTTGTAGAAGAAAGAAAAATTAATGCAGCAAAAATAATACATGCAAATTTATATATATACACCCAAGAATTCTTCATACTTACTGGATAGAAACCCATAAAGTGCCAGATGAACACATTTATGTCCAGAAAAGGCAGAATTCAGTAAGCACGATAAATTCGGCAGTGTACATGCAAGAACAGAAATCCAGCTGATCTCAATCTACACTGGCCTAAAGAAAATATAGTTATGATAGGCACTTTAGGGGTTAAGATCCTTATCATTCCTCATTACATGAACTTTGGAGTGGACAGAAATATACAGAATGACACCTAGTATCACTGCCAGATCTCTTTTGTTTTTGAGTTGACAATAAAGAACTGACTCAACTTCTCAATCAGCTCTGGAATCAGATATTAAGTTAAAACGGACTCCAACGCTGTTTGATTTTTCAGGGCCTAATACGTAATTCTGGTGGTAGAACAGTCTGATCTTGAACTATGCCAGCTGTTAGTGTTTCTAATATGGCTTCTGGCAGTGAAAGGATGAAATAAATCCACAGATGTAACTTCTCAAAATGGCTTTTTTCTAATGTGATACTGTAAATGGTTTTTCAGATTCTTGGTTTTTGATACAGACTTGAAAGGCTGACTTTGCGCAAATGAAACACAGCTGCCCCTGAATAGACCGACAACTTTTCAAGATTGCCTTGATCTGTCATTGGCTGACAGCATCAGCTCCTTATTTGTAGACAATTATGCATTTATGATTAACCTGCCATTGACCTGGACTCAAACCAGTACTATGCTAGCTGACACTGAACCTGTTTATAACCTTGTTCTTGTCAGAAGATGATAGAAGCCGGTGTTTCTTATACTCAGTGAAGATGAATTTCCTGTCATTATTTGCCCCTGAATAGATCAACAACCTTTCTGGCTTGCTTTGATCCGTCGTTGGTGACAGTTGATCTCTACACAAAAGTTTTCTTTTTTTAAAAAATTCATTCAGAATCTAAAACTATTGTTCATACAACAGCCATTTTTTCCTGGATCCCACCAAGTACTCAATGCTGCTCTGTCTGTTTATAATTCCTGGATACTAACCAGTGCAAGGAAATCATCCATTGAGCAAAGGCAATCTTTCTAAACCATGAATTTAGAAATTATTCTATTTTCATTACTACAATTTTATTTTTGCCAAAATCAAACAATTATATTACAATATCCAAGCCATTTTAAGAATTTACTTCAATAGATTTAACCTTGAAAGCATTGGTATACTGAATTTATGGTTGGATTTAATATCCTTAACATTTGACATTGCATATGAAAATTTGGTGCCTTTTTTTGTTCTTCCTCCTTTTTTTTTTTTTTTTTTTTTTTTTTTTTCTTCTTTATTTTTCCTTTTTTTTTTTTATTGTTTAATCTTTTTTTTTTCTTTTCTTCCTTTTTTCTTTTTCTTTTCTTCCCTTTTTTTTTTTTTTTTTTTTTAATTCTTTTTATTTTTTTTATTTTTTCATTTTTCTTCTTTTTTTTTTTAATTGGATTTAGATCCTTCACATTCAACAATAAATATAGAAATGAGTTACATTTTGTTATGGTTGGATTTAAGATCCTTAACAATAGACATTGCATATGGAAAAAAAAAAGCTATTTTTTTATGATTAGACTTAACCCTTTGAGCACTGAAAAAACCAAATGAACATTTTCAATCTAGAAAAAAGACCCATAGTTGCAATTTTATGGTAACTTTTGTCCAGAATGTCTCAGCAAAGCCAACAGTGTAGATCAAAGATCAGACTGCATGTTTTGTGGTATCTGATCTTGATCCACACTGGCGGAAGAGGCAACTATAGTTCTGAAAGGCGCTTTTAGGGTTAAGATCCATTACCCATTACCAAACAATCCCAAGTTTAAACCACCCTAAAAAAAGAGGGCATTTGAAAATGTACTGTAGAAAAAGAGAAAATACTGTATAGGAGCATTTCCCCAATTTTCCACCTTATTAAAGAACCAAAGCTCATTTGCCAATTTCAAATTTGTGGACTGCATGTTACTTTCTATTCAGAAGAGTCAACAATCTGTTGTTTGGGAAAGGGTTTACATTCAACATTGAATTAGAAAATGAGATTGTCCGACTGAATCTAAGATTAATTACATTCAACATTGTATAAGAAAACATTTTTTTTATGGTTGGACTTATCGTCCTTTACCTTTCACCAAACAATCCTAATCCCTAGAAAGAAAAGGGCTTTTGAAAACATTGTGGGAGAAGGAGAAAATGCTGGTTACTAGCATTTACTCCATTTTCCACAATGTTTCTACCTTATCAGAGAACTGCAGCTCATTTGTACCAATTTCAAATTCACCATTCATTCATTAGATAAGTTTCAACAGTTTGTTGTTTGGGAAAGGGTTAACATTCGACACTGAACAAGGAAATGAGATTCTTTCTTTTGACAATTAAAGCACCTTCCAAAACTTTAGTTGTCTTTGCAGCCAGTGTAGATCAAGATCAAACTGCACAAAACATGCAGTCTGAACTGTCACTTACACTGTCCGCCTTGCTAAAAAAACATAGACAACAGCAACCATGAAGTTGCAATTATTTGGATCTTATTTCCAGACCTAAAGAAGCTGTTGGATTTATCTAGTGCTTTAAAGGTCAACAAATACAGCTGATACAGAAAAATTGATATAACAATAATATTATACAGTCATTGAATGAATAATTACATGTTTCATGTATTTTTGCTTTCCTGATTATTGGACAGAATTTCTAATGATAAATTCATGCTGATAATACCCTAGTGGCAAATCGCAATCCCTTTGGTTTACTAACCTTCAAACATGTTAAAGTAAATGTGTGTCTGACAGACACACATCATGCTAGGATACTTCAATATGTATCATGCCTACCAATTCAAAAGACATGGTGCTGTTTTAAAGGAATCATCCATTGTTATTTGTAATGTTTTTCTTTATCAACTAATGAAATACTTTGAATACCGGTCCCAAACCCAACACTTACGAAACTTGTACACAATATAGTGCTGATGCTAGACTTTTTTCCTTCTAGACGCCGAAATCTCATAAGCCTATGATACTTGCGACAGAATTTTTAAAGAGTCAAAATTAAAATCTGAACAAAATCTGAGCCAGATTTGAACAAAATGATGACAATAAAAAGAGTTGAATTGAGAAGGATAATGTGTGATCTTGATATGCATAAATGAAATCACTGAGTGACAGGGCAAGTTGAATACAACAGTTTTGTAGTTACTGTTTCATCAGATACACATATATCATTTAGTGCTCAGCAGATGATGTCTTTGACACCTGTACTGTCTTTGGGATAACAGGACAGGTCATTTAGTGACTTATTTCTGGTTGAAAATCTAAATTATCTAGATGCTGACCCAACCTTTTAGTGGTTTTATTAAAGAAAAAATAGTGATGATGAAATATATGTGAAGTAGAAAGTCAAATAATTCAGCATCTATAATTTTAGTAACACCATTAATAATGCAGCTTTGTGTGCAATATAAGTGCAATTTAAAGTGAATGCTTAGTGGTGTTTTTTTATCCCCTAAAATGCTACCTCAGATTAACTATATGACATAAAAATGTCATCAAACTTATCATCAAATCATCAAACTTAATTTGAATCAAATCAATCCTTAGGTAAGGTAAATAGTAGCTCTAGAAAAAAAAATTAAAATTAAATTTTAAAATCTGTGAACTTGACCATGGGCATGGGCATGGCTAGGGCACTGCTAAATGAAACTTTCGACCTGTATATGTCATCATGCCTATTATGAATTAAATCCATCATTTACTTTGGAAAACTATGGGTGTGGGCAGGAGGTATAACTATAGAAGAACTTTGAACTTACATCCATCATTTTGCCACATATGATCAAATCCATCATTTGGTTTGGAAAATGTGATCTCTCAATAAGCTTTAACCTCAATGTGGATGCCAACTCCAATGCTGACATCAACAGTGATGCCGAGGTAGTGCAATGGCTTTTCCTGGACTCCGGCCAGGCTAGCTAAAAATGCCAGATTTTACAGAGTTTATCGAAAGATGCATTGATCTGATGCCTTGATGGTCAAAATGGCCTTAGAATTGTTCTAAAATGGTTTCGCTAACAAATGAATAATGTATATTTTAGTTACCTACATGTAGTAGAATGAAACTTTTCAAGACATGTGTCAATGATCTTGAGGTTTAACAAGTATGTGGTATTTTTATCTACTAACATCAAATATTATTGAAATTGTATTCAGAGATAAAATACAAAATAATGGTGGATAGTTTGTAAATGTATAAAGTAAATCCCTAAGATTCATGACACTGTGCCATTTCTGTTTTAGTGCAAACATGATACTTATGTGGATATTCTGTTTTCATCTCTTCATGTCAGTATGATTGTGACAACAACAGCATACGTACATGACATTGGAATGCTGGATGTTTAAACCGTTAGGTTCATGAATTCATCGGGGTTTTAATTAGTGAATAGTTGTAAGTGGTTGATTTTAGGACAGTGCCCTTATAAAAATGGGAGGGTGCCAATATGGCAAGGCTAAGAGCTTTTGTGAATAAAGCATTGCTGCTTGTAATATTAGAGTCTTTAGGATCTATCAGAAATCAAGTTATAATTAGTGATTTTAAAGATGGATGAAAATTTGGAATACATGTATATACTTCAATTTCTCATATTATCCATACAAATAATTACATTTCATCTATCTTTTTGTAAATGGCATAATTTATAATTGTTTGCCAAACACAAATTCAATTCAATTTATTGATTATATAGAGTTTATTTTATTATCATACATTATCACAATTCCAACAAATTTTGTATTTAATTTTTCAATTATTTTAAAGTTGGTCTATAATGACCCCATTTAAATTGACTCTTACCTGAACACAATCAAATCTGGTCTAACTGTAGATCTGCAAAGATAAAAATGAATTAATATAATCAAGGTATCAACCAGCAAATCAACATCAAGTTACATTCATAAAGAAAAACGGTATTTCAATATACCTGTATAATTCCATTAACCCTTTATGACCAGACAACTAAATTTAAAACTTATCTGATCAAAAGTGCTTGAAACATCTGTATGTATTTAACCCATTATCACAGAGTTTTCTCTTTGTCATTTTTGGTAAAGAATTAAAATTGTCAAATAGACCCTGACTAGACATTACTTTGTCTTGAGTCGAAAATTATTGAGTATATTATGTCTTCATAGAAGATACATTTTAAGACTGACTCCATATGCAATGGTTTTTTTTTTCATACAATTTTCAAGTTTAACAAGAGAAAAACTCATTATAACCCATGCATTTTCAAAATGTTCCATTTACTGTTTGCCAAACAATTGCATGTTTTAATGACCCTGAAGAATGAACTACTGAAAAGAATTTTCCTACAATTTTTACTCCTCTTTCACAGAGAAATGTCATCATTTTAGTAACAGGTAATTTGTCCTCTGCAAACACTTTCGACATGAATAAATTCAAAATTTTGTCGTCCGTTAAAGGGTTAATGCAGACAACTTTAAAAAAAATGTGCAGGACTTTTTTTTAGAGTTTGGTGCAGACACTGGACACTGATCAAAAGGGGAAATATGTGCAACAAATGCCATATTTGGGGAAAATTTACTGTTTTGCCAGGTTTTCCCTCAGCTTTAAAAATTGGGGGTCATTGTGACCCCTCATGCCTCATTAGTTGAGGGTCATTTCTTTAACTTAGGGGGTCAAAATAAATGGGTCTCTTTGTCGTCAAGCACGGATAACAATGCATTTCACCTTTAAGCTCCAAGAAAGTAAAGCCTGTAAGTCATTTCTTACAGAAAGCTAGATTTCACTTTTTGACAGACGAAATGGTCTGAATCACTGCTTGACGTGGCTTGATTGGCAGCTGTAGGAAGCAGACCATAAAAAAAATGCTACAGTTTACTTCGTCGAGACATTATTTTCCGCAAACAGCACAGACTGGAAATGTGTACTTTTATCTACCGGAAGTCGCGTAAAATAAGCTATGATATACAGAGAACCCAACCAAGACTTTGACTGGGCCCGTATTTACGACACATGTCCAATGTACTTTACGGCAATAATACGTAAACAAGTCTTATTCTACAAATAAATTATCGGAAAACCACTTTAATCTAAAATAAACACTGTAGTTAAAAAAAGAACGGTGTTCTTCTGATATTGAAGCTAGAACAGACTTGGATTAAATATGATGCTTTATTCGATTTCAGACATGATTTAGATTTTGGAAAGTTGCGTCACTGATGATGCACTGTCATTTATTTTGGGGTCATTTGAGTTAAAACCGCATCAATGACACAGATTTGTGCGTCATGGAAAACCCTGGTTTTGCTCCATAATGTTGGCGTTCATCATTATACAATGTCATGTATGTGATATATATTATACATTATGTTACCATCAACAGAACACTGGTATTAATCTTTGAAATAACACTAAAATATGAAACTGAATTAAATTGTTTTGTGAACACTTAACTCTCGGGTACTGAACTCTCAGTTTTATGAACAAGAGAAAGCAGACTTGGGTCGGAGGATGTCGATACCAATTACGTACTTTCGATTTCCTCAACAATTACACGGTCTGACCTAGGATCGTCAGTGACCGATTGCCTACTCTCGGACTGTTCACCAGCCTCTAATTCCGACAATTCATTGGAATTTGACCTAGATTTGGACCCAAAGTAAGTATACATCCATTTAGTAGTCTTTGAGTCTGAAAGTTTCAGCTTTTTATTGTAGTTACGCCAATTACGGAACATCTTTTCACTTGATTTTGGACACTGCAGAAAAAGTCGAATGCTATGAACAACTGCAGACTCGATCTAGGTCTAGTTTGTTTTTTGAGAAGGACAATTTTGTCTAAGATCTTTATCAGCAGTAATACTAGATCTAGTAAGAAATCAGCAGTTGCTGATCTTCGTCACTTCACGCGTAAATAAAATCCAAAACTCATTCGAGAGAAAAAAGCTATTCATTTACATTTTATAATCAGTTTGCCTACAAAGTCCCATTTATATACCGAAATTATTAACTGAAATAAAATGATCGTGGATTTTTCCAGGTTAGACTGTGACTAGTATAAAAAGATAATGATTACAAAACCTGACTATCCCAACTGTATGTTTTCATAATGCTTGAATGTGGGGAGAAACGGGATTTTTTTACTTTCAGCAGAATTTATCTGCAAGTGATCTAAAAATAGAACAACACAGAGAATCTGGTTTTATGGAAGTGTCATTTGATTGCCTCCCTTTCATGAAAATTTTGTACATTTTCCCTTGAGTTTATACATGTTATATAATGTAATCTTTTTTGCATCTCTTTTCATCTCTTCTTTCCTTCTTTGTCGTGCATTATGTAGCAATATTGGGGCGACCTAGTTGGTTTTAGCGTGAGTCACGCAATCTTCGCTGCCCTGACTATTAGACACTGACTATTGGTTTTCACGTCCAAGTTAATTAATGCACCAATGAAAGAGTTGAATACCAATTGCTGGGATCCAGTGTTTTTTTTTTGTATAATACCGTGTTCAGAAAAATCCGTGCAAAGTACGAATAAAAAGTACGAAATCGGCCAATTAGTTTTCTGCAAACCTCTAAGGCGGATGACTCATTAACGAAAACATTTATTGTTTTTGCAGCCGATCATTCGGTCTGGGAGTAGCTTTATTAACTAAATCTTAGTACAATACATTGTATTACAGTAGAGAAAGTTATTTTCTTAGGAGAAAATTGATTTCTCCGGGTGAAAATTACTTTCTTTGGGGAAAATTTGCTGAGGGGAAGATGCCGACTATCGGCATCACTTTTGTAGCAATGTTTAGCCCAGAGCGCGTTTCTTGCATTTCTGACTCAATAATTTCTTTGCTGGCACACTAAAATTCGTCGTGTGCATCTTTCTGACGCAACCAAAAAATATCCAATTAAGTAAAAGTTCAAAAGTTTATAATGCACACCATGACATTGAGCAGAAATACTAAGGGGCAAAATAAGGTTTGTTTATGCAGAGAAAAAAGACTTTGTATGCCATGATTATTTATATTGAGAGTATATGATACGGGGCCTAGTGTCTGAAAATGATTTTATTAATAATTACCAATAAATATCTACCCATACTGCACAAAAAGGATCAAAGAACACAAATTGCTACCAACTGGCTTCTTTCTGATGCAGTCACACATTTGAAGCTCTGTTTAGTAATAAATAACTAGAACTTGTTTTTCTACAAAAAAACAGATGTCTCTACCCTTTTTGGTGTCGGAAGGATTGATATGACACCAAGGCAATTTCTAACTGAAATAATGGTCATTTTCTCTAATGGTTTTCGAGTTATAGAGCAGACACGAAATTGTACGTAAAATGAGTAAAGAAAATAATCAAAGGGAAATAACTCGAAAAATATACAAGCCAGAGTTATGGTTCTTGTGCATGACACTTTGTCTCATGGTGCTTTACAAATGTGTGAAGTTTTATCAAAAAAAAAAAATATCTTAAAAGGTTTTCCAGTTATATAGTGGACATGATTTGTGACGGACAGACAGACAGACGGACAGACAGATGCACAGGGAAAAACAATATGTCTCCCAATCCTGATGGGGGGAGACATATCTAGGTATGGAATAACTATAGGAAGGTCAATTTGTTGTCGCGCTTTAAACACGTACTGTCTGTGTATTCGAGACGCTTTCAGAAATAGAATAGCAGATGAACCGAAAAAGAAAAACAGAAAGGACTTGCTGTCCCTTTCACAAGTAAACACCTCGAAAGGGTAAAAAAAGAAAAATCAACAAATGCAACAAATATCCGGGTCTTGTCAGACTACATTAGATTTTGTGCTACAGTAGACTTGCGCAAAACAGAAAATGTGCCGTCTCGGATTAGCCTGCGCCGACTGCACAGGCTGATCCGAGACGACACTTTACGCAAATGTCCTAATGCCCCTTTTCGCGTGTTGCAGGCCATATAGTGTATGAGGATGAGAACGCACAGAACATACTGTCTGATCTAGGATCTAATTCTATCATTGATTGATATGGTGAATCAGGGTCAGATGCACAGGCCAATGACAAAATCAGATTTTCAGCATTTTCTACCCTTCCAAAAACAACTTTAAATTTTCATTTTCGATTCACATTCATTCACGGTCATTTTGTCGTCAGCAAACGCTTTCAATTGGGACGAGTCTAAAACTTTGATGTGTTGTGAAGAGTTTATAGCCTATTACACTAGGTCTTTGTTCACACCAGGTCATAGGCCTATATCATTATCGTGCAAAGGCATCACAAATATAGATCTAGGACCCATATTCATAACAAGCATTTTTTTTTTTAATTTCACCCTTACAATTTCATGGAGTGCACGTTATCGATTTCAATTTGGTTCAAGGAAAAAGTCATATGAATAAGTGATCATAATAATAATACTCAAACGATCTCTTGAGCCACATTTCAGAAGAAAATCGGAGGGCGGGAACAGTAAGAGATGAGCAGGCGTTGGTGTAAATACGAGGAAGACAGGAAAAGAAAATGATAATTTGCATGCTACTTCGATCACTCAGAAACAATCAACAAATTACGAAGGATTCAGAAACATACTTACATTTTCGAAACAAACTGTTTTTTCCTTCTTGGTACGCCATCTCCCGCCCGCCAAATATTGAGTAATCACGTGAGCGGTTGAGAAATCACGTGATCGGATCGGCCTAAAACCGACTAAAGCAGACAAGCACAGAAGCCTTATATTAGGCCCACTCACAATTTATATATTAGATGAAATTGGAATATTATCAATAACATTTTCAAGGATCGCTACAATACCTCTGTTCATAATTGGCATGATCCCGAGAAACCACCCGGTGGGAACTTTGCTTGGCATTTTTGGGGAAAAATCATTCGATAATATAACCCGATTGCATCTTCAACTAGCAGTGAAAAAACTATAGTTTTGTTTATCTACCTCATAAAAAGCAGAAATAGGAATCCTCTGTAAAAAGGGGGCTTAATGCATCTGTAAAAGTCCGCACAGGCTGACATGGGGCGGAACTTTTTGCTCTTTACCAATTTTATGCGTGTCCAAGGACCATACTACCTCATAATCAAGCCGGTTGTTTGTCAAAATGGATTTTATGAATCCAGAGTTATGTGATTACTTTCTTGGTACCATGGATAACAAGATGCATTTAACCTTTTTTGCTCTATGTGAATTTTCTACATGTCCAAGGACATAACTACCTCATGATCCAGCAGTAACGTCGATGTTACACGATATTTACCGATGAGTTAGGGGTCGTAATCCTTAACAAATGTGAAAAATAACTACTCCTCTTTCAACTTCTTTACCACGCCAGACGGGCTTTAAACGATCCCGATGAAAAAGCTTTTTCTTTTTTAAACACTGTGGGAAAAGGAGAAATGCTGGTTACCAACATTTTCTTTATTTCCAATAATTTTTTCTACCCTTACAAAGACATATATCATAATTTGAGCCATATTTTATTGTCGTCTGCAAATGCTTTCAATTTTGACCATTCTTGAATTTTGTCGTCTGCAAATGTTTTCAATTTCGACCTAAATTTTGTTGTCTGGTAAGACGTTAACACATTCATCCTTGCACGTAACTTTTACTGACGGACAGCGTGGATCGGGATCAGACTGCAGATAATACATAGTCTTATCTTGGATGTGCAGCTTCCGCAGCTTTATTCTATAATATAACCCGGTTGCATCACCAACTTGCAGTGAAAAAAATATATAATTTTGTCTATTTGACCTCCAACAAAGTAGAAATATTTTTACAACGCTAAAAATTGCTTAAAAATAAAGGTAAAAATTGATTGATTGATTGATTGATTGAATTAGAATTTAACGCTTTAACAGCTTAAGTCATATCACGGTGGTCAAGGCATCTGCGCATGTGCTTCCTGGCTTTCTCACATCAGTACTGACACAACTTTCTTTCCAAGTCACTGACTACTTTCTCACATGCATCAGAGGTGAGAGGCAAAAAATCGCCGGAAAGAAAGTTTGCCTCAACCGGGTATCGAAATCACAACCACCAGGTCACGAGTCCGATACGCTACCTGAGCTACCCAGGCGGGCTGAGGGTAAAGAGAGTATGTCGATCAATGCATGAACGATTAAGCTGATTAAATAGAGGATAATCACTTGGTTGTGTGTCATATTAAAAATCTGTCACTAGAATGGGGTGTGATGCGGTTGAAATCAAAGCGCTGAAAGCACTGATGGCTAGGGGCAAGTGGAAAGTGCATATATGTGTAAAGCAATTTGCATTCAATCATGAAATGTCCAGTTAAGAAACAAAAGAAAAAAAATATGGATGCCTATGCTCGGCTGCAGGTGCTTTAAGTGAAAATTGTATGTCGAAAAGCCGGGCATTACTGTGTCAAAAATATTTAGATGTTTACCTGTCCCTGATTTATGGGTTCCCTTATGATAGTTAACAAGTAGCCCAAGGTTGAAGTAAATACGATGGTTAGCAACTGCTTCAAGCTTGAAGTAAATGTCTCCAGTAATGACAAAGATTCTGTAAAATATCAAAATATTTGAACATTCAAAGTCAAGAAGGGGCATTTATAACTGTTTGAAAAATACTTTAATGGATACCTGTCCCTTTTGTACGGGTTTACCTTTTGGTAGCTAGCACCAGTTCCAGTTTGAAATAAATATCTTCAGTAATGACAGAGATATTATAGCCTTATCTCTTGCAAGTTCCTATTTTCCCTTACATGAGTGTGTTCTCCATTCCATTGTCAAATAAGTAAAGTGTTGCTACAAGAGTTTACATCGTATCTTGAAATCCATTTCGGTCCAATCCAGTCTGTTCCGGTGCATTCCGGTATTTCCATGCACAAGGAAAACACCGACTCATCAACAGCTCTATTTGTACATGTATTACGGCTGACAAGGTAAAGGGTTTTGTCTGTTTACACCCCATACGTGGATACACACCATACAAGCCTTATCAGTCAAATGTCAGTTTCGCCACGTTCCATCTGGATCCAAAGGTGTGCACACAGCGACGACCCAAGGTAAACACGGGTGTTGGTTGTGTCATGCTCTGCATGATTATTTGATGAAACTAACGGGAGAATGTCTTTCTGTTTTAAGCGTTCTCATTTAAAATTTATCACGCCAACAAACACCGTTAAAAATCTTTGCTTTGAATATATTTTCTTCGGCATTTTCTCGGTAAATGTAGGCACCGACACCCTCTTTCAGTTTCTATTTTACATCACGGATGAATAACTCGTAAGGTGAAAGGCGGATTTGAGGGGTGTGTCGTTTCAAGCCAATTAGAAACGGAAGTTGCAGTTCCAGCAAATCAGAGACAGCGAATAGCGCACATTTATACATGGTGTTGAGAGTGGTTGCAGCTTTCATGCAAAAGTCTGAAACGTGGTTACTAATGCTAGGCGCCGTTGGCTCCTAGCCAAAAACGAGTCCGAAAACGGATGTAGGATCTTCTTTCCAAACAACGTCATAAAGACCGACAATTCGCGACAAATACATGATTCAAAGTAATTTCACTTTTCCACAATGCTTTCTATCATCCCATCATTTCAGCCACGTTTTAACTGAGATCTGCAGTTGCTTTCAATATGCACGAGTCTGAAATTGTATCGTGAGGTAAATAGAGGATAATCAACTGGTTGTGTGTGATATTAAAAATATGTCACTACAATGGGATGAGATGCGGTTGAAGAAACAAGTCCGAAGGACGAGTTTTTTAACCGCATCCAATCCCATTCGAGTGACAGCTTTTTAATATCACACACAACCAGTTGATTATCCTATTTATTATATTGCTAATTCACCCTTTTTTATTCTAATAATTATCAAGAATGGTACAACATGAGTGATATCGGAAAAAGGTAGTTCCGGCAAACTTTCTAAAACTATATTGTCACTAGTGATGATACAATATTTATCATCACTAGTGGTGTTATTCACTGTGAAATCCCAGGAAGTCACTAATAGGAATATAATAAAATTTCATTATTCAAGTTAATGTGAATGTTTTAAAATCGATGTAAAACAAATAAGATTTAAAGCAGACATTAATATTGATTCAGGGTTTTACCGGAAATGTGTGCAATGCAGTAAACAAAATAGATTGCTTCTATAATTCAAAATACTTAAAGCCCTGAAAATCGGATTTGTGGAACAGTATTCAGCTATAATACGGTGTAATGAAAAATAAAATTTCCATCATAATTTTGTAATTTATTGGTGGAGTTAGCAAGGGCAAGGAAAGTCGAAGTTGTTCTGCCAAGCAGGTCGCACAGTTAATGTTACTTTATTACTTTAAGGAGCAGTAATTTGATGCATCAACCCGAAGCGGTTTTCTGCTGGTATTAGACTAAGGATTGCACACACGAAAAGGAGTGATTTGCAGTACAAATCCGCTAAAAAGTAGATCTTGTACGAATTGAATAATGTTCATCTCTAGTCTTTTATATCCAACGAAAAATTCTAGTCAAGTTTCTTGTCCTACATCTGTTTTTGTTAATTTAAGTCATTATCTGATTTTGCTCTCTTTTTGTAGCCCCTTTACTACACAATCCCAAGTTTGACGACCCTAACAGAGAGGGATTTTGAAAACGTTACGGGAAAAGGAGAAAATGCTGGTAACCAGCATTTTCTCCTTTTCCCACAACGTTTTCTACCTTTCACTGACAGAAAAAAAAAAACATCATTTCAGCAACATTTGATTTGTCGTCTGTAATTGCTTTCAGTTTGTAGAGATCTGAACTTTTGCCGTTTGTTAAAGAGCTAACGCCGTTTCAACAGTGTTTAAGGTACAATGTAAATCGCTTCGGCGAGTGTACCTACATTGGCTCTTCTGCAGTTTCATTTACCAAGGATTCGCACAACATTCTTTCATAGCCACTGGCTGCTACCCCATGTAAACATCATCCACACAATAGTCAGAGGCGAGAAAGAAATTTATACAACTTGCCACAAAGACTGTCACCAATCCTTGGTAATAAGGTTTACTTGTATTTTCTCCTTTTCCCACAATCTTTCTATCTTTGCTAAAACAAATCCCATCATTTGAGGTAAATTTGTCTTCTTCCAGTTTAATATATTGGTTGGTTGTATGATGTTTGACGCCGTTTTCAACGTTATGTTAGATAAAACGCGGCGGCCAGTGTACCAGTCCGTGCTTTCCTGAAATTTACGTTACCAGTACTTTGCAGAGTATGCTTTCCAAGCCACTGGCTGCTTTCCCACATAACAATTGTCGAAACAATGATCAGCAGTGAGAGAGGAATGAATCCTGACTCAATGTTCAGCATAGCATAAATAAATATTGTCATCTGGTAAAGAGTTAAGCACTGCAGACAAAAATTTGGTCTACTTTTGTTTCGGTGTCTAACAGGAAGTGCAAAACGCATTACCTCTTTCAAACTACAGCAATGCAATGAAAAATAACTTTCATATGCCAGTCATAGAACTGAATGGTCATTATCTCAAGTACTTACCCTTTCCCAGATCCCAGAATTTCAGACTTTTCTCAGCGTAGCTGAATGCGCTGGCTTTTTACGTACTTCTTGATACTGATGAAGAATAAATAGATGGTAATTTGCGATTGGACAAAAATGTGCACATATTTATTTGGCAGGTCTCTGTTTATATATTTGCTTGCACATTTATGAACCACTACTATCAAGCGTTGCTACCGCTAATCGATACCACGGGGCCTTGATTCACACCATTGTAAACTAATGTTGTAAAGAATGATTCTTGTCTTGTGCTATTTGGAAATTCAATATTTTCATAAGCGTTAAGTAAATAACCCAATAATACATTAAAAAAGTAAGGGACAAGAGGCAATTGCTCGTGAGGGTACTTTTCATTATTTTACTTCATATTGAGCCACAAGAGAGTTTCAATATTCATATTTCAGTAACTTTTACCCTATCTTTTTTACAGATATTTCTTGTTACGAATTGAAAGTACTTGCAGACAAAAAAATGGACTGTTGCTCAACTGATGACATTTATCGAAAACATTATGGACAAGGGATATAAATACTTGATACATGCCTTTCGACATGCCCGCCCCCACAATGTTTTCAAAGGCTTCTTTCTTTTTACAATGTTTTCAAAGTCCTTCTCAGGGTCGTTAACACTGGGTACTGTTTTTGTGAAGATTAAGCTGTTCCCGATATGATGGAACGCTGTTTCTAAAACGGTAGCAAACATTGTGGGAAAAGGATTCGACATATTTTTGTGTTCGGCGGCTTTTTCGCTTTCTCCAACATTTTTTTTTAAAACCTTTCTCTTTATAGTTGTAGAACGTAGCGTCAAGCTGTTGGGTAAAACAAAAAGCGAGGAAAATAAAAACACTTAGACTGTGTGCATTTATTGGGTTGATTTACTGGAAACCATTCTTCACTCCCAAGAGATTAGACCACCTACCAAACAATTCCGTGTTTTAATAATACCTCTGAGAGAGAACCTTTGAAAACTTTGTGGAAAAAGGAGAAAATGCTGGTAACCAGCATTTTCTCCTTTTCCAACAATGTTTTCTACCCATTTAATGACAAATCCTATCATTTAATTCACATTCAATTGGGCATCAACAAATACTCCAATTTGGACTGGTGTAAAATTTTGTTGATCAGTTAAGAGAAACTCGATGCTTAAATTTATCGCCAAAAAAATCCGACTAGCTATTTCCAAAAAACGCATAATTCTATCACTGTCTCTTGACACAGGACAGACGCACTGTAGACGTATTTCATAACCCCATAAATTGGCTACCAAGCGCTGTTCAAGGCATTTTTACAGATAGTGCAGATCAAAATCAGACTGCAAAGGAATTGCTATTGAACCTGAAATTTGCATGCTATCAGAGTGAGATTTTTTTTTTGTATTGTGTTTTTACATTCTCTTAGAAATTTTCAGTTAACACTGTGCTCTTGATCAAAGTAAGCTGTGACCTTTTTTTTAATCGCATAATCTGCATTCTTTTCAGTGAAATATTTTCATTACGAATTTTCTTATCTTTCACACGTTTGAGATAAGCGTTGTGTTACGTCATTGCTAACGCCATGTTATACTTCTTTAAGGGGGATTATCTTCCGCTACGTGGCATTCTTGAAGTACATACCTGTCTGATTTCGGCATTCTGGGTACAGAACCGGACTACTTTTCAAAACGGCAACTGTTACTCCAGATTTCAAAATAAAATAAACGTTTACTCAATAAAACGCTACTTGGTACGATTCATCTAACCATGGCTAGCTAGCATGTTATCTATGCACACAGCCCCTATAAGCTTGAAAAACAGCCCCGGTATAAACCCAGTATGTTTGGGACGTTATTTTTGTTGCCAACGTCTGTTGCACACATCCCGGTATTTCGAGATGTCTATATTTAGAAACTGTACGCAAAGATTTGCAGTAAACCATGATATTTTTTAAAACAATTTTTCCTGCGTAAAACTGATTCTATTTCTAAGAAATTTGGAGCGATAAATAGGCTTGATTTTTTCACATATTTATTGTTAATGGCCGTTTTGTATAAGGTAGTGATGCGTCATAGTAGACAGGTCTTATTTTCGAAGAATATGATAATTATGCGCAGACAACGGTGTATGGGAGGGGGGTTGTGGTAACTACCACAGTTGTAAAGATGGCTTTGAGTAGTCTGACTTTATTTTTTTTCTAAAAATAACTATAGGCTTAAAATTTTCAGTCAATAAATACCGGTATAACAGTTAGCTCAACACCAAACAAACAAATCAAGAAAGACGCATAGGAGGTGCAGTCAGATCACAAATATAAACTAACCTTTGTCCTGCATACCATAAGAAAAATCTGACCAAACATGATTTCGAGATTGAGTGCAAAATCTGGGACAATTTTATAGAATGAGAAAACCCATTTCATTTATCTGCTATTATACGGATTCGTATAGAAGTCTCAGATTAACGGTTGTCCCAATAATTGATATCGTTGACGATTGCAAAATAAGATTCGCTTACTCTCAACTCTCTCCCAAACAACAAAATGCTAGACTTGTCCAAATTGAAAGTAGTTGTAGAAGAAAATAGATATGGTCAAAAGGATTTGAGTTGTGGTTGGAAGGACAGAAAATATCACGGGCAAAGGAGAAAAATCTGGTAGACAGTATTTTCTCTTTTCCCAGCAACGTTTTCGAAAGCATTCCTCTTCATAGTTGAAACTCTCTCTATATAAAAAAGACCTACGTTTGGCGATTTCAAGGCCGATTTTGCAATTAAAAAATTTACAAAATGAAACTGTAGATCAAGATTAGACAGCACAAAAATGCTCTGTCCGAAAAAGGTCCAGAGCAGGACTCTGCGGCTTAAGAAATTAGTTTATTGGCATTAAAAGCATTATTGTAAAATATGGCGTTTATCTCCTCCGTAGCTTAAAGCTCTGGAAGATACTGTGGGGAAAAAAAACGCAGTTGCAGCATGTACTAGTAACAAGCATTATTATCATCTATTCAGACTTTTTTTTTAAATACTTCTTTTCTGAAAAACAACTTTTTTTCCCCTTTCTTCTATATGTAAAGTCTAATTTAAGTCCAAATTAGCTGCAAGCCCCGTCTGGTAGCTCAGTCAATAACATTTAGGTCTTGAAACTAGGAGGTACATGATTTGATTCGTTGGTAGGATTGATCATGTAGTCGGATTGATGATAGTCATTTCGATCTATATCTTCTTTCACCAGGCACATTATGTCCAAATTATTTACCTGGGAAAGCAACCAGTAGCTTTGAAATAATGTTGTGTGACTAATTGGTCAAAGAAACTTCAGGATAGCACCGATAGGCACACTGACCTCTGCGATATAACTGAAATAATGTTGGAAACAGCATATAACAACAATGCAAGCAAACATACACACAAAAACTCTCTACTAAATACATTTACGATCGAGAAATGCTAAGATAAAGTGTTAAATTGATGCAAATCGAGTAATCACGTCAACAAATCAAGTTACAAATTGACTACATTATGAGATACACAGATCCACGTGATATCCATGGTCGCAAGTCCCCAAAGACCAATTTAATGTCTAGAAATAGGTACGTAGTTGTTAACTCTTCACCTATAAAGCGCGACACAATGCCCTTTGCGGACAATGTAGATCAAGATCAGACTGCACAAAACGTACAGTATGATCTTGATCTACACTGTCTGATACGGTGAGATATTTTTTCAGTGGGAAAAAGATGAAACCGAAATATGTATGATTATACTTTTCGATGGAAAGAGACATTTGATTTATATAGCAGTTTTGAGGGTAAAACTTTTTTCATGATAGGTGCAATCAAATCTAGGTTATTCTGATAGGAGGACTTCGTTGGGCCGGAAAATTAGCATCTTCGCAAACCAAGGGATGACAATTTTTTTCGAGATAAGATCCACGTGGTGATCGTCAGCTTGGCTTGCGAAGACGGAAAATCAGGCAAGTTGTTAAACGGGAATAACTATATTATGACTAAAGTCTGAATTCAATAGAGACAAAGGAAGATAGAAATGTATATAGAAATATCTTTTTCAAGTCTGTTTTTAATGGGATATGAAGCCTCTTCAGATATTTTTAGATTTTTCGTCAGAATTTTGCAAAGGCATGTGGGAATGTCACATGATTAATAGCATGCGTCGACTGAGTGGATTCGTATTCAAATCAACACGATGACGTCATATTTGATGTAATAAGATTGAAGAAACGAGCATCCGGTTATTTCAACGCTAAAATTGTACTTTTTTACTAGATCTAAATGTAATCATAAAGTTTCTTTATGGTTGCAAAGAAAAAAATCTGCCTGATTGTATTTATCAGTGTCTTAGAGGACATTTTTTTTGGCCAAAAAACTAAATAGGCCTACAATGTATTTATATGTCTAAATACAAAAAAAAGGCCCACTATGACTGCCGATGATTGCTCGCTGAGTTGAATGGATAATGAACAGTACAGGGATATGTAGCAATTTAACATTTCAGTATAGAAATCTATGCATAAGTTGTGTACAACAACATATACTCATTGAGTTTTATACCTGTAATAGATCTATTAAGCTCTTTTTAATGTGCAGAAAAGCACTGGTACACAATCGTAATATATTGAAACTACTGAAATCTGTGTTAACGCTAAATAATCCAAACTTTTATCAGTCTTCAGCAAAAGACTTTTGAAAACATTGCTGGAAAAGGAGAAACTGCTGATCACCCGCAGTTTTACGTTTTTCCGACAGTTGAACAAATCATTGAACTCTTCATTTGAGTTCCTTGCTTTTTCTTTCTTTTCGAAATCTCCCCCACCTAGGCCTTTTTATAGTTTAAGTGTTTTTGCCCATTGTTTTCCCTTATTTCGGCTTAATAATCACTGTTTTTGTATTTATGTATCACCAATCTGCTAAATTTAGTTACGTCATATGTCAAAGACCCGTTTTTAATGTACAAACCCACTTAGCGAATAATGGTATTGTTGCTGTTATTGTCCAAAGACAAGTTTGAACATTTGAGTAGCGCTGACTTCATTGTCTGCAACTGTTTTTGGTTTGGACAAGTCTAGTCTATTGTTGATGTTATTGCCTGGTGAAAAATAATCAGTCAGCTAACAAACAGACAAACAAATAGACAAACAAACATACAAATAAACATCAGTCAGTGTCTATGTACAAGATAAGAATTTAAATTTTGTGTAGGCCGATCTTTGTCTTGAAGAACACATCAGCTCAATAGAAGCCGAAAGGGTGGCAGCTGACAGTCTTAAAAAACATCACTGTTTCCATGAAAATGCTTCGTGCAATAAGTTTTTTATAACATGGGCAAAACGACAGACTAGTTCTACATGGGGGCAGTGTCTTCGAATCCAGGTTAGACAAACCCGTTTCCGACATTCATCTTGATTTACACGGTCTTCTAAAAAATGGCCAAAGTACTTCGACGGCACATGGGTTCGAAGTTGACAATTTACAAATTACTGAACCATATAAAATACTGCGTGCGATAAATCTTGATAACAGTTACATTTAGCTGGGATTTATGTTGTCTGGAAACGTCACTTTGTACTGATTGTAAAATCGTATTCAACCATGCTCTGTGGAAAGGGGATTCAGTGTATCTGCAAAAAGTATCGACCCATGTCAGCCTGCGCAGTCCGCGCAGGCTGACCTGGGTCGAAAATTTTTGCTTTTGGTCAATTTTCTGTATGTCCATTGACCATTCTACCTCAGGATTCAGCCGGTTGTTAGACAAAATGGATTTTTATGGATTCATGATTATGTTATGACTCGCTTGGTATAGTGTATCACGCAGATGCATTGAACCTCTTTTGCCAAAGCATGGCTCAATTGTAAGGCATTTTGACCCGTTACTACACAATCGCTTGTTTTTAACGACCCTGAAGAAGAAAGTTCTTTTAAAACCATTACAGGTAAAGTAGAAAATATTGGTTATCAGCATTTTCACCTTTTCCCACAATGTTTCCTACCTTTGGAAAGACAAATCTCATCACTTTAGCGACACGGATTTTGTTGTCTGAAAATGCTTACATATTGGGCCAGTCCAAATTTTGTCGTCTGAAAATGCTTACATATTATGCCAGTCCAAATTTTGTCGTCTGGTATAGAGTAAACTCTTTACATCCTGAAATAGAAATTGAAGAATCAATCAAAATAAAGGTTTAACAGAGGAATACATAAATAAGCTAAAACACTGTGGTAAAAATAGAAGAATTTCTTCTTTTTCACATTAAGTAAGCTTTAGCATAAAAATGTGGTCGGCACCGGGTAATGTGTAAAAACACATTTTCCACATCTCTTGACGTCACTTCCTGTTGTTTTTCATATCCTGTTGACACTGATATGGCTTCTTTTATGTTCTACACCTACTTGTTTTTCGTTACATTGTCGCACCTAGGACTATTATCTAACGTTTAGGCACAACAGACCTACATCCCATTTCCGGTCATGATATTTGCCCAGAATTTTACCGCGTAACAGTGATTGTATTCTCATACCCCAGTGCCGAATATGCTTGTTTACCATGTTAGAAGAAGAAACATGGAATGTGACAGATCTGTTCCAGATTAACCGCCATTGAATAGGTTTGGAAACGACTCGCTTTACTCTCCGTTACATCAAACACCAGAGAATGTGGGCCAGATTGAGAGAGATTATTTTCGTTTATAATACCGATTCGTCCCGATCTTTATGGCACCTCAAGGGTGCTGTCTGCGCATGTCATATATTTCGTAGACTGGCCTGTCTGCTATGACGCATCCTATCCTGTAAAGCATAAATATTAATACGCGGTGGGCATAACTCAAACTCTGCCGCTAAAAAGTTGCAAGCGTACAATGGCTATACATAAAACGTATGTGGAGAAATTAAGTCTGTTTTTCGCCCAAAATTACTTAAAAATATAGTAATTTCAATTGGAAAAAAATCATTTAAAAATATCATTGTTTACTGCAATCATGGTATACGTATAAGCTCAGTTCACGTACATGTATGTACGCAGGGTTTAGTACAGTTTCTCCCACAAGATCTTGATCTTCACTGTCCACAAAAGCAGATGAAGTTGGTTCCAGTGCCTTGAGGGTTAAGTAAGATCTGGTATCGCATAGTTAACATGCATTGACCATTATCTTGCTAAATAAGTGAAATGAAACTCTAAAGCCGATAGCAAAAATCTAAACTTTGCTATTGCAAAGGTATTTTTTTTTTGGGGGGGGGGGGGGGGAAAGAGATGTCTCCTTATAGGAGAGTGTAGATCAAAGATCTTGATCTACACTGTCCGCAATAGGTCCATGAGTCGCGCTTAGCAGCCAAAGGGTTAAATGTTTTATCAGCGGTCTCCTACAAATGAACCATGCTCTTGCAAAAGGGGGCTTAATGCATCTCCGTGATGCATGATACCAAGCAAGTCATCGCATTAAGATAGATCCATAAAATCCATGTTGTCTAACAACCGACTGAAGCATGAGGTTGAATGGTCCTTAGACATGCAGGAAATTGACCAATAACAAAAAGTTTCGACCAAGGCTGACCTGGGTCGATACTTTTTGCAGTTGCATTTAGCCCCCTTTTCACAGTGCATGACTCATATTAATATACGTGCTCTTTCTCCGAAATATTGTTTCGATCTTGCATTAAAGGGGCCTTCGTTGACATTTTGTTGCGAATTAAAGTTCTTTATTGAATAATGATCAACACTTAAATACAAAATATGCATTCCCTGCAAACGCAGAGAAACTGGACGGTTATATGTACATGCAATAAAAAGGTGCAAATTTGGCCTTTAATTAAGAAAGTGGCCGCTTTGCAATCTAGAACTCCGTCTATCTTTAAGTGAACAAATGTGTCGCCATCATACTTATGTCAATACGATGTCACACTGTGACAAATAATCTACCCATGTTATTAATCATGTGACATTCACACAAACCTTTCCGCAATTCTTAGATACATGAACAGGTTACGTAGCCCCTTGGGGAAGGACCACAGAAAACCTTTTTCTTTATTTATTTATAGTTTGTCAGCTATTACATTATTTAATTCAGGGAAGAACATTTTTTTAAGTTCGGTGAGATAATGTAACTTTGTGTAGTCCCCTTTAATCTTGCATCAAAGAGCAAAAAAAAGCTATCATCTCTGTTTGATTAAATAGCTTTTTTCCTGCATTATTGCAAATATTCCATTTTTATTGCAGCATATTTCCTCAGTAAATGATATTTATGTGATGTATTTGTATTGCGTCTGGTACTTAACTCTTATCCTGCTAAATAACTAACACGAAACATTCAAGTCGATAGTAAAAACCCAAATGTAACTAGATCTATTTCAAAGTTTTTAGAGGGGGGTATATCCTTAGCGGACAGTGTAGAACCAAGATCAGACTGCACGTTCTGTGCAGTCTGATCTTGGATCTATACTGTCCGCAAAGGGTCAGTGAGTCGTGCTTAGCAGCCTTAGAGTTAAACCAGATGAATTCTTTGTAATTCAAAATCGCATTGTCTAGAGAATATTACGTCTGTCTCACACCTGCTGTTTGCGCATGAAACGAAAATGAAGATTTAGCCCTTGCCATATAGGAAACAATCCATCTCTTTTCAAATATGTCTGTTTATGGCTAACCCCTGCGGTAGAAGGGATTTTAAAATGTCTTTGTTTGTTACAAGATAATGGTCCTTTTCCCACAATGCTTTTCATATCAGATTTCAATGAAAAAGGGATTGAAAAGAAAGAAGAAAATATGCATTTCCCTTTACTCCATACCACACAATCCCGAGTTTTAACGACTCTGGGGGAGAAGGGTTTGAAGGTTTGAAATCGTTATGGGAAAAGGAGATAATGCTGGTAACAAGCATTTTCACCGTTTCCCAAAATATTTTCTGTCTTTTCGAAAACAAGTCTGATAATTAGAACCAGATTCAATTTTGTTATCTGCAAATGCTTGGAAATTCGACTCATTTAAAATTTTGTTGTTTGGTAAGGAGTTAAACTTTTTTTTGTATATATTTTTGTCCACTGTACAGCTAAGTACTAAGTCTGTGCTTGTAATCAATAACTGATCAGTTGTTTTCTACTATAAAAAAAGCTCAAAAGTATGAATTTAGACAGTATTGTTGAAAAATTCAATTCAACTCAAAGTAACATTATAACAAAATCTTTGACAAAATACCAGTCTCTTCAAGGTAACCGTCTCATTCTCGCTTGAAAGTCCAGCCAATGTCGTTCTTATGACGTCATCATCACTGTTGCTAGACGTCAGTTTGATCGTTGTTGTTATTTTTGTCGCTGTTTTTGTTCTTTTCGTTCTGTAAATTGTAAACCTTTACAACACAGTTTCGAGTTTTAAAGATCCTGAGGTGGAAGACTTGAAAACAGTGTGGGAAAAGCAGAAAATACTAATAACAGACATTTTTCGATTTTCCTACAATGTTTTCTACCCTTTAAAGGAAAAAATTCTGTCATTTAAGCTATGTCAAATTTGTCGCATGCAAATTCTTTGAATTTGGACGAATCTAAAATTTTGTTGGGTGGTAAAAAAGTCCCTTCCGTTCACAAGCCTATATCCGAAAAAATACTCAAAATATGGTTGAAATACAGGTAAATCTGATACATTTTCATCTTGGCCATGAAAATTAGGCCTAGTTTCATCAAAGGTCGTGGTTTTCTTTCAGCGTTCATAAAAAGAAAAAAAACACTATTTGACGTCATTTCCCCATCTAAATCATATGTCAACCTTTTTACACCTAAAACACGCCTTTCGCAATGGCAACATCTTTTCAAACACACCTTCGAGTGTCTTCGAGAAGCAGACCCAATTAAGTAAATGAACGTGTAGTCAGCACAAAGTGACAAATGTATTCCAATGATGATAGCCTGTATAAAAAGAAATAAAAGTGTTAGTCAAACGTTGTCATAAAAAAAGATAATGGATGTCTCCGAACACGTGAGCTAAAAGTCACGTACTTCCGGTCTGGTGCGTGGTCTTCTGTCTTATAATAAACATTATTGCTTTATGGTATCCCATTGATGGATTATGTGTAACGTTTATTGGAGAAATATTTTACTTATTATCTCCTTCCAGACGTTTTGTTGCATCTTAACAAGCTGTTTCTCTTTGTGACCAATGTTTTCCGGTCTGGCACGTGCTATTTATACTTCGTCTATGAAAAATATTGTTAACTCTACCAAACGTCACTTTTTTTTAGATTTGTACAAATTTGGAGCGGCTGCAAGTAACAGATTAAACGTGGGTGAAAGTGATAGAATATGGCATTGACAGGGTAAAAAATATTTTGTAAACAGGAGAAAATGCTGGTAGCCAGCAATCTCCTGTTCCCACATTTTTTAAGGCCTTTCTCCTTTTCGGTTGTTAAAAGAAGGGACTGTTTAGTACAGGTTAACCGGCAACGTTTTCCTGTCTGGCACGTGGCTTTAATATACATTATATAATTAAATGATGTTTCATCGATGTATGGCGTGTGATGGTAACACAAAATGGAGAAAAAAGTTAGTTTTCTAATCCCTGCAGACGACATTATGCGTCTCGATCCAGAACACTTGAAAAAGGAGGTAAACCATTTACCAAACGACAAAATTTTAAAATTGTCCAAATTGAAAGTATATGTAGACGACACAATAATAGTGCCTAAAAAATATAGATATGAATTTGAAAGGGTGGAAAACAATTGACTTACGATGACTTGCACTGACAGGATCGATGGTAAGCTATTGGCTTCTAGGAATCCATCTGTTTTTTCTTGTCGATTGGCTGCATAACTAGGTGCAAAGCACTGCGCGGTGAATTTACCAGGGTGGTGTTTCCAATTTTTGTTCAAATTATTTTTGAAAGAATTAATAGTAGGTGAGAGGATGACATGATTTGGCATGGAATTCCTAGAGTCAACCGTTCGAATACTAAAGGTGTTCTTTCGTATTTCTGTTTTGGCTGATTTTTCAAATAATTTTAGGCTACTCCGCCCCGTTTTGTTAAAGGTTGCTAATTGTAGCAGCTCTTTGTTGGATTTGTTGTCGGTATTATGTAAGCAGGGCTCCCGCTGTCGATCGCCAGTGGCGCCAAATGCGAAAATTAAGAAAAAATGTAAGTTCTTGAAGACTTGAAACATATCAGAACGTTTCCTTCTATATTCAAGAGTGCGAAGTCCCGATTTCTTTAATCTTTTGTTGTAAGATAAGTGGCTGATATGTGAAATATTTTAAGTTGCTCTTCTTTAAATGTTCTCGATGGCAATTTGGTGTTCTTTTTTTTTTTTTTTTTGAGACCAGACTGAGCTCACATATTCTAAAAAGGGTCTGACCAGAGACTTGTACTAGTGATGAAATAGACTATTGTTTTGACCATGTATGTAAATGTTCTTCGGATTATGCCAAGGTTCCTGTTTGCTACCTTAATTGTAAATGTGATCTAGGAATAGAAATTTAGACCGTTGTCAATCAGTACGCCTAGGTCTTTTTCCTGATTAACATTTGTGATTTGATCCTTCCCAAGGTCTCTTGATTACATGAAGTAATTTTAACTAGCTGTATGAATTTTAAGATGCGTCCTCTTACATTTTGAATAGTTGAAAGCTAGGTCCCATTTATGCGACCATTCACAGGAATTGTCTGTGGTACACTGCAACTTGCCACAGTCTTCAGCTTTGTGAAAGGAAGACCCTGTCAACAGTTGATCCCACCATACCATAGGATTCCAGTTCCTAGAGTAATTGAGAATGGGAAAGTGTATCAAAAACCCGCCGTAAGTCACAGAAGATTATGTCAACATCTGATCCATTGTCAAGGGCCTTTGTCCAGTTTTCAAGTCATTCTAATTCTTGCAGTTGACAGGACCTTCTCTTGGCAATTCCAAATTGGTTACTGGCAAATAAGTTGTTTTTAATCAGAAGGTTTACTATTTTATTTTTATATGTTTTTGCATTACTTTGGAGCAAATTTGGACTTACGCTGATCGGTCCATAGTTACTTCGTAAGTGTTTGTTTCCATATTTGAATAAAGGTGTTACAGCCGAGTTTATCAATGTCCTTGGGATGGTAGAAGTTCTGATGGATTTATTAAATGATTTTCTTAGCGGTTTTATCAGGACTTCTTTGCATTCAATGAACAGCTTTCGACGGATTTCTTCGGGCCCTGTAGATTTATGTGGATTTTTTTTTTAAATTTGATACTTCTTCCTTTCTGATGATTTCTTGTTTTAGGTGGAAGGTTTGAACACCTGATTACTTCACCTGTCTTGAACACACTTGAAAAGTAGTCATTTAGCAAATTCGATTGTTCTATAGCATCATTTATACTGTTTCCCAATTCATCATGGAGTGTTACTATGCTACATTTAGTCTTACTGTTATCTCTAATATACTTCCAAAATGAGTTTACTATTTGTATTGATGTTTGCTTGTAGATCTTGTTTGTAGTTATAATTTGATTTTCGAATGACTGTTTTTGCTTCGTTACCTTTAGTTTTATAGATCTCAAATTTGTTTTACAGTACACCAATATTTCATTTCTTTTCTTTTTGTTTCTGTGTCGATGTAAGGGACTTACAGTTGGCTCTGAGGCTATCTTTGTACACCGGTATGAGTTCCTCAATCAATGTTTGAATGCAAGTAAAAAGTAAGAATTGCCATTTGTAGACGATTACATAGATATAAATGTGACTCAAAAATTTAAAGTAGATCTTGAAAGGGTAGAAAAAAGTGTGGGAAAAGGAGAAAAAGCTGGTTGCCACCATTTTTCCCTTTTCCACAATGTTTTTCAAAAGTCTTCTTCTCTAAGGTCGTTAAAACACGAAATTGCGCGGTAAAAAAGTTGAAAGCAAAAACTGTTTTCAACAAACAATTTCTCCATTTTTGCAACACCGTCTCCATTTCTACTCGCGTCCTTTGTTCTGTTTCTATGTATTGTTATGCAGAACTATAATTTTTTTTTTTTACAGAGACATTGTACATTCGAAAAGGTCACATCTTATTTGTCACATCCTGTACGTAAATATGCTAAACCCGCATCTTTGCTCTCGGAAAAAGGTCAATCTTACATGGACTTACTTGGCTTCGCCAGTGATAACGCTTTCCGCCGCCAACGAGAATCTGTTCAAGTTCTACGGACGGCGTAGATCAAGATCATACTGCATGGATCGTGCAGTCTGATCTTCACATACAATGTGCACCTTCCGCAAGCTTGTGATGTTCAAATAGTACCGAAGATATAGAATTTCACTTCTGACCAACAAAAAAGCCATATTGATCTAAATGACGTTAATTCTCTACCAAGCAACATTTTAGACTCTTTCATTTTGAAAACATTTGCAGACTACACATCAAATGTGACTCAAATGTTTGGACCGACCCTCGAAACGATACAAAGCATATAGAAAAGGGAGAAATTGTTTTTCTTTTTACAAGCATTTTCTCTTTTTCCCGCATTGTCTTCAAAATCAGGTCGGATTCCCCTGGCTTGTAAACCACAGAATCGTTTTGCAGAAGTTTAACCCTCATAATTCCGAGTTTTAACGGCGTTCGAGAAGAAACTTTTGAATAGTTTGTGGGAAAAGGAAGAAATATTGGTTAGATCTACATGCTTTTTTTTCTTTTTCCAAAAATTTCTGCTGTCCATTCAGATATATATTTTTTCTTTTTGCTGCATTTAAATTGTAGTCTGAAAATGCTTTCAGTTTGGTCGATGCTTAAATTTTGTCGTTTGGTTAAGGGAAAATATAAGGGAAAAAAACAATTTAAACATCAATAACTTGCTAACTGCACGTGTAACAACGTGTGATCTTAATTAATCCTTTCACCAAGCGACAACACTTGTTCATATTGAAAGCATTTGCAGACAACAAATTGAATGTTACTTGACAATAAAAGAAGAAAAAAAAACATGGAATTGTCTTTCGAAGGGTAAAACACATTGTAGGAATAGGAGAAAATGCTGGTTACCATTCTGTAAATGACTATCTAACAGGAAGCCAAGATTTCTCATTAATTTTAGACACCTGGGTCCGTATTTACCATCCATTCTTAAGAATATTCTTTATCTAATCCTGAAAAATTTTCTTAGATTTGAAAGTAACGCAACTCCTGATTGGTTAAAACAAATGGTTATGTCACGTTAAGATTTAGAAATTTATTGGGAATAAGACAAAGAGTATTCTTAACAATAGTTAGTAAACACGGACCCTGGAAGAGTCTTAACTTTTGTAGTCTGGTCAAGAGTCAACAGCATGAAACTTTGTTTGCCTTTGAAGCACAACACATTAACGACAAAAAGATAAATTGGGCGCCTTTAAAGATAGCTGCAGCATTTTTTTCAGGGTGACAGTGGGTTAAAATGTAACCACATCCATATAACGATCTTAAAATGTTTTGTAACCTGATATCATGAGACGTAGAATTTAACCCTTCCATCGCCATAGGCGAGAATAAAGGCTTTCATAACTTGGTATCATGCAAAAGAACCCTTTCAGTGCCATAGACGGAAATAGATCAAGATCAGGATGTGCAGTCTGATCTTGGATCCATACCGTCCGGTTGTGCAGACAACTTTGTTTGCACCACGACACATTGAAAGACAAGAAATATCTTTAAAAAAGAGAAATATCTTTAAAAAAAGAGAGAGGGTGTAATAGATCCTGGAATATGAATACTGAAGCTCTTTTTTGGGCTTAGTATGAAGAAGAATGATGAAAAATGATCTCACGAGCAGTTGCCTCTTTTTCCTCACCGTTTTTCATTTTGTTGAAACTGAGTAGTTTTGGGTTATTGGGTAACGCTTATGAAAATATTAAATTTTCAAATAAAACAAGAAAAAGAGGTGTGTGCATGTGTAAAAGGCATCGACTCAGGTCAGCCTGTGCAGTCCGTGCAATATGATGTGTGTCAAAACATTTTGCTATCAGTCAATCTTCTGCATGTCAAAGGACCAATGTACATTTTTTTTTTGTAAACTTTATTAGCCACGTATATTGGATAGGGGAGGTCGTGGCCATCCTCCCTCTATCCTTACAACAATCGTTATTTACATCCAATAACATTTGTGACATTTGCGAACAGTGCAGTCAAGACTCGAGTGTAGATTGATTTTGGAATTCACTGCTCGCAAAGATGACAAATTGCAGAATAAGAGTTAATAAGAATACATGTACTATTCAGAAATCCAGATAAAGTTATGTGTTTAAAAAAAAAGTAGTTGAAATATGATAATAAATTATTGATTTTATGGAAGAACACTGCGGGAAAATGTGAAATCAATCTTTGCGAGCAATTTCACTCCTTTCCACAATATTCTTAAAATTCTTTTTTCTTCATTGTGTTAAACAGCATGAGGGAAAAGTGTCAAACAAACGGTCTATTTAGTTCACCGAACCTGGATCAATGAAAAGTTATCAAAGACTAATAAAGTTTTACAAAGCTATAGAAAAACAAGAAAACGAATAAGAAAGTGAAGAAAAAAAAAGGAAAGAAAGGGGAAAACAGAAATGACTTACTAAATAACAGCAAAAAATGGGAATATATATATCAATGCATTTTATATTAAGAGTGGTTTTGAATAATATGTCGTATAATTGACCATCTTTCTAAACCAGGGTCGGAAGATTCTGCTTCTTTCTCGTAAATAGTCCAAGCCAAATTTAAACTATTTTGAAGGCCATAAATTGTCGGGACTTTCGATTTAGATTTACAAGAAGCGACATATCTTTTGACATAAAGAAAGAGTGTGTATAATTTGTCGTCATTATTGAATGTATCGATTAGAACGTTGACACTATTTATAAGTCTTTGAGTTGATGGGTCTATTTCTCTTATTTTTGATTCTAAATGTTGTACGAGGATTTTCACCTTTTCACATTCGTAAAATATATGGAGCAGACTCTCTTCAGTAGTATTGCAGAAACAGTATAAGTTACTTGGGGTAATGTTCATTTTGTTTAATAGGGAGTTAGTGGGGGAAAATCTATGACCTATTTTTACTTGCATCCATTGGATATACGAATCGTTTGTGTTTTTAAAAATATTACTATAAAATTTTTTTCCAATCAAAATTATGAGAAGGGAACAAAGATTCCCATTTCTTTTGGCTAGTAGGAATTTCATTGTTATCAATAAGTGCTTTATAAATTGTTTTGTTGGGTTTTTGATTTACCTGATCGTTGATCTACACTGCCCGATAAGGACAGATTTTCCCTTGGAAAAAATAACGTTGAAACAGCAAAATGTGGGGTTTTACTAGCGGTATAAAAAGTTTCGTTTCAGTTATTTAGCAGGATATGGGTTAACCCTTTACCAGTTGACAAAATTTTAGCCTTGTCCAAATTGAAAGCATTTGCAGACGACAATTTAGATGTGGCTCAAATGGTACAATATTTCTTTAGTAGGGTAGAAAACATTGTTGGAAAAGGAGAAAATGCTGGTTACCAGCATTTTCTCCTTTTCAAACAATGTTTTCAAAAGGCGTCTTTCCCAAGCTCGTTAAAAAGCGGCATTGTGCGGCAAAGGGTAAAGCCGTCGAAAGAGGTTGGCTTAATATATTTGGCCATGAGAGAGTTAATATTTCGTGATACGTTTTGGTTACAATATGGATGGCCGCGAAAGGCCTCCGTATAATATTCCAGAATGTCTCTTTTTTAGCTCCATACCTTCTGCCGACAAATTATGCGTTTTCCAGTGATACCTATTTGACAAATATGGTTGTAAAAGGAAGAATTCTATTGATGAGCGATTTATTGATTGGCTACCATGATTTTAAAGGTATTCGTTTATAAAATCCGAAAGGCCTAGTACCAACCTAAGTAAACGATGACGGTGTTAAATACATGTACATTTAAATTAAAATCATACCATTTAAAAGCGGATTGATCGATTGATTATGTGGTCATTAAAGCCGTTTTCAACATTATATCATATATCGCGGTGCCTGTGCACTTATCAATGCTTTCCTGGAGTTTCTTTTACCAGTTCTCCGCAGAATATCCTTTCCAAGCCACTGGCTGCTCTCCAACATAACCATCATCGAAACAAAGATCAGCGGTGATAGAGGAATGAATCCGGTCGCAATGACTATTATCAATCCTCGTAAAGAAACTGACTGAGCCGGGGATCAAACCAAGCGACCTCCTGTTCTCAAGTCCTGCACGCTGTCGACCGAGCTACCGGAGCTCGGCAACCCCTTAGACTACTAGATAAACAGAATGAAGATTTCCAGCCAATAGAATATACCGATACAGTACGATTACAAAGTGCTTTTTGCTGGAAAAGAACTCACCGTATCGGACAGTATAGATCCAAGATCAGACTGCACGTACTGTGCAGTCTGATCTTGATCTAAACTGTCCGCAAAAAGAGCCTTGAGTCGTGAGTAGCATCCTAAGGGTTGGTTAAATCTCAACAGTTAAAACATGTCAATTATTCCAATTTTATAGGCGTCCATGGAGTAACGATATTGAGATAATGGCGGCTAAAAAACGTTTCATAACTTAGTATCGTGACGCATAATCGAAAGGTTAATGTCTCGATCAACATTTTTTGAAATGATTTATCATCTTCATATACAGTAGGTCTACTCCCATTAGCCTATTTTCTAGTGTTCCCAATGGATCCAGCCATATTTTGCTTGTAGTGTTTTATAATCTTGGTCTGCTATGACATACTACTACTATTTGTGAGTAGACTTGGTAGCGTATTCACCTACCAATCTAAATTGAATTCCTGGTTCACCAACCATTCTTATGAACTTTCTCAGTCTTATTCTCCAGATATTTCTAAATATGAAAGTAAAACAACTTCTGATTGGCTAAACCAAACGGTTTAGCCAATCAGAAGTTGTGTTACTTTAAATGTTTTTACCGTTATCACCAACCATTCTTAAGAACGTTTTTCAGTCTTATTCTCTAGAATTTTCTAAGTGTGAAAGTAAAACAACTTCTAATTAGCTAAAGCAAATAGTTTAGCCAATCAGAAGTTGTGTTACTGTCAAATTTTAAAAATCTTGGAGAATAAGACAAAGAATGTTCTTAAGAATGGTAGGTGAATACGAAACCTGGTCTCACTCAAAATCTAAGAAGAAACGCATCTTCTGATTGGCTAAACCAAACAGTTAAGCCAATCAGGAATTGCGTTACTTTAAAATTTTTAAATTCCTACAAAAGCAATTTGGAATGGTCTTTGAACAGAAGACCCTGTTTTCTTATCGCTACTTTTCACAAAACGTCCCCTTGACCCTTATACAAACGATTCAGTTTTTTAACGACCCTGAAAAAAAAAAGCATTTCAAAGCATTTTGGAAAAAGAAAATTGCTAGAAGCACTTTTTTCCTTTCCCGCAATATTTTCTACAATTTCAAAGACAGAAATCATATTTTGAGCTACTTTGAATTTGTCACATGCTTTCAATTAGGTAGAGACTCTGTTGATTTTGTCGTCTGGTAAAGAGCCACATTCTATATGTCGTCTGCGAGGCTTTCAATTTTGACAAGTCTACAATTTTGCCATCTAGTAAATAGTTAAAAAATGGTCTTTGTTCTGTTGGTGTTAAGTTTCAGGGGGTTACATCATTGGGGTAGCAGGTGTAATATCTTACATAAGCCGTTTAAACTTTGAAATAGGAAACTTAGCAAAAAGGGCACAGAATACACAAGATAGAGCATTTCAAGGCTGCGTTTTAAACAAACATCCTTACCCATAAAGCCGAGCTAGGTGGCTTAGCCGATGTCCTACAGAGCTTAGGTTAACCCTTATCCCGCTAAATAACTAAAATGAAATGTTTAAAAATGATGGTAAAAACTCAAATATTGCTATTTCAAAGTTATGTTTTGGGGAATAATATATCCATATCGGACACTGTAGATCCAAGATCAGACTGCACGTTCTGTGCAGTCTGATCTTGATCTACACTGTCCGCAAAAGGTCAGTGAGTCGCACTTAGCAAGGGTTTAACTTATTTGAGCCGTGCTCTGGTAAAACAGGGTTTAATGTCTCTCCGTGATGCATTATGCCAAGCAAGTCATCACATAATCATGGATCCATAACATTAATTTTGTCTAACAACCAGCTGAATAATGAGGTAATATTTTGTCCTTTGACATGCAGAAATTTGACCAAAAGCAAAAAGTTTCGACACTAGTCAGCCTGCGCAGGCTGACCTCTGTCGATACTTTTTGCAGATGCATTAAACCCTCTTTTCACAGAGCATGGCTCATATATATATATATTATATATATTACATCGATTGTGAAACAAGAGCTTACAACTTATATTTATAAGCTATTTAACTTTTTTCTAGAGCAAAATAAACAAAGTCGGAATGAAATACATCAGATACATGGTGTTTTAAAGGCTGGTCTTACTAAGCATATTTTTACGCATAACGCCGATTCCTTTTCCAACTGCTCCTTCTACGCATTTACGGACATATACTATTACTTTACCAGTATTGGAAATGTTGTGGGAAAAGGAGCAAAAGCTGAGTATCCAATACTTTCTACTGTTCCTTCAAATTTTTGTCGTCTGCAAATGTTTTTAACCCTTAAACTGCTATATAAATGAAACGAAAATTTCCACTCAATGGTAAAAATAAAAAATGTGATTTCAAAATTGATTACAGTATCGGACAGTGCAGATCAAAGATCAGACTGCACGTTCTGTGCAGTCTGATTAGAGTCAAGCGTTCGAAAACTAAGACAGACTATACGAAAATTAATAAAGATCATTGAACCGTACGTTCTAATTGCAATTTTATACGCCAGCAGTTAGTATTTTTCCGATGACGACTTCTGCTGCGGGCGGTCTATCACGATTTCTATTGATGACTGCATTTAAAATAGCAAATCAGGTTTTTATAACCAAACTTCAAAAAAATAAATAAATAAGTAGATTGATTTAGTCGGTAACAGTCAAATTATTAGTAGACTATAGATGAAAGAGAAATAAGAAATATCTTTACAAAAAATAGACGGCATAAATTTGCCAGCAGGCAGGGGTCCTTTCAATATACATGTCTACATTTTTACCAATCACAAATTTCTATTTATTCATTTGTTATCAATACCAAAAAGTAGGTTAAAAGCCAGCACATTCAGCTACGCCGAATGGGCTACAAAGGTTAAAGGTGGCTTTTAGATGTCGCACCTATTGGTCAAGAGTTTCGCAAAGACTTCCAGGAAAGTCACAAGAGCATTAGCACGCATCGATTACCAGGATTCGTATTCGTATCTGTATGATGACGTCATATCTGATGTAATAGAAATAGTACAAACTTGTACGTCGTATGCGCATGTCATATTCTTTGAAGATTCGACCTGGCTGCTATGACGCATCACCCATCCCATATACAGGGGAAAAGTAGGGCTTATACCGAAGCTTTTACCCAAGCCTGTAGGGGGCTGTTTTAATAAGTGGCGGGTGCATAGGTTACATGCTAGCTAATCATAGCTGAATGAATCGCACCAGGTATCGTTTTATTGAGTAAACGTTTACTTTATTTTGAAATTCAAAGTAATGGTTGTCGTTTTGAAAAGTAGCCCGGTTCTGTACCCAGAATGTCCGAATCAGATAGATGTGTATTTGAAGAAAGCCATCTAGCGGAAGATAATGAGTACAAGGAGTTACCTATTCCAAAACGTCCATCCCGTCATTCGTAAGTCCAAAATTGCACCTTTTACTGGGTGTATCTTTGCAGTTTCTACATAACTACGAAGAAAAATAAATCTAGTTCTATTTATCGGTGTTTAACAAGAAATTTTGATTTACTACCTAAAAACTAAACAGCTCCTTCTAATCATGGTCTTCCTCAGATGATTTTTGTCCTTTTGCCGCCAAGCAGCAGACAACTTTTGAAAGCATTGTGACAAAATGAGAAACTGCTCGTTATGTTCACATGATTCATGTATCAAATACTACGTACTCTTACAAATTAATTTACAATCAAAGGATCGAAAAAGCGCTCTGGTGAACATCGATGGAGAGTTTTAGATAGAACGAAGAAAGTCAACGAAAAAATCCAAGCAATATTCACATCAGGTCGAATGGCGTCATGAATTGCTTCCGGGTCGAAGAATTAAAAGTAGTCCCGTTTGAAGATATAACAGCAAGTACTTCTGCTGCACTTTTTTATCAGAGAAAAATGAAATAAATATTTGAAATATGGTTCTGGTGTTAATTTTTGTGGCGCCGCATGAGCGGCGGCACTATATTTTTATTCACTTTTGAAAAGTGCCCCATGGAGGTAGCCATACTGGATTCCGGGACATTTCGGCCCATAACAATTTCGGCCCATTACAATTTCGGCCCATAATCTGTATACCAATTGAACGACACTTGAATGTTTCCTTTCATGTTTGTCTGTCAGCTTGCATGCTCCTACCTGTCCGGCTATCAGTCGGTGTGTTGATTGATTGCTTTTATATGAAATGTCCGGTCACCCCATATTGTTTACTATATGGATTGGTTCAGTGTTGTTTTTTTTTTTAAAATACATGTAAAAATACGGTACTTTCATTACCAGATCGAGCCCGTACCAACTTTGTTTTTCTATTTGGAGTGATTTTTTGTTTTTTAACATATAAAATACCATACTTTCACTGCCAGATCGATAAAAACCAGATCGTATCCCAGATGGCACAGAGTTTAAATATTTGTCATGTAGTATCACCACATGGACCTCTACGAAAACGCCCTTGGCGTAAAAAATTAACCTGCTGTAATGTGCCCTATTTCAGAAACAACTGATTTGCGGTGCGATTGATATTATACATCAATATTTTCTTGTACATTTTCTTAAGAAACTGGGAGCAAGTTTATCATTTCTTGGGGAACTACTTTGTGCCCGTGACTACATAAAGTAACATTGTCTACAAAATGTAAAGGCCTTTCTGACTGGTTTTTCGAGGGTAATTATGTTTGAGATTGAATATCAAAAACTGCAATCGGTTGAAGTGCCTTTTTTACTTCTTGAGCAGGTCACTGGACAAATATTTGATAAAAATAAACATTAAAGCTCTTGGTTTGCCAATAAAAGTACAGTAAAGTGTCAAACAAGGTGAATAGTTTGTTTTTTTTTATTTTCAATGTAAAAACTCCAGTGGTGTGACAGTGTTGGAGACAAATCAAGGGACTAAACTGACTATTATTATCGAGATTAAATATCAAAAACCGCATTCTTGCGCAGGTCACTGGACAAATATTTGATAAAAACAAACACCAAAGCTCTTGATTTGCCAAGAACGTACAGCAAAAAGTCAAATATTGAGATTTTTTTTTTCTATTATAAATGCAGAATACAAAAAACAGGAGTGTGACAGTGTTGGAGACAAATCAAAGGAGATAACTGACTATCATCTCCTATTGTATCACTTGTTTTACATTTCCGTGTAAGATTTATAAACAAGTTAAACCCTTTCCCAGACGTAAGGGATCCTGTATGGCTCACTGGTAAGGTGCAGGTCTCGTAACCTGGAGGCCCCGTGTTCAAGCATCCCTGGAAGCACCGGGTTATAGGCGGGAGAGACCTTGGGCAAGACAGTTTTAGAGACCTTGCCCAGCATTGGTGTTGCCAAGGGGATACATGAATATGTGAGCTGTTGCCGTGATATTACTGAATATTGAGAGCGGCGTAAAAACTCCATTAAGCCGAATAGCCAATTTACCAAACAACAAGGTTTTAAACTTGTCCAAGTTAAAACCATTTGCAGACTACAAAACAGATGGCTAAATTGATAAGATTTACTCGTATTTCTGAAAGAGTAGAAAAACTTGGTGGGAAAAAGAGAAAATGCTGGTTACCAGCATTTTCTCCTGTTCCCACAATGTTTCCAAAAGCATTCATTCTTACGTTAAACTAGGGATTTTGTAGTAATGGATCAAATTAAGTTAGCCTTGCTCTTGCAAAAGGGGGCTTAATGTGTTTCCATGATGTATTATACCAAGCAAGTCATCACATAATTTTGGATCGATAAAGTCCATTTTGGCTAACAATGGACTGAATCATGAGGTAGACTGATCCTTGGATTTTCAGAATATTGACAAACAACAAAAAGTTTTGGCCCAGGTCATCCTGCGCTGCAGGCTCAACAAGGTCGATACGCTTTGCAGGTGCATTAAGCCCCCTTCATTGATTTCGGCTGTCTGACCCATTTACCAGACGTCAAATTTTTTGGACTTGTTCAATTTGAGAGCATTCGAAGATAATAAATTAAGCGTGGACGAAATGATGGGATATCTCCTTTAAACTTAAAGGTTAGAAGACATTGTGGGAAAGAGAGACTGAAATCAGTTATTTTCGGCTGTCTGACCCATTTACCAGACATCAAATTTTTTTGGACTTGTTCAGTTTGAGAGCATTCGTAGATAATAAATTAAGCGTGGACGAAATGATGAGATATCTCCTTTAAACTTAAAGGTTAGAAAACATTGTGGGAAAGGGAGAAAATCAGTTATTTTCGGCTGTCTGACCCATTTACCAGACATCAATTATTTTGGACTTGTTCAGTTTGAGAGCATTCGCAGATAATAAATTAAGCGTGGACGAAATGATGGGATATCTCCTTTAAACTTAAAGGTTAGAAAACATTGTGGGAAAGAGAGAAAATCCTGCTTTTCAGTAGATCTATGTTCTGCTTTTCCCCAAAATGTTTTCAAAAGCCTTTTCTGCCGCAGGGTTGTTGATACTCGAGATAGTGAAGTATTGGTTTAATACATGCGTCTACAAAAATGAAATTCAGCGATCAAACATAAGTTACGTCTATAAAAAAGCTATTACGGATACTTTCGTATCTACGGGACATTTAACACCGATTTAATCATTCAGTAATTGACCCTTTACCAAACAACTCCGTGGTTTGATAATCTTGAAGTCAATGGCTTTTGAAAACAATGTGGGAAAAGGAGAAAATGCTGATAACCAGCATTTTCTCCTTTTACCACATTTTTTTTCCATCTTATCAAGGACAAATGCCATTATTTGAGATGTATCGAATTTATTTTCTGAAAATGTTTTCAATTTCGACAAGTCCAAAGTCTTGTGACCTGGTTAGGAGTTTACCCTTTTTCAAACCTAATTCGTATTCGAGGATTTTATGGAAGGAAAAAGGGAAGAAATGCTTGTATACATAACCTCTCTTTTCCACAAATGTTTCTGTAAGTTTAATTTGACAGACAGACAGACAGACAGACAGACAGACAGACAGACAGACAGACAGACAGACAGACAGACACACACACACACACACACACACACACACACACACACACACAGAGACAGACAGACAGACACACAGACACACAGACAGACACACAGACTTTTATTTCTTCAAGTATGAGAAAAACCCATACAACTTAAAATATGCATAGCAACAAACCAAATATAAGTCGAAGACGAGTGGAGTTAAAGAAAATGGAGAAAAAAGAACTCGCTCACGTACACGTAGACACATGTACACATAAAAAACACGCAGTACAAGGGGACAGTGGTAGATTTCACATTTGGAAAAACCTGCAGCTTACTCTCAGGCTTCACAATTACGAGTAAAGCTTCATATTATTTCATGCTTTTCGGTAATTTATCAGGAAATAATGGTGGATTATAAGGTTCGATAATTCATGGTTACGACCAGTGAAATTAATCGATTTCATAGCAGCCAGTACTGAACTACAGTACGGAACTTATTTTAAATAGTAAAACGGTATCCTGGGTACCGTTTTAGCGTACTAATAATTCGTAAGTTTTTTGCGTAAGAATTTTTGTAACTTTACGCCTACGTTCAGATTTACGAAATTCGTAAATCCATTGAATTAAACTTTCGTAACTGGGTGAAATTTCGGTAGTAAATATTTCCGTAACTCTTCAAGTGAAGGCGGAAACAGTAGTTCCCGCACACTAGTTACCTAGGTAAAATGTGCGTGGCATTCAATCAGTGGGAAATATGGAGTAATTTACGTGAATTTATCCTATATTTCTCGCTTTACGTAATATTGTAATGCATTTTTATGGAGGGGGGTACCCTACGAGGAGTTACCAAAAGCAACTATATGGGATTTTGATGAAAGTCCCAACAAAAAGGGGTTAGAAGTATGAAAAAGATAGATTATTTGTTGTTGTTGTTTTTTTTTTCTTGAAAGATCGAAATTTATTTCATCGCGTGAATATCATCAGTAATATTTTCACTCGTGAAAATAGATTGACGGACAGCTCTCGTGAAAATATTACTGATGATAATCACTCGATGAAATAAATTTCGATCTTTCACCGATAAAAACAAATATCCTCTGTTTAATTAACTTTCGTTAGAAAAAAAGATCAAATACGTGTAAATGGGACATTCGTGCGACAAATAAATCAGATCGTTATCCTTGTCACAGAGAAAACAAGGCAATATGTAGAGTGGAGTGGCCTAAAATAAAGCGAATCCTATCTTTTAAGCCACATGTATATTATTGGACAACTGCAAATGCTTTCAATTCGGACGAGTCTTCATTTTAATCGTTTGGTTAACAGTTAAAATCTAACATTATAATTTACTGAGCGTCGCTGTGGCAACATGGAATTTATTTAATGCATCACCGTGATGCATTATACCAAGCAAGTCATCTCATAAATTATGGATCCATAAACTTTTTTTTTTCAGTCTACTGGATCTGGAAGTAGACTACTCCTTTGACATGAAGAAAATTGGCCAATAGCCAAATATTTTGTGGGAACTGCGCAGGCTGACCTGAGTCGATACTTTTTTTTTTCAGATGCATCAAGCCCCTTTTCCGCAGGGCAAGGCCCATATGTGAAAGTCAATACAGACACTTAATAAGTCTTTATACATTTTACAGGTTAATATTAATTGGAAAACATGCGTGTTAACATGTAATCCCTTTAGCAAACGACCTCGTGTCTTTACGACTACCTGGAAGAAGCAAGAACATTGTTTGAAAAGGAAAGCAACTTTAATAACCAAAATTATCTCCATTTCTCACTCTGTTTTCCCTTACCCTTTTAAGGACAAACTCAATCATTTCGATTGTCTTCTGCAAATGTTTTCATGATGGAAAAGTGTAAAATTTTGCTGTTTGGTGAAGTGTTAAATGTATCACTTTACCTACGAGTAGATTTAAAACGAAAGTTCGTACCGAGATGTCAGGTCTGTGTCTTTGTTACTTTGTTACTTTGTTATTTTTTGTTTTTGTTTGTTAGTTCGATTGATTGATTGAAATTAAACACGTTATTCAATCGTATTTCAAGACTTCTGATTGGCTAAATTATTTGATTTTCTAAAGTTGAGAGTAACAAAACGTCTGATTGGCTACACCATTTGGTTCAAATTTAGGAAATTTTGGAGATTTCGATTGTTTAAGAAGAACCTAAAGAATGTCTGGTATCGATTACGGACCCTGAATGAGTTATCAGTCCTCTGAAAAAAAAATTTTTAGTCCGCAGAGTTTTCAATCTCAAAACAAGTCGATTTCTAACCCTTGACACGTATTCACCAACCCTTCTAAGAAAATTCTATGTCTTATTCTCCAAGATTTTCAAAATTTAAAAGCAACTTAACTTCTGACTGGCTAAGTCAAATGGTTTAGCCAATCAGAAGTTGTGTTACTTTCAGATTTAGAAAATTCTGGAGAATAAGACAGAGAACGTTCCTAAACATGGTTGGTGAATAACGACCCTGAAATATATCACTGGGATACATGGACTTCTCTGTTTTAGTCACTAATACTCTACGATTTGGAAATTTAAAAAAAAAAACTGGTATTTTTTACAGACGAATCCCCGAGTTCTGTGATGACGAAAATGGCTTAAAATTCTAGGTTCTTATTCATCAACCATTTTTAAGAACAGTCTTTGTCTTTTTCTCCAAAATTTTCAACATTTAAAAGAAACACACCCTCTGATTGGCTAAACCAAATGGTTTCATAAGTCTCGTTTTAAAACTTGCAGTTGTGTTGTGATAAAGGATTTACTTCCGTGGAAGTGTAAACTTGATTCATTAGCGATGTAAAAAAAACATGTCACATGGCTGCATCAATAATCCCAATTATCTATTGATTTTAGTTTGAGGGCTTCAAGGCTATCGCGCTCTTTCTTTTAACCCTAAAGCTGCTGAGCGTGACTCGCTGACCTTTTGCGGACAGTGTAGATCAAGATCAGACTGCACAGAACGTGCAGTCTGATCTTGGATCTACACTGTCCGATAAGAAGATATTTTCTTCCAAAAAAGAGTAAGTTTGAAGTAACATTATCTGGGTTTTTACTACCGGGTTGAAAGTTTAAGTTAAGTTATTCAACAGGATAAAAGTTGAATCCTTTACCAGACAATCCTGAATTTTAAAGATACACCTTTATAGCTAGAGAAGAAAAACAATGCTGTTCAAACTTTATAGTGTGTAGAATGGTTCAAATATTGGTCAGCTTTGTAAACATAGAAAAATTATCGATAAATATGGTGTACGAGATAAAGAAACTCAGGGGATTTGGTTTCGATTTAAAACCGGAAGCGAAAAACAGTGCGTCCTGTGATGACCCCAAGAAAATGAAAGTGCATTTTCTATCAGTCGTAATCTGTGCCACATTGCAACCGCAACATTTGGCATGAAGATACAAGAATGATTATATTTTCATGAAACAAAGCTGAAATGGGTTTAAAAAAGTAACTCAAAAAGAGTAAAGATGTATCTTTAAAGACCCTAAAGAAAAAGGCTCTATGAAGCATGGTTGGAAAAGTAGAAAATGCAGGTAACCAGCATTTTCTCCTTTTCCCACCCTGCTTTCTACCCATTTTGTGGACGGATCTCCTCATTTAAGTCACATTCAAGAAGAATACCTTTTTAATGTAGAGGTCTTTTTAAAAGAGCACTGTGAAATGAGAAAATGCCTGTAAGCAGTATTTTCTTTTGTTCAGTACAATGCTTTCTACCCTTCTGAAGGCAAATCTCCACGTTTGGGTTACATTTAACTTGTCGTCTGCAGATGCTTTCAATTAGGACAAGTCTAGAATTTTGTCGTATGGTAAAGAACACATTAGATAATTTTTTTGAAAGGATTTTAGGGGACCCTGCGAGGCATAGTTGATAGGTGTAAGGTTCGAAACTGATTGATTGATTGACTGACTGTTTGTATGGTGTTTAACGCCGTATTCATTATTATTTCATTTATGTCTCGGCGGCCAGTCCACTTATTCATGCTTTCTTGGAGTATCTTTTATCAGTACTCCGTACAATATTCTTTCCAAGCCACTGGCTGCTTTCCAACTTAAACATCGTCGATGCAATGGTCAGCTTTGAGAGAGGAATGAATCCTGTCATCAATCCTCGGAAATAAAGGGGCCGAGCAGGGTGTCGAAACCTCGAGGCTCCGGGTTCGGTCCACACTGGAAGCATCAGTGTCCTTAAGCAACATAATTCAGGCCCTACCTTAGTACTGGTGAAACCTGGGACATCCATGAGTAAGTAAGCTGTCGCCATGGTATGACTGATATAATGTTGAAATCGGTGTAAAACGCTATTCAATGGATCAATCTGAGCACTTTTTATACATCATTGGAAACACATTCATCTCATTCACAAGTCTTTATCAGTTTAAAGCGCTTTAAAGTTTCATCAAACCACTAAATCGTAGACACTTCCAAATTAAATGTACTTGAAATAATGGGATCCTTACCAGCATTTTCTCCTTTTGCCACAATGTTTGTAAAATAATACTTCCTCGGGGTCGTGAAAACGTGGAATCGTTTGATATAAGAGTTAATTAACCTTTTTCAGAAAGCACAGAAAGTATAAATACTGCGATTGCCCTTAGACAAGGTCTACAATCCAGTCCGCGATACATCCCGTCCTGGTACCTCTATGACAAGGAAGGCTCTGAATTGTTTGAGGAAATACTATCTAGCAGTACATACTACTACTTCAAGACAGCGGAGATGGAGGTGTTTAAACGCCACGCAGAGGCATGTTTGTTCATTTTTAGAGTAATCGTACATGTACTGGCCCGCAACACGCGAAAGAGAGCATTCGGACATTTGCGTAAAGTGTCTTCCCGGATCAGCCTGCGCGGATCCGGGAATGACACTTTCCGATCGTGTGTGATTATCTGTTTCACGCAAGTCTACTCTATGACAAAATCTAGTGTTGAAGTAAAGTGCCTTCTCGGATTAGCCAGCGCGGACTGCGCAGGCTGATCCGAGACGACACTTTACGCAAATGTCCGAAAGCCCCTTTTCGTGTGTTGCAGACCATATAGGGTATAAAACGAGTGGTTATTTTTCGACGTAGTTGAATGTGCTGGCTTTTGACTTACGATTTGTACTGATAACAAATGAATAAATAGAAATTTGTGATTGGTAAAAAATGTGCACATGTTTATTCGGCGGGCCGCTCGGCTAGCACATTTGCTCGCACATTTATGAAACCACTATTAACAAGCGTTGCTACCGTTAATCAATACCCCGAGGCCTTGATTCATACCATAGCAAACTAATAAAGTCCGGGGCCTTGATTCATACCATAGCAAAAAAATGTAGCAGAGAATGATTCTTTTCTTGCGCTATTTTGAGATTTGATATTTTCATAAGCGTTACTCAAATAACCCACTTATCAACAAAATGAAAAACAGTGAGGAAAAAGAGGGAATTGCTTGTGAGGTTACTTTTCATTATTTTACTTCACATTGAGCCACAAAAGAGTTTCATTTATCACATTCTAGTATCTAAGATCTTACGTCGTCTATCTTTTTTTAGAGATATTTCTTGTTTCTATTTTTTTTTTTTTTTGTCTAAAGAGTCATTCTAAAAACGATTAAAAAAACATTACTTTTTGTCGTTTTTGATTAACGAGTTGGAGAAAAAAAATGAAAAATAAACACAAATGTGATATCTTATTTATACCATATCCGACTAATTTGCATATTTCGCCCGAAATGGTGCTAACTCTGACATTTCTTTACTTTAAGGAAAATGTAAAAAGTGCGTGAAACGGCTTTTACATTAAAATGTAGATTCTTAATTGCAACTGTCTGGAATCGAACTAAGAAACAGACTGATCATTTGACGCATAAAACCCCCTTTTTTTTTTATAGAACAGAGGTCGTTTATTACAATCACAAACCTGTTTTGCAAAACTGAACTTTTCGCTTTGAATATTTATGAGATGTAATTCCACAATTGAAATATATATATTTATTATATTCCTATCAGTGAATTACTGGGATTTCACAGTGAATAACACCACTAGTGATGATAATTATGGTATCATCTTTAGTGACGATATAGTTTTAGAATGTTTGCCGGAACTACTTTTTTCCTATATTTCTCATATTGTTCAATTCTTGATAATTATTTATAAGAAAAAGGGGTGAATAAGGAATATAGTAAATAGAATAATCAACTTGTTGTGTATAATATTAAAAATCTGTCACTCGAATGAGGTTTGATGCAGTTAAACAACTCGTCCTTCGGACTCGTTTTTTCAACTGCATCACACCTCATTCTTGTGATAGATTTTTAATATCACACACTACCAGTTGATTATCCTCTATTTATATAAAGAAAAAGTTAGTCAACCCTGCACTTCTTGATAAGGTATAAATCATTGTACAATTTCAATTTGTTGCCACTTACAACAATTTTACTGCAGACTGCTTTAATCCTTAATGTGCTAATAAAGTTATAAGAAACTTTTAAGCCGATAGTAAAAACTCGAGTGCTGCTAATTCAACCTTATTTTTCGGGAAAAAATATCTCCTTAGCGGACAGTGTGGATAAAAGATCAGACTGCACGTTCAGTGCAGTCTGATCTTGATCTACACTGTCCGCAATAAGTCATTGAGTCGCGCTTTGCAAGTCTATGGGTTAAAACCTGCACCCATTTTCACCAACCATTTTGAATTGCTTTTTCAGTCTAATTCGCTAGTTTCTACATTTTAAAGTAAAGCAATTACCAATTGGCTGAGCCAAAAGGTTTGGTTTAGCCAATCAGAATTGGATTACCATCGCGATCTAAAATTAGACGAAGAATTCAATTTATAATGGTTTGTGAATACGGGCCTTGGGCTGCCTATCACTAAACTGCGTAGATTTACGCAAAAAGTATGGGATCGTATAAACACACATACGATCCCTCCTCTACCCAAAAGTATGCGCTGACGTAAATCTATGCAAATATTTACTCAAATCGTAAAGTAATGCAGTTTAGTAAACCTTGTTTTCAGAAATTATGCTTGCTCACCTAAACTGCGTACGCAAATTTCAGACGTTCGCAGTTTAGTGAAAGGTAGCCTTGGTCTAGATCTACAACTGCTATCCAACAAGCTAAGATAGCAAAGTTTAGCCTTTTACAAAAAACTTGAATATACCTAATGAATATCAACTGGAGCTTCCTGATATAATGGTATTACCAGTTTTTCATATGGTTTTGAAGTATACGCTTTTGGTGATTTTACTGGTATTAGAAAAAAAGTTTATATAGATTTCATGAAATAACATTACATGTAACAAAAGAGAACACTGACCTACTATTATGTTGTATGACGGGTTAAGGAAGATTCCCACTGTCAATTATTGTGAAGAAACATGCGTTTGGCTAATGGTTTAGTTTATTGACAGAAAACTGTAAATTCCCTTATCTACTCTTTTAATTAAACTATGAACGTGCACCAAGTCGACAACTGTAATGCTTTGATATTTAAATATAGTACTTTAAATAGTCACCGTGAATTGAGATTTGTCTCGAAAAGACAGTCTTATACCAGCTCAAAAACAATATTTTAAAAGAGTTGATGGTATTTTAAAATCTCAAGTTTTATAAAATTGGCGCTCGGGTTCGACGTATTCCCAGGAAAATATTAATTTTAGAAGCTATAAGTTTGAACACTTTAAATGGTAAGTTTCCTCAGTCCTTTATTTATTTTAGGTTTTGTAACATTTATATCCCGATAGAAAAGGGTCGCTTCTTAACCTGTTTTCAAAGAAGAGAAAAAGAATGTAAAATGAATCAAGTTGGTAATGAATTTCATGTTTTGTGTTTTGCCTAAAACTATGGTTCGATGTTCAATTTGTAACGTGAGGTCAATTTTTCTCAAAATTACCATATTTTGTATCAGAGGCTTAACATATTCGCAATCATAATACAAGTGTTGGATGCTTTCTTCGTTTGTGTTACAGAATGTACATAATTTTGAATTAAATATATTAATCTTATAAAGGAAAGAGTTTGTGGGTAAGACTCCATGAACAAGTCTTATTGAAAATCGTACAGTGTCAGTGTCTGTGTTAATTATCTTAATTAATAAAGGTATAAGCGATAATTCGGCTGCTGACAATGTCAAGGCCATCTAACGTCATAGGGATTTTCTCAAGAGCATTTTGCATCTTTGGTCCATCTTACATCGTTTGGGATGCGGAGTAAAGATTTAAAATGCTCTACAACTTAAGGTGTCTCTTGGAAGAACTCTATATTGTTTGCATATTCAGACTTCCCCTACTGTCGAAAAGAAACCCCTCGTTGTCACACTAAATTATTACGAATTGTTGGAAATGCTCATATATCTTGTAATTCTAAGATCTGAGCTAAATAAAGGAATTTGAATTTGAATTTGAAAATTTGTAGTATTTGTCTGCCCTTTTTTTTCGGCGATGAGTATTGGCGAGTTTTCTATTTTGGTTAGTGTAAGAGATTTGGTACCCGTTTTTCCTCGCGTAAAACCGAATACGAATTGCGACGGCAGGCTACCGCTCTATTGTCTTACACGAAAACGGGTTGTTTCTTTCCAAGGATTGATGATAGTCATTGCGACAGGACCCATTCCTCTTTCACTGCTGACAATTGTTTCGACGATGAGTATGTGGGAAAGCAGCCAGTGGCTTTGGGAAGAATATTGTGCGGAGTACTGGTAAAAAGGACCCCAGGAAAGCATGGATAGGTGCACTGGCCGCTGCAGTATACCTGAAATAATGATGAAAACGGCGTTGAACACCACACAACCAATCAACTTCAATTTCAACTTCATTCATTCAACTTCAGTTTCAATTTGTCGTCTCCAAAAGCTTTAAAATGGAAGAGTCTGATTTTTTCGTCTTGTAGGGTTAACACACAAATAATAGAAGTGAAAAAAAGCTTACCAATTTTATTACGCCAGGTTTGTGTTACCCCATCCCTTTTGATGGTTACAAAGCTTATTTTCTAATTTATTGAATTAATCTTACGGTCAACAGAAAATTTACTTTGCATTTGAAAGCTATTACGACGGAAGTAAACCGATCTAATTGCGCACAGGAAATAGCGACAACTTCCTCTGAAAGTAGGGTAATGAAGTAAGCAAGCAGATAATTTAAGGAAAGTGGATTCTTTTATTAAAGTGTCATTCCTTTTAACAGGGCTAGACAATATCTGACTTTGAGGCATCTGTGTCTGGCACATTTATTTCTCTAATCGTTTGTGCCATTGCAATAGACGCGTAGGAATTTGTTATCGCTATTCAACCAGCTGGCGGCCACCCATCAGTCGGTCATATCAGTATTTGAACGAATCTAAGACAAACATTTTTATGGGCAAAGAAAAAAGTGCTAGTGACTAGCATTTGTTCTTTTCCAGTGGTTTCAAGTCTTGTTTCCCAGGGTAGTTAAAAGGCGGGGATGTTTGGTAAAGAATTAATGTGAATATCTGTAATAAGAAAATACTGTTACAATCCGAAGAAGCGTCGCAGACCCTGTGATGTTTGTTTTGGCAAAGCACTAAGGAACTGTTTCACCGTCGAAAGTCACGAAAGAGCTTGAAATTGCCTTGATATGCCTTAATTATTGTTCAAATCGGCGTAGTACACACATATTGACAGTGAGGTCATAAGGGCAATTTTGGAATGTCTCTTGACACTACGCCGCAGACATTACGTAAGCACGTCATTTATATTACATTTAACTATTTTTTGTTAAATTTGAGCTTTGCTCTGGGAAAGTGGGGTGGGGGGGGGGGGGTAAATGTATCTCCGTCATGCATTATACCAATCAAGTCATCACACAATTATGGGTCCATAAAATACACTTTGTCTAACAGCCGACTAAATCATGAATTACACTAGCCCTTTGAAATGCAAAAAATTGACACCTGGCAAAAAGTTACGACCAAGGTGAACCTGCGCGGACTGCCCAGGCTGACCTGGGTCGACACTTTTTGCAGATGCATTGAACCTTTTTTCACAGAGCATGGCACAATTATATTATCTATTTATCTATTCCCGTTTGCAGGAGCTAGTTTCACAACTTGGCCGTAACTACACACTGGTAGAGCTTGGCAGCGGAAGTTCGAGGAAGACTCGAGTGCTTATTGACGTTTTATTGAAACATCAGTCAAAACTGAAATATGTACCCGTTGATATATGTGAAGGTACATATATAATGCTTAATCAGACAGTATTAACGTATTTTTTAACATGCATGTGCATGGGGTATACCAATTTAACGTGGGTGACGTCATATCCGTTGTTTCCCAATATTGTTTTATTGGGAAGTCTAAGGAAGCCGAATGGCGAAATGTTGGAGAAATCATTCAAATCTTAATTTAATGCTTTGAATTTGGTCAAGTCCAAAATTTTGTAGTTTGACAAAGAGTTAAGGCATGGAAACCTTTGTGACGATACATACTGAATTGGGGCAGATGATTAATAATACAGTATGTATAGAACTGTAGAGGAAAATATTTAAACACCATGATGAAGTACAGGGCATAATTGTTTAATTTACATGGAAACAAAAGGGTTTACACTCATTATACTTTGATACAATTAAAATCAAACCTAAATTTGAGCCTGTGAAAATGGGGTTTAATGCATCTGCTAAAAGTTTCGATAAGTGTTAGGATGCACAGTCTGCGCAGGCTGACATGGATCGAAACTTTTTGCTATTGGTCAATTTTCAGTATGTCCAAGGACAGGCCACCTCATATTGCAGTCGGTTGTTTGACAAATTGGATTTTATGAATCCATAAGTATGTGATGACTTGCGTGGTATCATGCATCACGGAGATGCATTTGACCTCCTTTTGCCAGAGCACGGTTCACTTCTATTCAAGAGTGATTGATGTGAACATACCGGCCATGTTATTCCATGGTTGTCTTTCAGAAATGCTACAGAAAGCACGCCACTTGTTATCGAAGGACTATAACGACAAACTCGATATTCAAATGCTTGCAGCCGATTACGACAAAGGTCTGTCATATCTCAGGTAGGGTTTCACTTATAATTTGTTATTTGAGTAGTGGGTTTTTTTTTTTGTACTTTCAACCATCGTTTCACTTGTATGGCTTACCTTAATGATAGATATCTAGATGGTTCCAGGGGAGGACGACAAAGGTTTACCTTTAACAGCTCTTTAAAGCTCCATTATGGTATACTGAAATTTTTATTGATCGATCGATCAATCATCGAACACCGTCTCCAAAAACAGCACATTAACGCATCGAAGGGGTCAAAGTTTTCGCAGATTTCGTTGCACACCTTGTATTAGAATATACGTCAAAGAGACGATGTGCCAACGTGCTATTTTTAGAAACGGTGTTTGATGATCGACCAATGATTGTATTATTTCGGTGTTCCATGATAAACCACTGAAGCTTCAGTTGCCTGCTACTTTATTTTATGGAATGGTTGACTTACATTTAATGTTTAACTTTTCCCAAACTGTCCCATGTTTAAGGCCTAAGGACACTGAAAAAAAAGGCAACTGTAAATATTGAAGGAAAAGTAGAAAAAGAGGTTTACAATGATAGGTAGAAAAGTAGGTGACCTAATTTTAGGGGTGTACCATAAAGATGCAAGATGTAGGAAAACTAATCTAATGGTTTCAGATGAGCATGTAACATGTTTATCTTATCTTAGAAAACTATTTATTCATGTCTTCTATTTCTAAATTACCTTATTTATTGTCGTTTAGCATGTACGACAACTACAAGATATTGCCTTTCGGGTATTTCTTATCTCAAACAACTGGTTGTTGGTTTTTTCATCTGAATTTTTTTCTTGCTAGATTAAAAATTTAGATCTATACGAAAATTAAACAATTAAAGGTTGACGTTTTTAAAGACCTCACACAGGACAACTTAAAATTCATAAGAACATTGTCAGTTTGCAAAATTATCTTATAGCTGTGCGGGCAGATTATGAAATCAGTTTTATGGTTTAAAAACTTAAAGAACAGTTGCATATTTGCTTTTTTAGAAGCCTTACACTCTACAAACTTACTATTTATAGGAACATTAGACATTGCAAAATCATTCTATGGTTGGGCGGATTTCAGAATCAGAGTTTCGAAAACCAGCTCAAGAGATTACGGATGATGGCTGAAACGATGACAGGTAAATGGAAGACTTATGTTTTTTGTTAGATAAGGGATTTTATATATATATATATATATATATATATATATATATATCTCTCTCTCTCTCTCTCTCTCTCTCTCTCTCTCTCTCTCTCTCTCTCTCTCTCTCTCTCTCTCTCTCTCTCTCTCTCTCTCTCTCTCTCTAAGATTTCCATCGCGAGATTCACAGGATAGGGTACAAATGGTCCATGCTTCGGCAAAAGGGAGTGTAATGCATATCCATGATGCACTATACCAAACCAGTCATCACATAATTATAGATCCATAAAATCCATTCGTAGAACAACCTTAAGTGGAATGGTCCATAGTTATGCAGAAAATTCACCAAAAGCAAAAAGTTTCTACTCAGGTCAGCCTGCGCGAACTGCGCAGGCTGTCCTGAGTCGATACTTTTTGCAGACTCATCAAACCCACTTTTCTCAAAACATGGCTCGTAATGATGTTCTATACTACTCAGATTTAATCAATATCACTTCTATAAGGTATGTTTATCACATAACCTCCCTTGTTTTCAGTGTAATATACCCATTACGAATTTTCTTATCTCATACACGTTTAATATCATTATTGTGTGACGTCATTTTTGACGTCATTTTGTACGTATTTCATAGAAGTGAATGGGTTTATGGATATTACCGCGTGTGCATCTATAGATGGTTTTGCATCTTCTTATCTATGATTTGTAAAATATTGTTATGTGATAAAAAGAATCTGACATTCGTTGGCTTATGAGATAAGATTTTTATTAAACTAGTCAAGAAAAAATGTTATTAAGCTCGCCAAAGGCTCGCTTAATAACATTTTCCCTAGACTCGTTTAATAAACTCTTATCTCAACGCCAACTCATGTCAGATCCTATACATCTTGGTTCTATCTCTGAACATTTTGTGTCATACAAAGTTATTTCCTACTATTTTCATGTTGAAAATTAGCTATTATATCGGCCAACTTGGATCATTGAGCAGGAATATGGATTTAAAGTTGATTAAGACGGAAAACTCGAGAACTGGTATCAAGGCAAAAGAAGTGGGTTAAAGATGCATCTTTACAGCCAGAGAGGAAAAACGCTGTAAAAATTGATAGACTTTGGAATGGTTCAAAATTTAGTTAGCTGTGTAAACATAAATGAATTACCGTTATATATGTAAGGGATAGATACATATATCTTAAATCTTCGATTTAAAAGCGGAAACGTCACAACATTGATTTTCTTAATGAACCCAAGAAAATGAAATACAGATTCTATTAGTCGAGATCTATGCAGCCTTGCGACCGTCAGGGGAAATATATGAAAATACAAGAATAATTATAGATTGATAAAATAAAGATGAAATGGGTTAAAAACTTGCTAAAAAGGATTAAAGATGTATCTTTAATGCTAACTTAAAAGTACAGTGCAGTTTCAGTATCTCGTGTAATATTCTCCTACAATTATGGCCGTCTATTAGCACCCTCCATGCTGTGAAAGGGCCGGTTATCCTTATAATAGTAATTAAATATGGTCGTCTCCTCTTGCGAGGCGGAAGGAAGTTCTCCGAGGGTGAATGACGACTCCAGATTACGAGATATGGACTAATGTCTGATGCACGTTACAGACATATAGGATTTGAGATGAGTTAGCGTTTGCGATAAAATTTTATCAAACGAGTCTATGAAAAATGTTATTAATTAAGCGAGCCTTTGGCGAGCTTAATATTTTTTTTTCTTGACGAATTTAATAAAACTTAATCTCATACGCCAACGAATGTCAGATTCTTTTTATCATGTAACGATATTTCACAATTATAGATCGGAAGATGCAAAACCATCTCTAGATGCACGCCATTTAATATTCGTAAAACCCATTTACTTCTATGAAATACGTACAAAATGACGTCACACAATTGTGATATCAAACGTGTATAAGAGTGGCGCAGCCACGAGTGAAAATATTACCGATGATGTTCACGAGATGAAATAAATTTCGATCGTTCACCGAAAAAAACAAATATTCTATTTATTTCATGCTTTTAACCCTTTCTGTGGGGAACTTAATCAAAATCCAGTACAGTTCTTTTCGGTTATTCCCCGTGGCGTACCCCCTCCGCATAGCAACGCATTACAATATTACGTCAAGCGCGAGAAATGTAAGGTAAATTACGTCATATTTCCATCTTGTTGTGAGGCACGCGCATTTTACCTAGGTAACTAGTGCGCGGGAACAACTGTTTCCGCCTTCAATTGAAGAGGTAGAGTATAAAAATCGGTATTTTCACTGGTCGTAACCATGAAATATCGAAAAATATTTCACCGATATTTCTCGATAACCTACCGGAAAGCATGAAATAAAAGGAAATTCGTAATGGGTATATTACACTGTTCAAAACAAGGGAGGTTATGTGATGATCAGTAGGTTTGAGGAACGAGGATCTGGGTTCGTATTCACCATGCATTCTGAATTGCATTCTTGGTCTTATTCTAGATTTAGATAGTAACTCAACGCAATTTCTGATTGGCTTAACCGAAATGTGTTACTTTCAGATTTAGAAAATTCTTGAGAATTAGACAATGAATATTTTTTGGTTGGTGAATACGAGCCCTGAAGAGCAATAGCAATTGTTTGATTTCCAAATCTGGCCTAAACACTGTCTGCCTCACCATCTACATGTATAGCCTAGAACTTTGCGATTGGCGAGGGTAAATAAAGAAAGAAAAGGCGGGAAATCAAATTGAGGCACCATTCAAAGAAGCTTGCATCATCTTTTTTTTTATCTTATCAATTACAGAGCAGGATGTTGTTTTGCTTACAGTTGATATAACACAGGATGCACGACAAATAGAAAACGCTTATCTGGAGCCCTCAGGTATATTTGTAACTTTATAATATAATACCTCAAACCGCTATTAAATAAGCATGTGCTCTGTGAAAAAGGTGCTTAATACATCTGCAAAAAGTATCGATCCGGGTCAACCTACCAAGGCCGCGCAGGCTGACCTGAGTCGATTTTTTTTATTTAAGTAAATTTTCTGCATTCATGTGCTTCATGATTTAGTCGTTTTGTTAGACAAAATGGATTGTATAGACATACCATATGCAAGCACTGACATATGTCACATGGTAAGTGAAACGTGATACAGGAAAAATGACATCAGCCACATGGCAAGTGAACTGTGATAAATGAAAAAATGAATGTTACACATAATAAGTGGTACGTGACACCCTCAAAAAGCGACATGCGATGCTTGAAAGATGACACATCCTTAAAATGTGACTTTTCACTTACGGTTAGCGACATCGGATACTTGAAAAATGGCAGCCACATGATGTTTTACACTATATATGAACAGGTTCATATTTGGCAGAAAAAGTAACATGTGGCAGATGAAAAGTGACTACTATTAAAGGCGACGTGTGACACATGAAAGTAATACATGACACGAGAAAAGTAGTATGTGACACATGAAAAGTGATATGTGACACGTAAAACGTTATATGTGACACATAAGAAATTATGTGTCACACATGAAAGTAATGTGTGACACATGAAAAGTAGTATATGACACATGAAAAGTAATGTGTGACACAAAAAACGTGACATTTGACACATGAAAAAAGACATGTGACACATGAAAAGTGACAATGAAACATTTACCCTTCCCTCGGTTACAATTCTCTCATTTATGATAATCATTGTAATCTTGCTAGAACTTATTCATTAAGGTCACAATCCTTGCACTCCTACAACAATTGAGTCATTCTCTGGGAAAGGTGTTCCTAATGCATCTTCATGATGCATGATAACAAACAAGTCTTCACATAATTATGGATCCATAAAATTTTGTTTAACAACCGAATGAATTATATGGTACACCGGTCTTTTGACATACAGAAATTTTAACCAAAGCAAAAAGTTTCGACCCAGGTCAGCCTGCGCGGACTGCGCAGGCTGACCTGGGTCGATACATTTTGCAGATGTATTAAGCCCCCTTTTCACAGTGCATGGCTCAATTATCTATTCAGGTAGCAATTCTTTTATATAGGTTTTTCCGAACGAATGTTTCGAAATGGTTTCAAACGGCTTAACAAAGAATTTGGTAGCACCATTCAACCTGACGACATAGAAATAGATTGCAAGTTTATAAAGGACACTCACGGTATAGTACCAGGCCGTGTTTTGATACGAGCAAGATCGACCCGGGACCAGACTTACTCTATACGTATGTATGGAACTCTTTTAATTGTTGGTTTAGTGTTGAATGTCTTTTTAGTTGTATAATAAGTGCATTACTGAAGCATATTCCATGAATCGAAAAGTCATGCGATCTATGAGAAAAAGATGAAGATTTACCCTCCCCCCCCCTCTCTCTCTCTCTCTCTCTCTCTCTCTCGTCTATCAGTATCTGTCTCTCTCAAAAACCTGAGAAAGATCTCTCTCTCTCTAATGTTCCAGCTTTCTCCCCCCCCTCTCTCTCTCTCTCTCTCTCTCTCTCTCTCTCTCTCTCTCTCTCTTCCCCCCCTCTCTCTCTAATGTTCCAGTACTTTCACTCTCTCTCTCTCTCTCTCTCTCTCTCTCTCATGTTCTATTACTCTGCCTCTCCTCTCTCTCTCTCTCTCTCTCTCTCTCTCTAATGTACATTACCCTACCTCCCTCCCTCTCCCTCTCTCTCTCTCTCTCTCTCTCTCTCTCTCTCTCTCTCTCTCTCTCTCTGTCTTTCTCTCTCTCTGTCTCTCTCTCTCTAATGTTCCATAACATGTACCAATAAGTTACATGAACAAAGTAGTTAAATGTTTCAGTTGCAATTTGATTTACATACTGTTAGATTGCTGTAAAATATCAGTAGCTTAAAACAGAGCTTGTATTTCATATTTGTGGCCTCGTCAAAAAAAATGGCTACTTTTGTCGATTTCGTTGAAGATGTACTTTGAAGCAAAATATTAAGAATTTGCTACCTGGAGACTGTTTCTTCTTATACCATGTTTTCCGTGTATGAGTGATGCATCTGCAAAAAGTGTCGATAGTGGAAAAAAGAATATAAAAGCCGGCCAGAAAAACCTTGTCATATCTGGCAGTGCAGATCAAAGATCACACTAAACATGCTGTTCAGTCTGATCTTGATTTACACTGTCCACATTTACACTGTCCACATTTACACTGTCCACATTTACACTGTCCACAAAGGCATATTGACTCACAGCTTAAAGGTTGCAATAACTAAGTGTTGTCAACCTCACGTAACCTATTTGTTCATCCCTGCCTGTATGGTTCCATTTCAGCGGGTCTCGGAATGACATTGGCCTTACAGAAAGGAGACTACATCAATATGTACGAAGGGGAAGGATACAGTTTTAAATATACAAAACAACAACTCGACCACATTGCGACATCTAGCGGTCTTGTCATAAAAGAGATCTGGACAGACAGCAATAACCACGTGGCACTCTGTTACTTGGCCCTTAAAATGTCAAATAAGTGACCTTGATCTTTGAGAAAGGGGAGTGCACTAATTTGTACGAACGGGAGGAATACTATTTTAGATGTACACATGAAGACCCAAAGTATTGTGGGCCGACCAATTTTCAAGGGACTCGACTGACAATTATATTTTACGCATATTTAAATGAATCACCGGTTACCAAAAATATTTTATAGCCAAATTCATTGCATTGAAGGCACTAGTGTGGCATTTTGTCTAGGGAGCCATTGTGTGGAATAAATAATTTGAACAAAGGAAAAAAAATGGAAATATTATCCAAATATTGCCTTGAAGGTCAACCTACTAATCAAATTAATACCTTTGTCAGAAAGCAGTTGTAAATAGTGCTAACTCTTATCCAGCTTATTATGACCTAGGATGTCCTTTGCGACAAGTGAAGACCAAAATAAAACTGCACATCTGTGAAGTCTTATTTTTATCTGCACCGTTCGCTTATACCTTTTCACATCAGGCCAACAACCCTGTAAATATGAATAAACTGGTCAAAAAATAGGGATGAAAAAGACTAGCATTTATTTTGCAGGATAGGGGTTATAAATCAATTATTGCCTTTCAGTCAGTCACAGTTAAATTTTGTGTCTTCTTGCTTAGCCTCTATCAGGCAGTCAGTAGCGACTCGGGCATGTAATCCATGTGGCCCCAGCTTGCACTGGTTCAAAAATTGCCTCTGCCACTTCCTTCTGACAATTGCTGAAAATCGATGCAACCAAATCAAATCTACTGTTACTTCTGGACTTTTAAGACTATGTAAGGAAGTAGTCAGTGGCTTCGGAGGAATGTTGTATACTGGTAAAGACTTTTGACAAAATTTTGGACTGGTCCAATTTAGATTGGTTAATATCGAAAGCATTTGCAGACGACAAATTACTCAAATGAATTATTTTTATCTGAAAGACCAGTAAAATTCTTCAAAAAAGGCAAAATGCTGGTTAGCATATTTTTGCATATTCTTTGTACTCCTTCAATAACAAATCCCATCATTTAAGCCAAGAGTTAAATGGTTAACTCTTATAAAACGAGTCCGTTATTTCTTACGACACGGAGAAAGCATTTTGAAATACTTTAGGAGAAAAAGAAGAGAAAGTGTAGGCAATCAATATTTTGTCGCAATATTTTCTACCATTCTTGGACCAGATACATGTACATTCAAGAATAAATGGTTGGTGTATTGGATGGGTTAAGTTTATCGAGCAAGGCGGAGGACTTTATCTTGTGGGCCAAATGGTTTAGCCAGTCAGATATTGTGTTACTTTCAAATTTAGAAAAACTTGGAGAATAAGACAAAGAACGTTCTTAAGAATAGCTTGTGAACACGGCCCAGGCCTACCACCCAGTGGATAAAATAGTCACATGGCTTAGAGGCATTCGTCATCATCTGATTTTTGCATGCTGCTTCAATGTTTGGCAATTTAGTGCCTAATTTTACTTCTGTTACACATCCAGTGTTTCTTATCTCTGGTAATGGTCTAAGTTTTAATTGTTATTTGATTAAATTTTAAGAGATAAAGATAAAATGAAATGTCAATCACTTATCGAGTTAGCTTTAAACCGGCTATTTTACTACTGTTCAGCTATTAACCTTTAAAGCGACTGTCACAACTATAGTTGCCTTTGCGGCCACTGTAGACAAAGATCAGACTGCACAAAACGTGCAGTCTGATCTTTGATCTACACTGGCCGCTCTGTCTTGACATTTCTGACATTAGCAACCATGACATTGCTCTTATTAGACTCTAGCGGTCAACTCTTTACCAAACGACCAAATCGTAGAGTTGTCCAAATTGAAAGCATTTGTAGAACACAGAATAAGTGTGACTCAAAAATTGAACTTTGTTTTGGGTAGTGTAGAATACATTGTTTAAAAAAAGGAGAAAATGCTGATGGACAGCATTTTCCCGTTTTCCCGCTATGTTTCAAAAGCTTTCTTTCACAGGGTCATTGAATCGGGATTGTGTGATAAAAGATTAATAGTACAAATTTTCCAAAATGGCCATGAACCAGGCCAAAACCGTTTTGCTTGAATCTCCTATTACGACTTAAAGTTAAAAGACTCTTCAAAAATACTATAGTCTAAGTTCTTAGTTTAAATGATTAAATAAACCTTGGAGACAAAAGAGATCTTGCTCTAAAAAAGACTTTTAATCGGTCTCTTAGACACCTAACGTTTCCTTAGAAAAATTAGGTGATGTATACTGGTGATGGTTTTTCACAGGCGATTGAATTGATAAAAGTTTAGGATCAATTTTCAAGTTTGACTGTGTTCACGATTTGGCTGTTATTTTTACTCCTGACAATTAAATCGTCATACAGCGGAAGTTTTTAGGAAATGCTGAGATAGCAAAATTGGGGATTATTATTACAAATATCGTAAAGCCTCGCCCAGTGTTTTCAATTTCCATGAATTACATGTGTATCACTACGTATAGAGGAACTTTGTACACACCCTGTATCTTAAATCTCAACATCTGGGTGCGTATTCACCAACCATTTTCAAGAACATTCCTACTCTTATTCTGCAGAATGTTCAAAATTTGAAGGTAAAACAACTCCTGATTGGCTAAACCATTTGGTTTAGCCAATCATGAGTTGCGTTACTTACAAATTTAGAAACATATTAGAGAAAAAGACCAAGAACGTTTCTAAGAATGGCTGGTGAATACAGACCCTTGCCCTGGTTTCACGAAAAAATTCGAGTCTCTTACTTTGTTCAAATCCGCTATCGGACTCAGTTTCCGACTTGAGTGGAGTTCGTTATCTATGACACATTTTACTAACGTTAACAGGCTTAAGTAACGTTCTCAAATCCCGAATTGACACGTCTCAGACTTAAACTAGCCAAAAAAAAAAAGAGAGGGACTTGGCTGAGTTAACAAACTTTTAGTCCATTATTTTGCTAAGTTAAGCCTGAAACATTTTGTCAACTCGGGATATGAGAACGTTACTGAAGTCTGTTAATGTAAGTGGAGTGCCTCACAAATAACTAATTCAACTCCGGTCGGAAAATGTTTGGTAAAACCGGTTGACTGAATGATTGTATGGTGTTTAATGCCATTTTAAACATTTTTCTCAGTTATATCGCGGTGGCCAGTGCACCTATCCATGCTTTCCTTGAGTTCCTTAAACCAGTACTCCAGACGACATTCTTTCCAAGCCACTGGCTGCTTCCCCACATAATCATCATCGAAACAATGATCTGCGGTGAAAGAGGAATGAACCATTTCGCAGTGACTATCATCAATCCTCGGAAAGAAATTGGCCGAGCCGGGAAACGAACTAGCCAGCCCCTGTTCTCAAGTCCTGTACGCTACCGACTGATCTACCGGGGCTCGGCTCGGCTTCATCAAACCAACAAAAACTACATTCCCATCTGTATTCAAGACAAATGTCTGACAAAGAAATTACTATGAAATTATCGGGTTTCGGATCGAAAAATGTCATCTTCAATAATTGTCTCTATATAATGACGTAATCTATATAGGAACTATGCTCTGGCAAAAGGGGTCTTAGTACACCTCCGTGATTTATTATACTAGGCAAGTCATCACGTAAATAAGGATCCATAAAAACCATTTTGTTCCACAACAGACTGAATCGTGAGATAGAATGATCCTTTGACATGCAGAAAATTGACGAATAGCAAAAGGTGTCGACGCGTGTCAGCCTGTGCGAACTGCGCAGGCTGACATGGGTCGATACTTTTTGAACATGCATTAAGCTCCCTTTTCACAGAGAGCGGCTCATACAGAACTTGTAGGCTCTTATGAAAGATACGAATTGTCAAAGCTAATTTCGAGAGAGATTTTCGTGAAAGGCTTGGCCGTGTAGATGACATAACCAAATTACTTCAGCCATGCTCTGTGAAAATGGGGTTAATACATCTGCAAGATGATTTGACCCAGGTCAGCCTGCGCTGTCTGTGCAGGCTGACCTGGGTCTAAACGTTTTGCTTTTGGTCAATTTTCTGCATGTCAAAGGACTAGTCTACCTCCAGATTCAGTCAGTTGGTTGACATAATCCATAATCATGTGATGACTTGCTTGGTATAATGCAAGACGGAGATGCAATAAGCACCCTTTTGCCAGCGCGTGATCCACTTCTATTTGCATATTACGTCAAAATTCATTAACCTTGGAAGTCCACTTCCATTTGCTTATTAAATCTACGTCAAAATTCATTAACCTTGGCAGCCGGTTTTATTTTTCGCGTCTTGCGACTATCTAGTTTTGAAAAAGAGACGATAACAAAAAATCGATCACAAACATTTGGTTCAATTGCCGGAATTTGTCTTTGTACAAAGTAGAAAGCATTGTGGGTAATGGAGAAAATGCTGGTTACCAGCATTTTCTCCTTTTCCCACAATGATTTCAAAAGCTTCAGTTCTCAGGATCGTGAACACCAGGGTAAAGGGTAAAACCAAGATACAGATGATAGTCTCTGACAAACCTTTGCGTTCACTAAGGGCAAAGAAGGACCCCAAATGCACTGACTTATGAATCAGGTTACCAGCTTTTTTCTCCTTTTTTTCCACAATGGTTTCAAAAGCCTTTGTCGTCAGGATCGTGAACACTACGGATAAAGGGTTAAGTCAAGCTACAGATGATAGTCTCTGATATAAGCTTTGTAGAATTCACTAAGAGCAAAAAGGGAACACCAGTGCACTCGTTTATGAATTGGGGTTCAATATCCTTTTGGGTTGTACTGTTTTGGGGACAATTCAGTCAGTATGCTGTACCTCATTTCTTCAAGAAACACTATCGTAGGACCATACTACAACCATTAGCTACAATTAACCGATATAAATAAAGTGTTTTTAAGGGGAAAAAAGATACATAAGGCATATACATAAATACTACGGTAAAAAGAGAAAATGCTCTTTACGAGAAAATTCGCTCATTAGCAAAAAATGTCTCGAAAATGCTCTTCCAAAGTGTTTTCCGAAATGTATTTATCTTTACCACATAATCCCGTGTGTTAACTATCCTTGTAAAAAAGTTTTTTCAAAAACATGGTGTGAAAAGAGAAAATGTTGGTAACCAGGGTTTTTCTTTTTACTTTTCACACAATGTTTCTATTCTTGCAGATATTAATGCCATCTGTTAAGGAAATTTGTTTACTACCCCGAAGAAAAACCTATTCAATAAAAATTATGGAAAAAGGAGAAAATGCTGAAACAAGCATTTTCTCTTTTTCCACAATGTTTTTACCTTTAAGAGGCAAATCCTATCATTTAACCTAAGATTTACAAATGATCTACTTTTTCCGCCAGAGTGGGGTGCCGTCTGAAAATGCTTCCAATTTTGACAAGTCTAGAGTTTTGTCGTCTGGTAAAGGAATAACTACCTCAAGGGAAAAGCATTTCGAAAACAATCTGGAAAAAGGGGGAAATACTGGTAACCAGCATTTTCTCCTTTTCCCACAATGTTTTCTACCCTTTCAGGGACAAATTCCATTATTTAGGCTATATTTTGATTTGTCGTCTGCAAATGCTTTCAATTTGTACAAGTCTAAAGTTTTGTCGTCTGGTAAAGGGTTAACTACCCTGAGAGAAAAGCCTTTCAAAAACATTGTGGGAAAAGAAGAAAATGCTGGTAACCAGCATTTCTTTTTTTCCAACAATGTTTTCTATCATCCCAGAGACACATCAGTTTTTAAGTTACATAATGATTTGTCGTCTGCAAATGCTTTGAATTTGGACAAGTCTAAAATTGTGTCGTTTTGCAAAGTTAACCTTTAACCTGATACATAAGTTAAATAAAACTTTCAAGCCGATAGAAAAAACCTGAATGTCGCTAAAAAAGGTATTTTTGGTTTAAAATATCTCCTTATCGGACAGTGTAAATCAAAGATCAGACTGCGCGTTCTGTGCAGTCTGATCTTGATCTACACTGTCCGCAAAAGGTCCTTGAATCGCGCTTAGAAGACTAAGGATTAGTTCTGTCTGACGGAAGAAACCTTTCCCGTCCAAACAAGCACTTAGTTGGTTTTTTGATGGGTTCACTGAGTATATCTCTGCAAGCAAAATTGATAAGATTGCCGGCCAATCCCGGTACGCCCTTCTTGTTTGTATGCTTTTTACTACATTGGTCTCTCACGGGATAACGAATTTTTCATTATCGGACACCGTTACTATAAATAGCACATTGGCGACTCCCTCTATATCGTAATACAGTGAGACTATCACTCTTTTGCACTACGGATCATTCCCATTCACCTCTGTAGTTGGCTCAGAAAGTAGTCCGTCATTACGTGATATTTTCGTCACATGACCATAACTCAAAATGGCGACACAAACGCAGGTTAAAGAAAGACCAATATCGATTGTTTTGTGTGCTGTTCAAACAGCATACGGCCAGTCAGACTTAGTGGTAGGAAATGTGAAAAAGAGGGATTTTCTGAAAAGCTTAAATGTCTTTTAAAGGACGATAACTTGTTTTTTAATCTTACATGCTTAGATCCATCGGTGTGTCAAAACTCTTGTCATCATTCATGGGCGCAGCCATTTTCGTTACAATTGGCGTAAGATTCTGATCAGTAAAGAAGCTCGAAAAAATAGTTCCATTTTATACAGGTAAATTCATCAGTTTGAATGCACCTATAATGTATCCAGAATCATACATGTATTTCCTTTGTCTACTTTATAATGTTACACATGAAACAGTTAAACAGTAACAAAACATGTTTTCCTCGGTTTGACAAGATTCTTGTCATTTAGCCCATCGCAGAGATGTATGGTGAGAGTAACGAACGACAACTCTGCTCGGAGATTGTGAGACTATATACTATCGTCTTACTATATACGATATAGAGGGAGTTGCTAATGTGCTCTTTATAGTAACCGTGTTAATGAAATTGAGTATGTTCCTTGATATACAGACAATGCATCAATGTACTATAAGTGTTCGACGATCGACCACGGAAAATTTTAGAGTTCCGTTGTGGACCAATGGAGCTTCAAATTCCTGTGGTTTAACATTGTTTTCAACACTATTTCAGCTATATCGTGGAGGCGTATACACATATCCATGCTTTCCTGGGTCCATATCCACCAACCATTCTTAAGACCATTCTTAGTCTTATTCTCAAAAAATATTAAAATTGAAAGTAACACAACTTCCGATTGGCTAAACCATATGGTTTAGCCAATATGGAGTTTTGTCACTTTCTAAATTTACAAATAGTTCAAGAATGTTCTCAAGAAAGGTCGATGAATACGCTGCCTTGAGTCTCTGTAACATGTACTTCGCACATTATACTTTCGAAGCCACCGGTTGCTTTCCCACACAAACATTAATCCTGTCGCAATGAAGACAAGCAGTTGAATAAATTGAAACGTCCAACATTTGGAAATTTATTAATTGAATTTGCATTTATTACTCGTCGCCATCGGTTGCCTATATGGGTGACGCGCCCTTAGGGCTGTTGGTATTCTTATGGGGGATAGTGACGATACAGGACGTAGCCTATCCTAAGTTACGCCTGGTTCTTTAATGTTCTCGGTGTGTAGCACCGTCACACAGGATCTCGGTTTAACGTCTCAACCGAAAAATTTATAGTAGTTACAGATGGCCAGCCGTGGGAATCGAACCCACACCCTCCAATGACTCGAGACATCACGTTCACGAGCCCCATGCTCTACCTACTGCGCCATTCGGGCTGGTCATAATTTAGAAATGGTTCAGCCTCTGCTTATGTACCTACTATTAATTAACCTAACAGTTTTCTTAGCTTATCTTATTTGCATTTACTAAAGGGAAGTAATTATGACAGCCACAACACAAGTATCGCTAAAAACTAAAACGATAGATAAAAGTAAAAAAAAATGGGCTATCGCCGTGATATTATTGAAATATTATGCGAAGCAATTTATAGAATCGCAGAGAGCGAAATAAGTCTATCTGTTTAATCTAAAAATAGAAACCATTCAAGAGCGCCGAAAAACGTGTAACTTAAACAAAAGAGCAACCTACTCGTATTTTAACCCTGTGCCAAACAATGCGGTATTTCAACAATCTGATAACCAGCGTTTCGTCCCTTTTCCACCATGATTTTTAACTTTATTGAAAAAAAAAAGCCAAACCAGCATTTTCTCCCTATTCAACCATGTTTTTAAACCTTATAAAAAAGTCAAATCACTTCATTTGAACTATATTTGATTTGTCGTCTGCAAAATGCTTTCAGTTCAGACAAGTCTAAAAATTCTCTTTTACGTCTGGTAAAGAGTTGAAGCTCTTTTATTTGTCCTTAAAATCTTAAAGAAAAACAAAAACTAAAAACAAAATTGACTTTCTCAGTCAGGAAAACAGCCCAAAGACTTGCAATGACTTGCAATCTGAAGGATGCTATTGGCGGCAGACAATGTAGGCTTAAGATCAAAATGCACGTTCTGTGCAGTCTGATCTTGGATCTACACTGTCTACAAAAGGCAGACTGGTATTGTTCGACATTTTTTTGCTCAAAAACAACAAAAGTTATGCTCAGCTATCTAAGGGTTAACATGACAAAGGGCAAAATAATTATTTCGAAATGTCTCAAAAATAATATGCTTTTTTATGTATTTTTAGAGGAAATATTTCAGAGAAAATAATGCAGTTTAATTTGTTTTGATTTATGGTTTTTGCATGTTTTTTTTTTTAATTCCATGAAATAACCATTTTGGTACAACTTTTAATGCAAAAGTTTCCATTAAAGACCCAATAGCGGCTAAAAAGACAATACAGGTGTCACAATGCATTTAAATTTAAATCATACCATTTAAAAGTATGGAAAATATCGTAAAGATGACAATGTGTTATTGGAGTGGTTGGTCCAATGTTAGTCGCTGGCAGGAAAATGAATTTCTGAATCCGACAAAATGTAAACAAGAAATAGAGTGACCTGGCAACTTTTAACCTAGTTTTGAAGTCAATTTCTCTGCCAGCTACTGAAACTTGGACCGACCATACAGTAACAGACTGTCATCTTCACAATAATTTCCATACTTTTAGATGGTATGATTTCGACATAAATGCATTTTAACACCTGCGTTGTTTACATTTGGCAGCTTTTGTTACTTTAAATATTGACTACGATTATTTAAGTCAATTACCTATTTAGACCAAAACTATGCAAACACAGCTATTTTTTACGCCCAGCCAGTTGATAGCCTATGACAACATCGTTGAAAAAAAAGAGATTGCGTTTAAAGCAGCTGTTTATTTTTCCAGTCCCTTTTTTTTTTTCATACTTTTGGAAAGTAATATTTGCTTTTCTTAATCGTTTTTTTTTTTTTAGCTCACCATAGCACAAAGTGCTGAAGGAGAGCTTTTCAGATAGTGTTGTGCCCGTCGTCCGTGGTGGTCGTCCGTCGTCCGTGGTGGTCGTCCGTCGTCCGTCGTGCTTCGTGCGTCGTCCAGTTGTCAGCAATTACCTTGTGTGAACTCTAGAAGCCACATTTTCCAAACAGTACTCATGAAACTTGGTCAGAATGTTTGCCTTGATAATATCTAGGACAAATTCGATATTGGGTCACTTCGGGTGAAAAAGTAGGTTACTAGGCAAATTTTAGAAAAACCTTGTGAGCACTCTAGAGGCCGCATTTTCAGGCTGATACTCATGAAACCTGGTCGGAATGTTTGTCTTGATATTATCTCGGACAAGATCGAAATTGGGTTACTTCCGGTCAAAAAGTAGGTCAATGAGCAAAATCTTAGAAAAACCTTGTGTGCACTCTGGAGGCCATATTTTCAGCCTGATACTCTTGAAACATAATGAGAATATTATATTGTATTGATGGTATCTCGGACGATATCGAAATTATGTTACTTCCGGTCAAAAGTAGGTCACTGGGCTAAACCCTAGAGAAACCTTATGTGCACTCTAGAGGCCACATTTTCAGTCTGTACTCATGAAACTTGGCCAGAATGTTTGTCTTGATGGTATCTCGGACAGGTTTGATATTAGGTCATGTCGGGTCAAAAACAGTAGGTTACCTGGTCAAATATTTCCAAAACCTTGGGTGCACTCTATAGGCCACATTTCAGCCTGATACTTATCAAACTTAGTCAAAATATTTGTCTTGATAAAGCCTAGAACAACTTTGAAATTGGGTCACCTCAGGTCAAATAGTTGGTCACTGGACCACATCTTTAGAAACTTTGTGTGCACTCTTGAGGCCACATTTTTAGCCTGATACTGATGAAAATTTGTTAGAATATGTTGTTTTGATGATATCTTGGGCAAGTTTGAAATTGCGTCACATCGGGTCAAAAGGTAGGTCATAGGAAAAATCTTAGAAAAAAATCTTGTTTGCACTCTAGAGGCCATATTTTCAGTCTTACACTCATAAAACTTGGTCAGAACGTCTTGATGATCTGGGACAAGTTTGAAATTACGTCTCGTCGGGTCAAAAAGTAGGTCACCTGGAAAAAATCTGAGAAAAACCTTGTGTGCACTCTAGAGGCCATATTTTTAGTCTGATAATCATAAAACTTGGACATAAAGTCTTGATGATATCAGGGACAAGTTTGAAACTTGGTCTTGTTGGGTCAAAATTGTCCGTCACTGGGCTTAATCTATAGAAAAACCTTTCGTGCAGTCTAGAGGCCACATTTTCAGCCTGATACGTTCGTTCGTTTGTTCGTAGGCTCGCTCGTACTTATGAAACATGGTCAGAATATTTGTCTTGATGATATATTGGACAAAAAGTAGGTCACTTATACTCATATGAATTACATCATCACAACCAGGATCTCGTCAGCTTTTTCTTTCATAGGTGACTTGACTCAGGTAAGCGCTTTAGGGCCAATGGCCCTCTTGTTTTTAGTTTTTAATAGTTTGTTCTTGGTTTATGAAAACTTGTACAGTAATGGGTCAAATGTCCTAAAGCAGGTTTTTTCATTGTCTTTCCTTGGTTTGTTTGTTTGTTCGACGAAAGTTCGTAGGTCTGGTCAATCGTTCGTTCGTTTTGTTCGTTCGTTTGTTTGTTGGCTCGCTCAGTTGCTCGCTTGCTCGTTCGCCCACCATTCATTCATTCATTCATTCATTCATTTATTCATTTATTCATAAATGGGACTCACGGTTCGATTAGTAAGGTCATAGTTATGTAAAAATGAAAGACAAAAAAATATCGTTATGAAAACGAGAAAAAAAAAAAAACCTGCACAGATTAAATAATGTTCTCAAGAGGAAATGAATATGCCTGAAGAAATGATTTCTAATTTGGACCAGTTTAGAAAGGAAGTGCAACAAGTTGCAGGGCAAAAGAAATGTACGGTTTTTCTTGGAAACGACACTTTTTTCTAACTCCTTACTCATGGAACGTAGCTGGCGACATGTGTAATTTTCACAGGTTGCATAGATCAAGATCAGACTGCACGTAACATCCAGTTTGATCTATGATCTACACCGTCTGCTTTTAAATGCTACATATTCAAATAATTTCATGTCTTGTTATGGAATAGGTTTTTTTCTTCAGACCTGTAAGAGTAAAATTTATTTATTTGGCGGCAACGGAGTTTCGCGCATTGGCCACTGGCAAGCAAATGTTTTTGTGCATTTTTTGTACAATTCCCTTCCTATAAGAAAATCTTCAGACTCTGTTGCTGATAATCTAAATTTCTTGTAAAACACTAAAGAACAATACTTTATATATCCCTCTTTGCAAGCGTATAGAACTTGAAGGTTACATTGTGCAAAAAAGATGCGAAAGTGGCGTTTAAATAACGGGACGGTCGTTTTGCAATCGGGAACTTTGTCTATTTCCGCGTTGTCTACGCATGTCATATTCTTAGAAGATTCGACCTGTCTGCTATGACGAATCACTATCCCCTGTACAGAAGAAATTATTACACCGCTAATAAAGTAGCAACGAATAAAATGCTTATAAACAATACATCTGTGGAAAAATGTAGCCTGTTTTCGCTCCAAATATCTTGAAAATTCAATTATTTCCAAAGGGATAAGTAGTTTTCACAAATACTGAGGTATTTTACTGCACATATAGACTATAGGAAAACTAGGATTCGTGGAGGCTTTTTCAACAGACTTACCGACAAGAACTGTTTGAGCTAAATAGCGAAGCTATTAACCAGGCCTGTAGGGGTGTTTTCATAAATGGCTGACCATAGCTGAATGAACCGTACCAGGTAGCATTTTATTGAGTAAACGTTTATTTTATTTTGAAATTCAAAGTAACGGTTGGCGTTTTGAAAAGTAGTCCGGTTCTGTAACCCAGAATGCCCAAATCAGATAGATGTGTATTTGAAAAATGCCACCTAACGGAAGATAATGTCTATTTCTATTATGTGTGATATGACGTCATCGTGCCTATTCGAAACCCATCCCGATTAATTGACGCCAGATTGGTTACCTCCCTTTATACAGCTTTATTTGAGCCATGCCGTGACAAAAGGGCTTTAAGAAGTTTCCGTAATGCATTATAATAAACAAGTCATCATATAATTATGGATCTATAAAATGCATTTTGTTTAACAATCGACTTGATCTGCAGGTTGAATGCATGGTCTTTTGACATGTAGAAAATTGACCTATAGCAAAAAGTTTCGACCCCGGTCAGCCTGCGCAGTCCGCGTAGGCTGACCTGGGTCGATACATTTTGCAGATGCATTAAACCCCCTTTTCACAGAGCATCGCACACTTCTATAGTTATGTGCAATTGGCACCAGTTTAAATCCGAACGCTTGCTATTTATCACGTGATATTCCCACAAACCTTTGCAACCAAAGGGTAAGGAAGTTGTATTAGAGCAACTGCCCTGGAGCCAACCGCCATGGTCCCTCATCCGAGTTGCTAGCGGAGACAAAATCACAGCACGATCTTCGAAAATGTAGAAAACGAGCAATTCATGTGAATTGTGCTCTGTGGAAAAGTGGTTTAATGGACCAGCAAAAAGTATCGACCCAGGTCAGCCTGTTTATCCGCCTGTTCAACCTTTAACTTTTGATCAAATTTTTTGCATGTCAAAGAACCAGCCTACCCCATGACTCAGTTGTTTGACAAAATGGATTTTATAGATCTATAAACTAAGTGATGACTAGGTTGGTATAATGTATCCTTGAGATGCTTTAAACCCCCATTTTGCCAGAGTGACTCTCGTGTACTTTTATCAACGGTCTAAAACGATCAAAAACGAAACGTCTTTATCATGACAAATTGAATTTTTTTGTAAGTGATCTAGAAAGAGACTATTACAGGCCTAAATTAGGGCTACGTTTTTTCCTTAATGGACTTTTAAGAAAAGGTTCATGAATATTTTTTACGAGCAGTAACCCCGACAAAACGATTACGGGAATTTAAGCCATGATGAGCGATGTAGGAAAATTGATAGAGACTTGATACTTCTTAAATGCTCTCCCAATCTACCAGTACGTTGCATTCCCCGTAGCAAAATTATACCAAGTCCTGTCTGTGAGTTAAAAGATGCCGTCTTTTGACTCATACAGTGCAAAATATATAAACTCAGCCAATTGGTTGGTTGGTTGGTTGGTTGGTTGGTTGGTTAGTTGGATAGATGGATGGATGGATGGATGGATGGATGATGGATGGATGAATGAATGAATGAATGGATGGATGAGTGAGTGGGTGGGTTAATGGATGGATGAATAGATGGATGGATGGATTTGTTGGATGGCTAGTTGACCGACCGACCGACCGACCGACCGATCGATTGATTGATTGATTCGTGCTTTACGCTGCTTTCGTTTTTAAATCAGAAATATCATGATGACAGCTCACATATTCACGAATGTCCTAGGTTTTACTAGGGCAAGGCTAAGGCTCTGAAGTATTTTGCCCAAGGACACTCCATCGAAGCCCAATGCTCCGAACGAGGATCGAACCATTTGCCTACAGGCTACGAGTCACCTTGCCGCTGAGTTACTCAGGAGCCCACGTCTGAAAATACAACCCCCTGAAATTCGGAAAGTTTTTTTATCTTACAGACTGGACTATACAACCGGACGGTATAGATCCAAGATCAGATTGCACGTTCCGTGTTTTAATAAGTTGTTTTAATCATGAGAATTAAGTCTAAATATCCGAAATTAAATAAAGAAATGATAAAACAGGATTAACGGATATATTCTTGTTAAAAATGGCACGTTTTTGATAGGTGCCGTGGCAAGAGGGGGTTTAATTCATGCCAGTGATGCATTATACCAAGCAAGTCATCACATAAATATGGATCCATACAATCAATTTCGTTTAACAAGCGACTGAGTCGTGAGATAGAATGGTCCTTGGATATGCAGAAAATTTACGACTAGCAAAAATTTTCAACCCATGTCAGCCTGCGCTCCTGACATGGGTTGATACTTTTTGCAGATGCACGGAACTCCTTTCAAGAAGCCATATTTTTTTTTTTGTAATTAAAAAAAATTTAAAAAAAAAGAAATATACAAACACACACACACACACACACACAAACACTAAAAATACATCACCGAAAATCAAATTTCTTAACCCTTTTCTTGCTAAATAACTTGAATTAAATTTTTCATTTCGATGGTAAAAACCCAAATATTGCTATTTCAAAGTTATGTTTTCGGGAATAATGTATCCTTATCGGTCAGTGTAGGTCCAAGATCAGACTGCACGTTCTGTGCAGTCTGATCTTGATGTACACTGTCCGCAAAAGGTCAGTGAGTCGCGCTTAGCAGCCTAACCCTTATCCTGCTAAATAACTAAAATGATTTTTTCAATTCGACAGTAAAAACCCAAATATTGCTCTTTCAACGTTATGTTTTGGGGAATACTATCTCCTTATCGGACAGCGTAGATCCAAGATCAGACTGCACATTCTGTGCAGTCTGATCTTGATCTATACAGTTCGCAAAAGGTCAGTGAGTCGCACTTAGCAGCCTAAGGGTTAAGGGTTGATAAATGTTTTGTCACAATCTAGCTTTAAGCAGCTTTTAAAGTCTAGTCTACGCACAGTTACTTACTACTGATGCCTTTGGTATTTTGAAATGAATAAAACAACATTTACAGAAATGCATTTATCACAACCATTATAAGAAGCCATACTGCTTTCGTAAGCCGGAAATATATATACAAACACATTAATTACCACACCAAATATCGAATTTCTTCAAAAAGATGATTTGTCAGCATCCATCTTTGAGCGGCTTTTAAATTTTTCTCCATGCACAATTAATGACTATTGAAGCCTTGCACCGTCCCTGTCTAGATCTATATACCTTTTCAGATTGCATCACGTAGATGAATTAAATTACCCTTTTTCCAAAGTGCCAATGATTTATTTTTACCCTTATCCTGCTAAATAACTGAAATAAAACTTTTAAGCCGATTGTAAAGGGCCAAATTTTGTTATTTCAAAGGTATTTTTTGGGGAAAAATATGTCCCTAACGGACAGTGTAGACCAAAGATCAGACTGCACGTCTGTGCAGTCTGATCTTGATCAACACTGTCCGCAAAATGTCGGTGAGTCCTGCTTCGCAGCCTAAAGGTTTAGATGAAATTGTATATATTTAAATTAGCCTTTCTTACAGTGGTTTCTCGTTTAAGTACTCGGGCAACATAACATAACGATATTACACTCTCGAGTGGCTTGGTCGATTTCGGCCTAAAGTGCAGCATATGCCTTACCATTAGGCAAACCTCGATTGATGCGTCGATAAAATTCCTCGACTGGTTTACGACAAGCGATATTCATATATACTTTATATTTCTTCACCGGAAATAGACCGCTTTATCGCTCGTTAAATTATAAGACTCCGCAAAAAAAAATAGGCCTACACAAGTTACAGTTTCAATCGAAATCTTTCTTAATTCAATCCTTCGACAAAAAAAGTTAGTAAACTCATTTTCTTAAGTATTTATGAATTTTACATACAGGATAATAATTGGGTTTTTTTTTTGTGAACGATCGAAACTTATTTTATCGAGTGAACATCTTCGGTAATATTTTCACGAGTGGCTATGCCACTCGTGAAAATATTACCGGGGATGTTTACGAAATGAAATAAATTTCGATCTTTCACTCTATTATTTCACGCTTCTGACCCCTCTTTTGTTGGAACTTTTATCAAAATCCAATACTATTGTTTTCGGTAATTCCCCGTGGCGTACCCCTCCCACATAAGAAAGCATTACAATATTACGTAAAGCGGTAGACTTTTAGAGTAAATGCGCGTAAGTTACGTCATATTTCCGCCTGATTGAATGGCACGCACCGTTTACCTAGGGAACTACTGAAGAGTTACGGAAACATTTACGGTTATTTTCACTGTTCGTAACCCTGATTTATCAAATCTTATAATCCACCATTGTTTCCCGACAAGATTCCGAAAAGAATGAAATAAAGGCAGATCTTCCTGATGGACTGATAGCATGAATACATATCACTGTAGCTGTTGTTGTAATTGATTTTCATGGGCGACGCCATGTTGAGATCACGTGACTAAAAAAAAATCAATCAATCAAAATGGAAACCTCCTTAATACGGACGAGGTAAGATGTAGTTACGGAATCGGCCGAGTTGTCACGTGTACAGCATACAGATGACACCAAATCACAGAAAAGCAACTAGAAGTACCCAACACTTTTTTTTTTTCTGGATCATGCTGACAATACATTAACAGGTGACAAACACCCCGATAGCTGTCAATTTGGATTATATCCTACCCTCAGCAAGGTAGGCTGACCTATTTTCGTTCAAAAGCTACTTGCACCATTAGACCTTTCCTAAACAATCCCTTAGTTTAACGACCATGAGAAAATAGTTTTTCGAAAACATTCCGGAAAAAGGAGAAAATGCTGGTTACCAGCATTTTCTCCTTTTTCCAGAATGTTTTTCTGCCCTTTCACAGACAAGCCGCCATCATTTGGCCTTTGTTCAATATGTCGTCTGCAAAATGCTTTCAATTTTAACGAGTTTTGAATTTTGTTGTCTGGTAAAGAGTAAGACTTGTTGTCTATTGAAAACATTGGGTTATAAGGAGAAATTTGCCATAACGCGCAACGTATTCTTATGTCAAGAATGCTTCATATCATTCTTTACGCAATTGATTGATTGATTGATTGTATGGTCTTTAACGCCATTTTCTATATTGTTTCAGTTATATCACGGCGGCCAGTCCATCTGTCCATGCTTTCCTGGAGTTTCCATTAACTGGTACTTCTAACAGCAGTCTTCCTAAGCCACTGACTTTTTTCCCACATAATCATCGTCGAACCAATGATAAGCTGTGAGAGAGAAAGGAATCCTGTCGCAATGACTACCATCAATCCTCGGAAAGGATTTGGCTAGCTGGAGATTCGAACCGGCGACCCCCTGGTCTCAAGTCCTGTACGCTACCGACTGCTTTTCCGGGGCTTGGCTTCTTACATCCAACCTGAAGTAACGTTGATTATCTAAATTTTACAAACTTCAGTTTCAAAGCTGTCAGCAATCAATTTGTTTCAGGAATTGTCGAGTTAAATACAGTGTATTAAAATAATAAAAATTAATTTTCCAAACTTGACCTTGTATTATGGTGCCTAGCCCGTTAGCTCAGTTGGTAAGGTACAGACCTCTAAACCAGGTGGTCGTGTGTTCGATTTCCAAGCTCCGCTAATTTCCTCTCGGGCATTTGTGATGGTCACTGGGACAGGATCCACTCCTCTCTGACCGCTGAACATCGTTTTGATGATGTACATGTGGGAAAGCAGACAGTGGCATGGGAAGAATATTTTGCGAGGTACTAGTGATAAGAGATACTCAAGGAAAGCATGTATAGATCCACTGGCCACCGCTGAAATGATATTGAGCACGGCGTTTTAAAAAAAAACATTCAAACAAACAAAATACACGTTTGGGTCGGCGTTCTAGGATAAGGGAGTTTAATGCAGCTTCGTGATGCATCGTGTAAGCAAGTTGTCACATAATTGTGGATCCATAGAATCCATTTTGTCTAACAAACGGCTGAATCTGGAGGTAGAAATATCCTTTGACATGCAGAAAATTTAACAGTTGCAAAAGTTTCGATCCAGGTCAGCCTTGTTCGATACTTTTTGCAGATTCATTAAACCCCCTTTTCATGGATCATAACACAAATGAAATGGACGTTTCATGTAGGTTTCCTTGCAGGGATTATTTATGGTATCTGTGTCCGTTTTAGTTAAACTATGGTTTCAGTTACCTTTTTGTAATGTGGATGTCTGAAAACGCTAAACTTTTTCAGTGCCAAATTTATAAACTTGACCTTTTTTTACGGCTGAAATACAATCCTTTGGGTCTTAGAAAGATTTTTATCTTGTAGGCTTGACAAAGCAAGCGGATGACATAGATCCAAGATCAGACTGCACGTTCTGCGCAGTCTGATCTTGATCTTTGCCGTCCGCAAAAGGCTCTGATTTCGCCTATGGCGCCGAAACGGTTAACTCTCCCTCACATTCATGTGCATCCATTTATCTTTTCATCAGCCAACACCTTGCCTGAACAGTGGACTTGGTGGAAGTGGTGCCGTTTAACCACTTTGGTTTGCCAACAAGGTCTCGGCAGATGATTCTTGGCTGTAATGCCCCGTCGGGTAGCACAGTGTTGGCGTATCTGACTTGTGACCTGGTGGTTGCGGGTTCGATACCCGGTTGCGAAAAACTTTCTTCCCGGCGATTTTTCGCCTCTCACCTTTGATGCATGAAAGAAAGTAGTCAGTGGCTTGGAAAAAAACAAAACATGTCAGTACTGGTCCGAGAAAGCCAGAAAACACATACGTAGGTGCACTGGCCGCCGTGATATGGCCTTATAGCTGTTGAAACGGCGTGAAAGTCCAAAGCAAACAAATCTTATCTCTAATGACGTGGATAATCGTTCCCTCATTATTACTAAACTGATCTGATGGCAGCTAGTTTGCAAGTGTGTGTGTGTGGGGGGGGGGGGGGGAAACCTGGTTGATACTTTTAGCAGGCTGACCTGGGTTGTTACTGTTAGCAGATGAATTAAACCCCCTTTTCAGAGGGCATGGCCAAAGTTGATATAAACATTGCTCTGATGAATAGAACAAAATTAGCTATAAGATTACATAAGGACGTCACATACAAATCTTGAATCAAATTCTATTAATCGCAACATCTCTGAAAGAATCAACGATAGAAACAAAGGAATGACAAAAGATTTCACTGTTTTAGCAGGCTATTTGGCTGTCTAGCAAGATTGCGGGATAAAAAGACCTTTCTAACTTAATTAGTGAAGAAACACTCTGACGCTCTTCCACAAGTGGGCTTAATTCATCTCTGTGTTGCATGATATCAAGCAAGTCATCATACAATTATGGGTCCATAAAATCAATTTTGTCAAACAACCGACTGAGGCACACTGGTCCCTTGACATGCAGACAAATGACCGATTGGAAAAAGTTTCGATCCAGGTCAGCCTGTGCGGATTGCGCAGGCTGACCTGGATCGATACCTTTTTCAGATGCATAAACCCCCCCCCCCCCTCCATTTTTAATACCTTAAGAGGTACTCTTAAATACCTTAAGAGGTACTCTTCTACTTGATTACCCAATTGGTTCTTTGCCAGACGACAAAATTTTAGACTTGCCCAAATCCAAAGCATTTACATATGATTAATTTCATGTGGCTCAAATAAAGGGATATTTCGTTGATAGAGTAAAAAAGCATTGTGAGAAAAGAAAAATCAGATTTCTCCTTTTACACAGTGTTTTCAAAAGCATCCTTCCTCCTGGTCGTTGATACATCGAGTAAACGGTTAGTCTTGTTGTGATTGCTCTCGGCCTTCGATTTAAAGTGCAAGTTTTCTTGGAATATATGCCATAATTTGAATTAGATCGGCTAATATAATTTCTATTTTCTTTACATTCTTGGGTACAAAACTGTGACGTTATACAACGTGCTTTTCTTACACTAAGTACTGTGAGGTTATTCCACAGGCTTGGGAACACTTCTTTGAGGTTATTCAACATGCTCGGGTACAAAAGTATTAAGTTATTCAACATGATCGGGTACAATACTGTGCGGTTACTAATATTTAGAGCACTAGACTGTGGGGTACTTCAACATGTTTGGGTACAATACTGTGAGGTTATTAAACATGCTTGTGCACATTATTGTGAGGTCATTTTACATGCTTGGCTACACTATTGTGAATTTATTTAACATGCTTTAGTCCAATGCTATGAGGTTATTAAAAATAAATTGGGTACAATATTATTAGGTTATTCAACATGCTGGAGTACAGTATCGTGAGGTTATTTAACACGCTTGTATACAATACTGTTAGGTTATTTAACATGCTTGTGTACAATACTGTGAGGTTATTTTACATGCTTCGGTACAAAGCTTTGAGGTTATGTAAGATGCTTGGGTACAATATTTTGAGTTTGTTAAACAGACTAGGGTACCATACAGTGGGGTTATTTGACATTAGCGTAAAGTGTTTATCACCCATCGTAATACAGCCTAAAATTTTATCAATGGATTACCCGGGTTTTGTCGACTGTGCTGTCGTGTGAAAATATTCCTATGGCATCCCCATGGTGTTAAGATGATTTTAAAAAAATGAAACTCATAAACAAAAGGATTAGTTATAAATAGGGGCATGAAACTGTAAACGTGACACTCTCAACACATGTTCTTGGACTCCATTTTGTCACGTGGTTTTGAAATGAATTGGCAGCAAAACATCCAAGCGAAGAAGTGAAAAAGAAGAACATGAATTAGGGCTAAGTATACGAATGCGTTTGAAAACAATGTGACAAAAGAAGAAATTGCTCGTTACGAGCAATTACTTCTTTTCTCGCAAAGTTTTCAAATATGGCTTTGCTGCAAAACGAAAAAAAAAAAACGTCGCCGAAAGTTACTGTAATAAATTCTAATAAGAAACCCTCAAGGTGCTCAATAAATCAAAAAACAGATTTTCAATTCTTGCTGGAATCCAATGTAGTTGCAATTAAAGTTTTTTTTTTTCGAGCTGGGATAGGCTCTCAGATATTGGAGGGTACAAGACCAGACTGTAATATCTGTGCAGTCTGATCTTTATCTATTTTTCACACAATGAAGTTTAAGCGACTCGAGTTGTTATCTGCTTACTCATACTTGGTGATGCCACTGTCTGCCTCCCCGTCCGTCTGTACGCCTGCACGCACGCACGTACGTCCTTCCGTCTGTCTGTCAGACTGTTTGTCTCTCTTTTCTCTCTGTTGTTCTCTTTCTCGTTCCCCCGTCTAACTCTGTCTGTCTGTCTGTCTGTCTGTCCGTCTAACTCTGTCTGTGTGTAGTTCTCTCTGTTGTTCTCTTTCTCGCTCTCCTGTCTCACCCTTTCCCTCTGTCTGTCTGTCGGTCGGTCTGTCTGTCTGCCTATCGGTCTGTCTGTCTGTATCTCTCTCTTTCTCACTCACTCTCTCTCTCTCTTTCTCTCTGTATTTCTCTTTATCTCTCCCCTCTCTTTCTCTCTTTTTTATTTTTATGTATGTTTGTCTCTGTCTTTCTCTCTTTGCCTCTCTCTCTCTCTGTCTTTCTCCCTTTGCATCTTTCTCTCTCTCAGAACTCTTGCCTGTATAAATGAATCGTTTGTGGCCACAAAGCCTGTACTAATCCCTATTTCCTTTAGCTATTTCAGGGGTTGATTGATTGAAAAATGGCGTTTTACGCCGCTTTCAACATTATTTCAGTCATATCACGGCGACAGCTTACATATTCATGTATTTCCTAAATTTCACCAGTATAAGGTCAGAGCTCTAAAGTGTCTTGCCAAAGGACACTCCCACGGAAAGCCCAGTGGATCCAGTGAGGCTCGAACCCGGGGCCTCCAGGTCACGAGTCCCACACTTTACCACTGAACCACGCAGGACCCCAACTGTATCAGGGGAGTAACCATTCTAAGTGCTTGTGTACGCTCGTAGGCATGTCAGCTGTGGCCGAAGCTTTCCGTTGCTTCAGCCTGTTTGTCTGTAGAGAAATTATTTTTACAAGCATTTTCTCCTTTTACCACCGTGTTTTCAAATGTCTGTTGATGAGATGACGATGAGGAAAAAGTCACCTGCTAAGGGTTACAAATGATTTATTATTTCTGAAGTGATTGATTGATTGATCGTATGGTGTTTAACGCCATTTTCAACGTTATATCGCGGCGGCCAGTGCACCTATCCATGCTTTCCTGGAGTTTCTTTTACCAGTACTCCGCACAATATCCTTTCCAAGCCGCTGGCTGCTTTCACACATAACCATCATCGAAACAATGGTCAGCGGTGGGAGAGGAATAAATCTTGTCGCAATGACTATCACCAATCTTCGGAAAGAAATTGGCCGAGCCTGGGATCGAACCAGCGATCCCCTGTTCTCAAGTTCTGTACGCTACCGACTGAGCTACCGGGGCTCGGCATTTCTGAAGTGAATAACGTGTCAACTTAATTACCCTCTTTACCAAACCACGACATTTAAGACTTACCTAACATGAATGTATTTGCAGATGACGGTTTAAATTTAGTTCAAATGATAGGAATCGTCTATGGGATGATAGGAAACATTGCGGGAAAAGGAGAAAATGCTGGTTACCAGCATTTTCTCCTTTTTCCACAATGTTTTTCAAGAGCCTCCTTTCTTAGGGTTTTTGAAATTTGGAATTCTGTGGTAAAGGGTCACCCATGTTTGGGTTATTTATCTTGCTCTTTGTTTTTTTTAGTACGAGTCATTCAACACCTGCTTTACATTCTTTCGACTTTATGGGAAAGCAGCCAGTTCTTTCATGTGCGAAATAAGCAAATTACCCAATATGGAGAAAGAGTCAGTGGTTTGGTCTCTCTGGAAAAGCAGGCAGTGGCTTTATTCATGTTAGAAAGCAGTAAGTGGGTTTGTTGATGTGGGAAAGCAGCCAGTGTCATTTGCGAAATAAGCATATGGCTCTATGTGAAAAAGCAGTAGATGGTTTGGTTTAACTGGTAGAGCAGTCAGTGGCTATGTTTATGTGGGAAAGCAGCTAGTGGCTGTCTTTGCGAAATAAGTGGTTTTATGCGGAAAAGCAGTTAGTGGTTTTGTCTACCTGGGATAGCAGTCAGTGGCTATGTATATGTTGGTAAGCAGCAAGTGGCTGTCTTTGCGAAATCAATGGTTCTATGCGTAAAAAGCAGTCAGTTGTTTGGTCTATCTGGAAAAGCAGCCAGTGGCTTTTTTTGGAGGGGTTGGAAAGCATTTAGTTTGTTTGTTGTGTTTTTTTTTTTTTTCTGTAAGTGAAAGCAACCAGTAGCTTTGTTTATGTGGAAAATGAGTCAGTGATTTAGTTAATTTAGCCGTCAATTTGGTGCGAAGGAATGTTGTGCACTGAAATGCTTAATTAGTCGCAGGAACGCAGGTGAACTGTCCATACAGTGGTGGGATTAAAATACTGTTGAAAACGGGCTAAGGTCTAAACATATAACGAGTATTATTTCCCTATTCTCCAAATTTGTTGAAATGTGTTTAGATGCAAAATGTCGTCTACAGATCAAATGAGATAGTTAGGGAAGAGGAAATTTTCAAATCTGTCATTATGACGAGTCTTAATATGACAAGATTGAATTTTTGCTAAAATATGGACTGTTATATAGCAGATTTGTTGGATCGAATAACAAATTTCCAAAGGTTTTTTGCGTCAATGCGGTGTTACAAATAATGAGAGAATTCCGGTGCGTTCACGCAGCTGGGATTTTCTTCTGACGTAAAAAGCACCCATTATCCTATTACTAAACACAAGTGATTTTCAACGACCCTGAAGTAGAATCCTTTTGAAAACATTGTGGGGAAAGGAGAAAATTATGGTAACCAGCATTTTCTCCTTTTTCCCACAATGTTTTCTTCCCTTTTTTAGACTAATCCAACCATTTTAAGTAGTCACATACACTCTAATTTGTCGACTACTGTTGCTTCGAATTTGGACAGGTCAGAAATTCTTTTGAAGACATCAGCATTTTCTCCTTTTTCCACAATGTTTTCTTCCCTTTCTGAGACCAATCCAACCATTTGAGGTACTATAATTTGTCGACTACCATTGCTTCGAATTTGGACATTTGAGGTATTCTTTTGAAGACATTGTTGGAACAAGAGAAAATGCAACGCTGGTAACCAGCATTTTCTCCTTTTCCTACAATGTTTTCTCCCCTCCTTTTGAGACCAATACAACCATTTTCGTCACATACAGTCTATTGACTAACATTTACTTTAAATTTGAACAAGTCAGAAATTGTATTGTTTGGTATAGTAGGGTAAAAGCGTTTTTTTCTTCCCAGCTAGAGCTTCCTTGGCGGCCAGTGTTGATCAAGAGCAGTCTGGTCTTTGATCTATAATCTCCGTTTTGTTGAAACATTACAGGCAAAAGCAACATTGAAATCGAATAATTGTGGTCTTGTTTCTAGACTGAAACTGTTTGTTTGGTTTATTTGACACTCTGTGGATAAAGGGCTAAAATGGCACCTGAAATGTCTTGGAGTCATGAAGCAAATGACATCGGATAATGTCATCTCAACCCTTCACTGTATTTGTTTTCTTTAACCGTTTATCTTGCGACAAATTTTTAGACCGGTCCACAAAGTCACGCAGGACCCCGAATACAAACATACAACCAAAAAACAAAAACAAAACAACAACAACAACAAAAAAAATCAAACTATCGATTATTTGAACCCATTTTGTCTAACAACCGACTGAATCACGAGATAGACTGGTCCTTGGATATACAGAAAACTGACCAGTAGCAAAAAGTTTCGGCTCAGGTCAGCCTGCGCGGACTGCGCAGGCTGACCGGAGTCGAAACTTTTTGCAAATACATTAAACCCCCTTTTGCCAGAGCATTGCACAAATGAATGTCTTGTTCTTAGATTATAGTCGCCCGTAAAAATCTTGATCTGAAATGTCAAGGCGCTCATTAAAATGGAATGCAGTATAATTATTTGAACTTTTCAAGTTGAATTGAACTGATAGAAATATGCAAGGCGCAGCTACATGTATGTTGGGCCGAGCCGGGTAGCTTAGTCGGTAACGAACGGGGCTTGAAACCCCGTAGTAGCTGGCTCGATTCCCAAGCTCAGCAAATTTCTTTCCGAGGTATGTGGAGAGTCCTTGCGGTAGAGTTTAATCCTGTAACACTGCTGATAAATGTTTCGACGATGATTATGTTGAAAAGCAGCCACAGTGGCCTGGGAAGAATATTGTGCGGAATACTGGTAAAAAGAGACTCGAGGAGAGCATGTACCGTCTCGCTGGTTTCCGCAATATAACCAAAACAATGCTGAAAACGGCGTTAAGCACCATACAATTATTTGAATTATTGCTTTGTGTTCAATTCCGCCTTCAACATTAGTTCAGTCACATTACAGCGACAGCTTACGCGTTTATGTATGTATGCCCCGAGTTTCACTAGTGCTTGACTGGGACTCTGATATGTCTTGCCCAAGGACAAACCTAAACAAACAACAAAAAAAAACTGCTTGGAGTAAGGATCAAACTCGGGGCCACCACGTAACGAATCCTGTACTTCAGCACTGAACCATGCAGGGCCCCGAATACGAAAAAACAAACCAACAACAACAAAAACAAAAATCTATTATTTTTACCATGTTCTGGCAAAAGAGGGCTTAATGCATCTCCGTGATCCATTTTACCAAGCAAGTCATCATATTATTATGGATCTATAAAATCCATTTGTCTAACAACCGACTGATTCACGGCGGGAAATGGTCCTTTGACACGCAGAAAATTGCCCTAAAGCAAAAAGTATCGACCAAGGTCAGCCTGCGCGGACTGCGCAGGCTGACCTTGGTCGATACTTTTTGCAGATGCAGTAAAACCCCCTTTTCATAGAGCATAGCTCATTCAGATTTGAGAGAGGTGGAGGGATTTTCCCTATAATCGACACGATAAAGATATATAAACCTTTTAACGAATCTTGTAGTCACGCTATTTTCTAATTCACTGTAATTGTAAATCAAGAATTAGCCGGATCGATAATTCTGAAAGTGGGTTGAGTATAAATCAACGAATTTATGAAACGGTGATAAAAAATACTTAGTTTAACCTTTTACAATACAATATCGTGTTTTAATGATCCTGGTGTATTGTTTAACGCCTTTTTTCAACATTATTTCAGTTATATCACGGCGGCCAGTGTACCTATCCAAGCTTTTCTGGAATTTCTTTTACCAGTTCTCAGCACATTATTCTTTCTAAGCCACTGGCTGCTTTCCACATACCCATCGTCAATGCAATGGTCAGCGGTGAGAGAGGAATGAATCCTGTCGCAATGACTATCATCAATCCTCGGAAAAAAATTGGCCCAACCGGGGATCGAACCGGCGACCCCTCTTCTCAAGTCCTATAAGTACCGACTGAGCTACCGGGGCTCGGTTTTAACGACCCTCAAGAAGACGTGTATTGAAAACATTGTGGGAAAACTTAAAAGAGAAAATACTGGTGACCAGCATTTCCTCTTTTACCCACAATGTTTTCAAAAGTCTTGTTCCTCATACAGACGGTCGTAATGAATTGATTGATTGAATGGTGTTCAACGCCACTTTCAATATTATTTCAGTCATATCACGACGACAGCTTACATATTCATGTATGGCCTGGGTTTCACCAGTACTAAGCTGGGTCTCCGAAGTGTCTTGCGAAAGGTCACCTCCAAGAAAGACCCAGTGCTTCCAGTGAGGCTCGAACCTGTGGCTTCCAGGTAACAAGTCCTATACTTTTACCAATGTGCCATGCAGAACCCCTCAGGCGGTCGTAAGAAAACGGGCTTGTTTGATATAGGTTTAAACGCAGTATCAAGCCCAAATGACAAGAGTTAAACCCAGTATTAACAGTGATTCAATTAATATGCCAGATGTAAATATAAATCACTTCGTCACGAGGTTATCTCGGATAATGGAGAAAAAGCGCACTTGGTATCACACCGATAACCATTCGGTAAAACTCGGGTGATCAAGTTAGATTTCATTCCGAATCGGCCGAATGGTAATGAGTGACTGGTCGCGTTTTGGTACATTAAAAGCCCAGTAGTTGCCATGAGTAAACAAAGCGGGTGTTAAAATACACTTAATTAAATCATACTTTTTAAAAGTATGGAAACTATTGTGAAGATAACAATTTGTTATTGTACGGTCGGTTCAAGTGTTACTCGCTGACAGAAAAATGAATTTTAAAATCAGGTAAAAAGTAAACAAAAGATAGAGCAACCTGGCAACTTTTGACTTACTTTTAGAATTCATTTTTCTGCCAGCGAGTAACACTATCACCTACCTTAAAATTACACATTGTCATCTTCACAATAATTTCCATACTGTTAAATGGTATGGTTTACATTTAAATACATCTTAACACTTGCTTTGTTTACTTTTGGCAGCTATTGGGGCTATAAAAATGGACTACAGGTTTACCTATCTATTTTAGTTATGCTTTGTTTTGAAAAGATAATTCTCACATATCAGAGCAGAGAATACGATTACTTGTGTCTTACTGTTTTGTCATCTATCCACATATCACAATGTTTACACAAATTTCTAGTAACAGTCCCCCACAACATGGCTAGATAAAATACAGATCTAAATTTATACTGTTCACAGTTAAGCTTTAATTAGGCCCAGAGTTTAAAATATATAATATCATCTTGTTGCAATAATGGTAAAAGGGACCTTAATTCTGACTGGTTAATTTTAATATCTAATTTAGGTCATGGATAGGTAAATATCAATATCATATTTCTGATAACAAAACAAATGAGCTATTCTCTGAATAAAGGGGGTTTAATGCATCTCTGTATTATTCCAAGCAAGTCGTCATAGAATTACGGATCTTTCAAAACCACTTTGCACAACCAACCGGATCATCAGGGGAGTGTGATCCTTGGGTATGCAGAAAATTTACAAATAACAAAAAGTTTTGACCCATGTCAGCCTGCGCGGACTGTGCAGGCTGACAAGGGTCAGTACTTTTTGCAGATGCATTAAACCCCCTTTTCACAGAGCATAATTCAAATGTATTAACTATTAACCAGAGGACAATATTTTAGACCTGTTTAATTTGAATAATAGACGACAAATAAAATATTGATCATATAATGGCTTTTGTCTTTGGAAAAGAACAAAACATTGTGGCAAAAGGAATAAAATGCTGGTAATCATTTTATCCTTTTCCAGCATTCTTTTCAAACCTTTTACACAAAAATCCCATCATTTAGTCACATTGAAAGAGTCGTCTACAAATGCTTTCAATTTGGACAAACTTAAATTTATGTAGTTTGGTAAAGACCTAATACCAACCAAAATCTTCTTCCAATTAAACAAAAGACAGCATTTAAGAGATTGGAAAGTACTATCAATCCATATTAAAGCATTGTGGAAAAATGGGCATTGCTTTCAGGGCTGTAGCTAGCCCAAAGTAAAGTATACACAAAAGTAACACCAAAGGTTTTATCCAAAGCATGACTTGACAAGAGGGGGAGGGGGGTTTCCTAGGAGGGTTTGGGGCCTGCCCCGGAAAATCTTTGAATTACGCGAGCTATTTTGGTGGCCTCTGGTGACGTTTTTTGGCACATCTTGTTTTCTTTTTTTTCTTCAAAGTGTATGCAACTGCATTTTTGCATACAGGCAGCTACGCCCTGGCTTTTTACAACAAAACTGCTCCTTCTCTTACAATATTTTCCATACTTTGTTGCAGAGGTGTAAAAATTCATAAACATACAGTGATGAATTAATTCATGAAAGATTTACACATTCTGATAAACAATTTCAAGATAAAAAACCAAACACTATACATTGTATTTGCTGCAAAAACATCAAGAACAGTGCCTGCGAATGCCTGGGCTCGGCTCGGCTACAGTTGCCTTTTCAAGAAAATTCTAACTTGAAAAAGGGGGCATAACTGTGTCAAAAATATTTTGCGAATTACCTGCCCATCTGGCATTGTTTCCCTTTCACACAGTTAACAGCTAGCCCAAGTTTAATCCTTTACCACACAATCCTGACTTTTAATGACCATGAGAAAGAAGCCTTTTGAAGACATTGTTGGAAAAGGAGAAAATGCTGGTAACCAGCATTTTCTCATTTTCCCACAATGTTTTCTACCCTTCCCACGACAAAATTTCAATTTTGCATTCCCATTTGTTTTGCCGTCTGCAAATGCTTTCAATTTGGACTTGTTGAAAATTGTGTCATTTGGTAAAGAGTTAAAAGTAAATATCTTCAGTAATGACAGAGATTTGATAAAATGTCAATTTTTTTGGACAAATACACATACAAAGACAACAAAAGTTTGGATCCAACAACATTTGGTTTGAGTTTTCCCTCTTGATAGTTAACAACAAGCCCAAGTTGAAATTCAGTATCTTCAGTAATAACAGAGATATGCCTATTGGAAAATGTCACAGTTTTTGCTCAGTGATACTGACAACAGGTCTTTGACAATAGCATGATTTTTTTCTTGAACGACAGACGACAAAGTGTAAGACTTGTCCAGATAAAAAACATTTGCAGACAACAAAGTACATGTGACTCAAAATCTTGAAGTTATCTTTAGAAAGGTGGGAAATATTGTGGGAAAATGAGAAAATACTGGTTTCTTACATTTTCTCCTTTTCCCACAATGTTTTCAAAAAGCCTTCTTTCTCAAGATTGTTAAAACTTTAGATTGTGTGGTAAAGGGTTAACTTTTTACCACACAATCCAAAGTTTAAATGACCTTGATAGAGAAGGCTTTTGAAAACATTGTAGGAAAAGGTGAAATGCTGGTAACCAGCATTTTCTCCTTTTCCCACAATGTTTTCTACCAAATCACAGACAGGAATTATCATTTGAAATGCATTTAATTTGTCGTCTGCTGATGCTTTCAATTTGGTCCAGTCCAAAATTTTATCATTTGGTAAAGAGTTAAAAGAAAACATCAGCGCTAAAGATCACTTTTTCTTGTGTGACAGTCACACTTTACCAACATAGATATCTATAATGTGTTTGTTGCTATAGTAACTTTGGTATCCAATTCTTGTAGATATACAGAAGTCTATAATAATTACTTCAAAAAGAAGAAAACAGTGAATTACAGTATATTATGTATCAAATTATTGCACTTTATCACAAAATCACAAAACGAATACATAAAAGTTAAAAGTTAAAATGTTCATTGGTTAACACAGAAAGCTTAAATATTTACAAGTCCGACAAAATTTTAGAACTTGTTCAAATTGAAAGCATTTGCAGACAACAAATTAAATGTGTCTCTCATGATGGCACTTGTCTCTGATAGAGTGAAAAACATAGTGGGGAAAAAGGAGAAAGTGCTGGTTACCAGCATTTTCTCCTTTTCCCACAATGTTTTCAAAAGCCTTTTTCCTCATGGTTTTCCAGACTAGGAATTATCTGGTAAAGGGTTAACCCTTTGCCATACTATCACATGTTTTAACAACTCTGAGAAAGATAGGTTCTGAAAACACTATAGGATAAATGAAAAAATGCCGGTTTCCAGCATTTTCACCTTTTTTTACAATGTTTTTTAACACTCCATAAACTAATTTCTATTTTTGAGTCACATCCAATTTGTCATCTGCAAATGCTTTTAATTTGGGAAAGTCTAAAATTTTGTCGCATGAAGAAGAGTTCATATAGTATTTCTTGTTAAATATACTGTACATGGTTTTGCAAAGCAAACAGATACACACACACAAAAAAAAATCTTTAAATAATCTGTATAGCAGATGACATATTTTAAGACTCATCCATTTTCAAAAGATTTGTAGACAAAATATTAGATGAAGCTTAAAAAATATAGATTTTGTCTTTAACCCTTTACCACACAATGACGCCTTTTAACACCCCTGAAGAAGAGGCCTTTTGAAAACACTGTGGGAAAAGGAGAAAATGCTGGTAACCAGCATTTTCTCCTTTTCCCACAAAGTTTTTTACCCTATCAAAGAAAAGTTGTGTCATTTGAGCCACATTGAAACTGTCATCAGCAAATGCTTTCAGTTCGGACAGGGCTAAAATCTGGTCATGTGGTAAAGGGTTAAAAGGGTTGAAATATTGTTGGAATAAGAAAAAATGCAGGTTTCCATCATATTCTCCTTTTCCAACAATGTTTTGATTAGCCCTCTTTCTGAAGGTCTTAAAAACTGAGATTGTTTTACTCTTTATCAGACAAAAACCATTTTGATTTGTCAAAATTGGACGCATTTTCACATGACAAATGAAATGTGTCTCAAATTACGTTTTTTTTTTTTTTTAAAAAGGGTTGAAAACATTGTGGGACATGGAGAAAATGCTGGTTACCAGCATTTTCTCCTTTTCCCACAATGTTTTCAAAAGCCTTTGTCCACTAGCTCATAAAAAAATTAGATTGTTTTGTAGAGACCTAAACTAGTTCATGCACACTTTCCCTTTCCATTCTTCAGTCAGTTCCTTTAAGCCATGCCCTGGCAAAAGGGCACTTACTGCATCTCCGTTGTCATGATACCAAACAAGTCATTACATAATTATGGATCCATAAAATCAATTTGGTCTATCAAATAACTGAATGATGAGGCACACTGATTCTTTGACATGTAGAAAATTGACCAACAGCAAAAAGTATCTGTCCAGGTCAGCCTGCGCAGTCCGCGGAGGATGACCTGGATAGATATTTTTTGCAGATACATTAAGCCCCCTTTTTACAGAGCATGGCCCAACTATTTTTCCAGTCCTTACAGAAAAATTTACTAAAAATAGTAGAGGTGCTAAAGAAATATGAATGCGGAGTACATCAAGATTAGATTACAAAAATCGAAGATACAATCTGATCCAAAATATTCTCTGCTTGATAATGTGTGAATTTTTCTGAATATGATAGCCTAGATATGACAATATAGAGAATATTGGACAGCCACTGGCCTCTTTTTCATTAAAACAACATTCAAAACATCAGTGACTCATGGACAAAGATATGATACATGTATTGATATGCGCCTTTCTTTAATGTTTTTTCTCATGTTTTTTTTTTTTCTTTTTTTTTTTGTTTATATGTCTGTATGATTTTGTTCCTATACAAAAGATCACAAAACAATTTCATAAAAAAAAAAACCGCATAACTTTGGCAGACTTCAACCATTTACAACACAATCCTGAGTTTTAACAACTTTGAAGAAGAAGATTTGAAAATATTGTGGGAGAAGGATAAAAATGGTAGTTACAAGCATCTTTACCATTTCTAACAATGTTTTCAAAAGCCTTCTTCCAAGGGGTTGTTAAAACCCAGAATTGCTTTGTAAATGGTTTACCCTTTCTTACATAATCCAGAGTTTTATCAACCCTGAGGAAGAAGGCTTTGGAAAACATTGTGGGAAAAGGAGAAAATACTGGTAAAAAGCATTTCTGCCATTTCCCACAATGATCTCTACCTTTTCAAACACAAAAGTCATCGTTTGAGAGCCATTTTATTTGTCATCTGCAAATACTCTCAATCTGGACAAGTCTCAAATTTTGTCGTTTGGTAAAACGTTAAAGTTGCTCTTTGCAGGTGACCACTTAGCACGAGTCACAACACAGGTCAAGCTTTATCTTCTTTCAGCCATCACTTCATCTCAGATTTATTTTTTATTCCTATGATGATAAGTTTACCATCCCGAAGTCCCGCTAGTAGATGGCTGTTTCCATTGGTTAGAGATAGGGAGTGTACGGGTACGTGTAGAGGTAGGACGCTTAGCTGGCGTAACCTGAAACATGACCCGAAACAATCTAACATTTGTACAAATCTGAAGTTATCAATTCATTGCAAAAGAAAGTTGAATGTGAACCTTTAAGGTGCTAAGTATAAACATTTGGTTCAGCCAATCAGAAGCTGGGTTACTTTCTTTCTTTTTAAACCTACAATTAGATTTCGAATGAAATTAACCCTTTACCACACAATGCCAACTTTCAAAAGTTGGTAAAGGGTTAAGAATGTTTGGTGAATACTAACGCTGGGTCTGTATTCATAGAACATTCTTACTGATGTTAAGGGTTAACACTGAAAATATTGAAACTTACCCAAATATCTCATAGATAACGATGTTTCCGATGACATCACCAGTAATAAGATAATCTCCCTTGATGATCATGTGACCAAGCTGATTCTGTGCTGTCCTTGAGTGAAGATGTTTCCCGTTCAGCGAGTATAGATGTAGAGAAATCTTCTCCTGTCAAATGACAAACAATCAGTCTTTGGCTTTTTTTCAAAATGTCATAATTCTATAATTGTCCCTATTTAATGTATCTGAAGAAAACACATCAAATGTGGCTAAGTGATAGGACTTGTTTGTGAAAGGTAAAAAAAAAAATTATGGCAAATGGAAAAAATGCCGTAAAAGATATCTTTATCTGGGTCCAAAAAATGTGAGACTGTTTGGTAAAGGGTTAACTTTTCAAGTTGTAAAGGATTAATTATGCATGAAAAGATGGAGATCTTAGCAATAACCAGTCTAGGGGAAAACTAGAATAGAACAGGGACAAAAACTACATGTATAGAGTATACATGTATAGTGCCACGCAAGAACTGGGTCTGTATTCACAAACAATTCTAAGAACGTTCTCAGTATTACTCTCCGGAGTTTTCTAAGTTTGAAAGTAACATAACTTCTGATTGGCTAAACCATTTGGTTTAGCCAATCAGAAGTTGTGTTACTTTCAAATTTTGAGAATCTTGAAGTATAAGACAAAGCATATTCTCAAGAATGTTCGGTGAATACCTACCCCAAAGGCATAACTGATATAACAGAATGTTTATGTCTGCGTAAATGAAAGTGCCTAGCTGTTAATCATGCTAGTCTTTGCCAAATTCAGTTTTGACATAACACCTCAGTACAACCCATAACCAGAAAATGGGTAACTGAAATGGACAATAGAAACTGACCCAGTGCCCATGTCCAAGCTCCTCTGAAACGTAGATCCCTACTGGATAGAGTTAGTAGATCTATTATAAAGTCGAACTAGCACTAATTCAGAGTCAGTATTGGACTTGTATGTTTTAAATCTACTTCTATTTTCCAACTAATTTCAAAACTTAGCTCAAGATGCTCTGAATAAATATAAAATTTTACATCATCCAATCCCTATTACCATCAAAGACTAACAAGCAGTATTTTTGGCTTTACAGTTATTTTCAGAAATCTTGTAAATTCAGGTCATATGGTATGCTTAAAACACTTTCAAAAGTGCTTTGAAAATATGTTGAAAAACCTTGGTCTCTGTAAAAACTGAGACTCATATTTTCAAAGTTATTGGCTGACTGATTTTCATTTATTTTTCATTGCCACCGGTTGCCCGTATGGGTTGTTTCTTATGTTACAGGAGATAGAGCAAGATACAGAACGTAACCCTTCTTAAGTAACACCTGGGTCTTTCACGTGTATAGCACCGTCACACCGAACCTACATTTCACGTCTCATCTGAGAGACTATTAGCAATTTCGAACTGGTACAGTATGAGATTTGCCATTCACAAGTCTCATACTGTACCAGTGGTGTCCGTGGTTGTGAGGTAGAGCGTCAGCCTCGTAACTATAGGGTCCCGAGTTCGATGCCCGGGAGCGGGTGTCAACTTTGGGATTTTTCATTGGCCCACACATTCAGCGCGAGTACTGGTGTAGTTCCAAGGAAGCAGAATCGAGAGAGATTAGTATAAGTTGTAAGAACTTGTTTCTCAGTCGATGTAAAATAAATATGTTTAAACATACCGACCACTTGAGCTACATGTACTTGGACTGGTCAATTTTTGAAAGTTTTACTATATTCCAACACATAAAAGTGTACCTGTAAACTTACTTTTGGTTCAATTGGGAGATGTTCATAACAGTTGACCACAATGTGACCCATATCATCAACAGCAATCATCGGGATGGTCAGTGTGTAACTGGGTATACAGGGAGGTCGGAGTGTCCGCATGTAGTGACCTTTACGGACTGTATGGATCATCACCGTCCCGTCCTGATATAAATGATTTAATTCTTTACTCTAAAGGCTTATTTAAAATCAATCAAAAACCATCAAAAGTGAAACATAGAAAACTAATTCATCCCATTGAAGTACAATGAAGTATCTTTGACCCTTCACCAAACAATCCCTTGTTTTAATGACCCTGAGAAAGAAGCCTTTTGAAAACAATGTGGGAAAAGGAGAAAATGTTGGTAACCTGCATTTTCTCCTTTTTCCACAATGTTTTCTACCCTATCAAAGACAAGTCCAAACATTTGAGTAAAATTTAATTTGTCATCTCCAAATGCTTTGAATTTGGTTGAGTCGATAATTTGTCGTTTGGTAAGGAGTTAATGGCCCTTTTAGCAAAACTTTTAACAACATAGTGACAGAAGGAGAAATTGCTGGAAACATACTTTGACAAAGACAACCTTGAAATTACAAAATTTTGCTTTTGTTCTGACACAGAATGACCTTTTAACCTGCTAAATAAAAAAAATGAAACTGCAAAGACGAAAGTAAAAAGTCAACTGTTGTTGTTTAAAAGGTATTTCTGGAGGAATGATGTCTCCTTAATCGGACAGTGTAAATCCAGATCAGACTGCACGTTATGTGCAGTCTGATCTTGATCTACACTGTCTGCAAAAGGTCAGTGAGTCAAATATTGCTGTTTAAAACGTATTTCTGGAGGAAAGATATCTCCTTATCGGACAGTGTAGATCCAAGATCAGACTGCACATTATGTGCAGTCTGATCTTGATCTACGCTGTCTGCAAAAGGTTAGTGAGTCGCGCTTAGCAGCCTTAGGGTTAACTTTTTCATATTGAAAGCAATTGCAGATGACAAATCGTCAAGAGTGGCTCAACCAAAAGAAACTGCATTCAAAAGGGTAATTCACATTGTGGAATTAGGAGAAAATTCTGTTGACCAAAACTTTTTCCCTTTCTTATTTTCAAATTGCCATCTTCCTCAACTCTCGATTCTTTGGTACACAGTTACGAATCGTCTCCATTCCATCGATGTCAGTGTAAGAGTTTATAAAAGTTACATACTTTACTAGCTGAGACTGCCATGTCTAGTTCTGTAGATAAATGAACTGCAGTCACCTCGTCATCATGTCCGTATAAAGTTTGGAGAGGCTTTGATGAGAGATTCTGGCTCACTCCGCTCTGTCAAAGGATTAGGAAAAAATTGATATATACCTGATATTAAAACCCTTTACCCAATCCCGAGTTTTACAGACCCTGAGGAAGATGCCTTTTGAAAACATTGGGGGAAAAGGAGAAAATGTTATCTCCTCTTTCAAATACAGGATTCACCATTTAAGCACTGATTAATTTGTTGTTGGCAAATGATTTCAAATTGGTCAAGACCAAAATTTTGTCCTTTGGTATATAGTTGAAACTTATTACAAAACAATCCACTTTTGAAGAAAATGGCTTTTGAAAACTTCGTGGAAAAGTAGAAAAATGCTGCTAATCTTATCACAGAGTTTTGAATCCTGTAAATCTAAATACCATCATTTTAAGCCACATCTAATTTGCTGTCTTCAAATACTTTCAATAGGACTAGGTAAAAAATTTTGTTGTCTGGTAAAGAGTTAGCTTTCAGTTGCCAAACACCACCTTCAGCTCCTTTTCTTTGGCTTATCACAAGATAAGGCTACAAAAACTTAAGAATTCTTGACTACTTTAACACCTACACTGTTTCCCACTTGATTCCTACTGTGGAAAATACTCAAGTTCATTGACAACCAGACAGGGCAGGGTTGGTGGCTGTTCTTCACATAAAATACTAACAACTTATTTTTTGATAGCTTTTGCAATACAACTACAACAGACCTAAAATCATAAAACTTAACTTTTTCTAGTGTGATGAGTCAAAATATCAGTTTATATAGAAACCATAGTCAGTTTATAAGAAAATATTCTGGTTCCCCTACCTGCTGCTGAACTTGCCATATCATACATGTTGTGTCTCGGGAACCAGTTATAAGATGGCTACCACAGTAATCCAGGGCCAAACATGTCACTATATCTGTGGACAAAATGAACATTTGTAATGTCATATAAAGTACAAATGATGGATGGAAATGAATGTATAGAAATGGATGAGTGGATGGACAGAATAAAACAAGCGTATTCAACATTATGAACCATGCCCTGTGAAAAGGCGTAGTCCGAGCAGGTTGACCTGGGTCAAAACTTTTGCTACTGGTCTATTTTCTGCATGTCACAAAGACAAGTCTACTTCATGATTTGGTCAGTTGTTAAACTAAGCAGATTTTATGTATCAATAATTATGTGATTAGAATCATAGAGATGCATTAAACTCCTTTCCACAGAACAAGACTCATACACATTGATCAGAATCCGTGTTGAATTTTCCTTTCTCTAGTCATGTTGAACACTCAGACAAGAGCATTGCATGCAGGTATGAATGCTCTGCTGTGGTTGCTTTTTCAGAGAAAATTCCAAGTCAAAACACTGTGCCAAATAAGTTCAGGATCAGCGGCCCTTGTTGTATAGATTCCCTTTTCAATACTTAACTCTTTACCACACGAGAAAATTTTAGACTGGTCCAAATTGAAAGCATTTGCAGATGACAAAATAAAGGTGACTGAAAAATTGAAATTTGGTTTGGGAAGAGTAGAAAACACTGTGGGAAAAGGAGAAAATGCTGGTTACCAGCATTTTCTCCTTTTCCCACAATGTTTTCCAAAGGTTTCTTTCTCAGGGGCGTCAAAAGTAGGGATTGTGTGGTAATGGGTTAACCACTAGCCCGTGTTGAAATAAGCATCTTTAAAAGTGACAAAGATACAAAAAAATGTCAAAATATTTCAGCCATGATCTGGGCAAAGGGGGGTTAATGCATCTGCAAAAAGTATTGACCAAGATCTGCCTGTGTAGTCCGTGCAGGCCGACTTAGGTCCACATTTTTTGCCATAGGTCAATTTTCTGTACGTCAAAGACAAACCTCATGTCTATCTCATGGTTCAGTCTACCTCATGATTCAGTCAAGATAAAATGGACTTTATGGATCCATGGTTATGTGATGACTTGCTTGGTACAATGCATCAGGGAGATGCATTTAACCTCCTTTTTCAAGAGCATGGCTCATTTGTCTGTTGATCCACATAAAGGTAGGGCTTTGACAATACCTTGATGTTTTCTTCAATAAGAGCCAAACTAAAAACTCAAAAGTTTGTTACTCACCATTATGTCGACATATATGGTTAATTTTCCTTCCTCTGTTCACATTGAAGACCTGCAGACTGTTGTCCCAATGTCCGCCACTGAACAGTAGCTTGCAATCATGGGATACCACAAACAGTTTGGCTTCCACCTTCAACCCTGGGGTAAATGGACAGCTGAACTTCTTCCTTGTTCTGTACAAAATACAAAAAAGAGCCCTGAATGCCAGTGCCAATGCTCCAATGCAGTTGCTTTTTCAAGAAAATTCTAAGTCAAAGGGACATAACTATGTCAAAAATACTCTGATTATCTACCCATGTTGTAAAGATTCCCCTTTTGATAGTTAACAATTTGTCCCAGCTTGGAGTTAATATCTTCAGTAATGACAGAGATATTATAAAATGTCAAGGTTTTTGAATGATGACGATTCAGGCAATGACACCAGGGTTACTACAATATCTCCATGTTTTCTCTGAAAACAGCTGAGCAAACAATCCAGATTTTCAATTGATTGATTTCATGATGTTCAATGCTGTTTTAAACATTTTTTCAGATACAATGCAGCAGCCAGTGCACCTATCCATGCTTTCCTGGAGTTTCTGTTACAAATACTTGATACAATATTCTTCCAAAGCCACAGGCTTCTTTGCCACATAACCATTGTCAAAACAATGATCAGCAGTGAGAGAGGAATGAACCCTGTAACAATGACTATCATCCATCCTTGAAAATTGGTCCAGCTGGGCCCAACTTTTGCTAGTGACGATATTTTCAAAAGCCCTCTTTCTAAGGGTCGTTAAAACACAGGACTGTCTAGTAAAAGGTTAACCATTATCCTGCTAAATAACTAAAATGGAATTTTCAATTAAGATAGTAAAAACCCAAATATTGCTATTTCAAAGGTATGTTTTTGAGAATAATATCTCCTTATAGGACAGTGTAGATCCATGATCAGACTGCACGTTCTGTGCAGTCTGATCTTGATCTACAAGGTCTGCAAAAGGTCAATGAGCCGTGCTTAGCTGCTTAGGGTTTAAAAGACTAGCAATCCATTGGATGCATGATTAGACTCACCTAGTATTTGAAACAGATGGATCTTTCTCAAAAGTGAAGTAATTTGTGATGGATTTGTCATACGGTAACCATCCATGTGTACCCATAATACCTTCTGATGAGACTGTTATCTGTTTAAAAGGAAAAAAATACACTGTTACCATAGAACCCTTTACCATATGACAAAATCTTCTACCTGTGTTAAGTTCAAAGCATTTTCAGACTGCGAATTAAATGGTGCTCAAATTATTACTTCTGTCTTCCTCAGGGTAGAAAAGCATTGTGCAAAAAGGAGAAAGTGCAAGTAACCAGCTTTTTTTTCCATCTCGTGAAATATCTTCAAAGTCTTTTTTCTGAGGGTCATTAATAAATTGAACTGTTTGGCAAAGAAACTAAAGACTGGCCTGTACATTTTTCATGTGATCTTTTCTTTTTTACATGTATCTCTACTTGAAACTAAAATTTGACCAAAACTTCTTGAAGAAATATGATTTTCGTAAATTAATACATATACCATTTTGATGTAATGGTTTACGTTTAGTTTTGTGAGTAGAACAAAGCATGCTGGTGCCAACACTAAAAAAAATAACATTGAAGAAGTTCTCAAACACTGAACAGTTAGGTTGGTTTTTAGAGAGAATTCTAAGCCAAAAAGGGGGACAATTGTATAAAAAAAGGTAAGGGTTACATGCCCTTATTGTATGGGTTCTTCTTAATTAATAACAAGATAGTTAACATCAAGTCCAAGTTTGAAATAAATATCTTCAATAATGGCAGAGATGATAGAGTACGGTAATTCAAAGTTTTTGTGACACAATTATGCAAACACAGACGTGGGTAACCATATCGATATGACAATACTTTCAAGTTTTCTTTGAAAACACCTGGGTTAAAAATGAACCAATGAGAGGCCACATTCACCATTCTAAATATTGTTCTAATTGTCAGTTCCAAATCTAGGATAATTCATACAAAATTACCATAGTATCTGGCATTCCGTGTTGAATAATGGATCTTGTTTGACTGCGAGGCACTGTGATATATACAAGTGGATCAGTCTCGGCAGAAACCTGAAAATGAAAACAAACAAGAGGGCCAAGATGGCCCTGGATCGCTCACCTGAATTTTTGAGAGGACCATAACCAACTTTTTTTAAAGTATTGAAATTTTGGAAACAAAATCAGTATTTTGCCAAGCAATTATAAAAAGGTCACCTGTAAAAATCATTTCAAAATCTGTCACCACCCCTACAATCATCACCACAGCCATGTTTTTGACGAATCAGAATTCTGCAAATAAATTTTAGGATAGGTCACCCAAAGACCTTATCTTTAACAAGAGCACATGCCCGATAGTGGCTGAAAATATTAAGTTGAACAAGAGCAACTCATGAGAGTGCCAATAATTGGCTGTTGGAACCTTGCTGGATAGTAAAATAAAATTCCAAATCGCAAAAGGGGCATAATTTGGACAAAACAATTTTGGAGTTAACTGCCCTTGCTGTATGGGTTGCTTTTTACTAGTGAACAATTATTCCGAGCTTTAAGTACATGTGTTCAGTGGAAGCCGAGATATAACAAAATGTCAAAGTTTTTGCACAACAACAACAACGCAGATGACGCCAACAGGGCTATGTCAATACCTCGATGTTTTCTTTGAAAACAGCTGAGCTAAATAAGGGGTATAATATAAGGATCATTTCTGTCAAATAACTTCAAAATCTGAATAGTGGTTTCAGAGAAGACAAAATTTTTAAGAATTTCTTCATGTCCTCAGAGAGCAAATACCTTCCACCCACCACAGCCATGTTTCTTGACAGATCAAAATTTCGCGAATAAATTTTCAAAAGGGGCACCTAAGGAACATTTCTGTGAAATAATTTCAAAATCTGACAAGTGGTTTTGGAGAAGAAGAATTTCAAAGAATTTCTTTAAGTCCATACAGTGCAAAGATGCCCATCCCCACCCAGGCCATGTTTTTCGACGGATCAAAATTACACAAACAAACTTTAACAAGGGGTTACCCAAGGAACAGATCCATGAAATTATTTCAAACTCTGACCAGTCGTTTCAGAGGATAAGATTTTTAAAGAATTTCTTGGAAAATTCCATTTGGTTGCCATGGCAACCAGAGTTTTTGATGAAATCAAATTCTGCGAACAGTTCTTAAAGGGGACTTCCCAAGGAACATTCCAGCCCAGTTTGGTCCAAATCGGCCAAGCGGTTTAGGAGGAGAAGATGTTTAAAGAATTGTTGACACCTCTGGACGCCAAGAACCCCCCCCCCTCCACCACGGCCATGCTTTTCGACGGATCAAAAATTCGTGAACAATTTTTGAGAAGGGTCACCCAAGGAACGCATCTGTGAAATTATTTCAAAATCTGACCAGTGGTTTCAGAGGAGACGATTTTTATAGAATTGTTGACTCCGCTGGATGCCAAGAGCCCCCCCCTCCACAACGGCCATGCTTTTTGACGGATCAGAATTTCGAGAACAGTTTTTGAAAAGGGTCACCCAAGGAACATATCTGTGAAATTATTTCAAAATCTGACCAGCAGTTTCTGAGAAGAAGATTTTTAAAGAATTTCTTGGTTATTTCCATTTGGTTGCCATGGCAACCAGAATTTTTGATGAAATCATATTCTGTGAACAATTTTTAAAGAGGACCTCCCAAGGAATATTCCAGCAGAGTTTGGTCCAAGTCGGCTAAGCGGTGTAGGAGGAGAAGATCTTAAAAGAATTGTTGACACCGCTGGACACCAAGAGCCCCCCCTTCCATCATGGCCATGTTTTTCGACCGATCAAAATTTCGCGAACAGTTTTTGAAAAGGGTCACTCAAGAAACATATCTGTGAAATTATTTCAAAATCTGACCAGCGGTTTCGTCGGAGAAGATTTTTATAGAATTGTTGACACCGCTGGACGCCAAGAGCCCCCCCCTCCACAACGGCCATGTTTTTCGACGGATCAAAATTTCGCGAACAATTTTTGAAAAGGGTCACCCTAGGAACATATCTGTGAAATTATTTTAAAATCTGCCCAGCGGTTTCAGAGGAGAAGATTTTTAAAGAATTTCTTGGAAAATTTCATTTGGTTGCCATGGCAACCAGAGTTTTTGATGAAATTAAATTCTGTGAACAATTTTTAAAGAGGACCTCCCAAGGAACATTCAAGCCAAGTTTGGTCCAAATTGGCCAAGCGGTTTAGGAGGAGAAGATGTTTAAAGAATTGTTGACACCGCTGGACGCCAAGAGCCCCCCCCCTCCACCACAGCCATGTCTTTTGACGGATCAGAATTTCGCGAACACTTTTTTGAAAAAGGTCACCCAAGGAACATATCTGTGAAATTATTTCAAAATCTGACCAGCGGTTTCAGAGGAGAAGATTTTTATAGAATTGTTGACACCGCTGGACGCCAAGAGCCCCCCCCTCCACAACGGCCATGTTTTTCGACCGATCAAAATTTCGCGAACAGTTTTTGAAAAGGGTCACTCAACAAACATATCTGTGAAATTATTTCAAAATCTGACCAGCGGTTTCAGAGAATAGGATTTTTTAAGAATTTCTCGGAAAATTCCATTTGGTTGCCATGGCACACAGAGTTTTTGATGAAATTCAATTCTGTGAACAGTTTTTAAAGAGGACCTCCCAAGGAACATTCCAGCCAAGTTTTGTCCATATTGGCCAAGCGGTTTAGGAGGAGATGTTTAAAGAATTGTTGACACCGCTGGACGCCAAGAGCCCCCCCCTCCACCACAGCCATGTCTTTTGACGGATCAAAATTTCGCGAACAATTTTTGAAAAGGGTCACCCAAGGAACATATCTGTTAAATTATTTCCAAATCTGACCAGCGGCTTCACAGGAGAAAATTTTTATAGAATTGTTGACACCGCTGGACGCCAAGAGCTTGCCCCTCCACACGGGCCATGTTTTTCGACGGATCAGAATTTCACGAACAATTCTTGAAAAGGGTCACCCAAGGAACATATCTGTCAAATTATTTCAAAATCTGACCAGCGGTTTCAGAGGAGAAGATTTTTATAGAATTGTTGACACCGCTGGACGCCAAGAGCCCCCCCCTCCACAACGGCCATGTTTTACGACTGATCAAAATTTCTCGAACAGTTTTTGAAAAGGGTCACTCAACAAAAATATCTGTGAAATTATTTCAAAATCTGACCAGCGGTTTCAGAGAAGAGGATTTTTAAAGAAGTTCTTGGAAAATTCCATTTGGTTGCCATGGCAACCAGAGTTTTTGATGAAATCAAATTCTGTGAACAATTTTTAAAGAGGACCTCCCAAGGAACATTCCAGCCAAGTTTGGTCCAAATCGGCCAAGCGGTGTAGGAGGAGAAGATGTTTAAAGAATTGTTGACACCACTGGACGCCAAGAGCCTCCTCCCTCCATCACGGCCATGTTTTTCGACGGATCAAAATTTCGCAAACAGTTTTTGAAAAGGGTCACTCAAGGAACATATCTGTGAAATTATTTCAAAATCTGACCAGCAGTTTCAGAGGAGAAGATTTTTATAGAATTGTTGACACCGCTGGACGCCAAGAGCCCCCCTCTCCACCACGGCAATGTTTTTCGACGGATCAAAATTTCGCAAAAAATTTTTGAAAAGGGTCACCCAAGGAACATATCTGTGAAATTATTTCAAAATCTGACCAGCGGTTTCAGGGGAGAAGATTTTTAAAGAATTTCTTGGAAAATTCCATTTGGTTGCCATGGCAACCAGAGTTTTTGATGAAATTAAATTCTGTGAACAATTTTTAAAGAGTACCTCCCAAGGAACATTCCAGCCATGTTTGGTCCAAATTGGCCAAGCGGTTTAGGAGGAGAACATGTTTAAAGAATTGTTGACACCGCTGGACGCCAAGAGACCCCTCCCTCCACCAAGTCCATGTTTTTTTGACGGATCAAAATTTCGCGAACAATTCTAGAAAAGGGTCACCCAAGGAACATATCTGTGAAATTATTTCAAAATCTGACCAGCGGTTTCAGAGAAGAGGATTTTTAAAGAATTTCTTGGAAAATTCCATTTGGTTGCCATGGCACACAGAGTTTTTGATGAAATTAAATTCTGTGAACACTTTCTAAAGAGGACCTCCCAAGGAACATTGCAGCCAAGTTTGGTCCATATTGGCCAAGCGGTTTAGGAGGAGAAGATGTTTAAAGAATTGTTGACACTGCCGGACGCCAAGAGCCCCCCCCTCCACCACAGCCATGTCTTTTGACGGATCAAAATTTCGCGAACACTTTTTGAAAAGAGTCACCCAAGGAACATATCTGTTAAATTATTTCAAAATCTGACCAGCAGCTTCAGAGGACATTTTTATAGAATTGTTGACACCACTGGACGCCAAGAGCTCGCCCCTCCACACGGGCCATGTTTCTCGACGGATCAGAATTTCGTGAACAGTTCTTGAAAAGGGTCACCCAAGGAACATATCTGTCAAATTATTTCAAAATCTGACCAGCGGTTTCAGAGGAGAAGATTTTTATAGAATTGTTGACACCGCTGGACGCCAAGAGCCCCCCCCTCCACCACGGCCATGTTTTTCGACTGATCAAAATTTCTCGAACAGTTTTTGAAAAGGGTCACTCAACGAACATATCTGTGAAATTATTTCAAAATCTGACCAGCGGTTTCTGAGAAGAGGATTTTTAAAGAATTTCTTGGAAAATTCCATTTGGTTGCCATGGCAACCAGAGTTTTTGATGAAATCAAATTCTGTGAACAATTTTTAAAGAGGACCTCCGTAGGAACATTCCAGCCAAGTTTCGTCCAAATCAGCTAAGAGGTGTAGGAGAAGAAGATGTTTAAAGAATTGTTGACACCACTGGACGCCAAGAGCTTCCCCCCTCCATCACAGCCATGTTTTTCGACGGATCAAAATTTCGCGAACAGTTTTTGAAAAGGGTCACTCAAGGAACATATCTGTGAAATTATTTCAAAATCTGACCAGCAGTTTCAGAGGAGAAGATTTTTATAGAATTGTTGACACCGCTGGACGCCAAGAGCCCCCCCCTCCACCACGGCCATGTTTTTCGACGGATCAAAATTTCGTAAACAGTTTTTGAAAAGGGTCACTCAAGGAACATATCTGTGAAATTATTTCAAAATCTGACCAGCGGTTTCAGAGGAGATGATTTTTATAGAATTGTTAACACCGCTGGACGCCAAGAGCCCCCCCCTCCACAACGGCCATGTTTTTCAACCGATCAAAATTTCGCGAACAGTTTTTGAAAAGGGTCACTCAACAAACATATCTGTGAAATTATTTCAAAATCTGACTAGCGGTTTCAGAGAAGAGGATTTTTAAAGAATTTCTTGGAAAATTCCATTTGGTTGCCATGGCACACAGAGTTTTTGATGAAATTGAATTCTGTGAACACTTTTTAAAGAGGACCTCCCAAGGAACATTCCAGCCAACTTTGGTCCATATTGGCCAAGCGGTTTAGGAGGAGAAGATGTTTAAAGAATTGTTGACACCGCTGGACGCCATGAGCCCCCCCCCTCCACCACAGCCATGTCTTTTGACGGATCAAGATTTCGCGAACAATTCTTGAAAAGGGTCACCCAAGGAACATATCTGTCAAATTATTTCAAAATCTGACCAGCGGTTTAGGAGGAGAAGATTTTTATAGAATTGTTGACACCGCTGGATGCCAAGAGCCCCCCCCTACACAACGGACATGTTTTTCGACTGATCAAAATTTCGCGAACAGTTTTTGAAAAGGGTCACTCAACGAACATATCTCTGAAATTATTTCAAAATCTGACCAGCGGTTTCAGAGAAGAGGATTTTTAAAGAATTTCTTGGAAAATTCCATTTGGTTGCCATGGCAACCAGAGTTTTTGATGAAATCAAATTCTGTGAACAATTTTTAAAGAGGACCTCCGTAGGAACATTCCAGCCAAGTTTCGTCCAAATCAGCTAAGAGGTGTAGGAGAAGAAGATGTTTAAAGAATTGTTGACACCACTGGACGCCAAGAGCCTCCCCCCTCCATCACGGCCATGTTTTTCGACGGATCAAAATTTCGCGAACAGTTTTTGAAAAGGGTCACTCAAGGAACATATCTGTGAAATTATTTCAAAATCTGACCAGCAGTTTCAGAGGAGAAGATTTTTATAGAATTGTTGACTCCGCTGGATGCCAAGAGCCCCCCCTCCACCACAGCCATGTTTTTCGACGGATCAAAATTTCGTAAACAGTTTTTGAAAAGGGTCACTCAAGGAACATATCTGTGAAATTATTTCAAAATCTGACCAGCGGTTTCAGAGGAGATGATTTTTATAGAATTGTTGACACCGCTGGACGCCAAGAGCCCCCCCCTCCACAACGGCCATGTTTTTCAACCGATCAAAATTTCGCGAACAGTTTTTGAAAAGGGTCACTCAACAAACATATCTGTGAAATTATTTCAAAATCTGACCAGCGGTTTCAGAGAAGAGGATTTTTAAAGAATTTCTTGGAAAATTCCATTTGGTTGCTATGGCACACAGAGTTTTTGATGAAATTGAATTCTGTGAACAATCTTTAAAGAGGACCTCCCAAGGAACATTCCAGCCAAGTTTGGTCCATATTGGTCAAGCGGTTTAGGAGGAGAAGATGTTTAAAGAATTGTTGACACCGCTGGACGCCATGAGCCCCACCCCTCCACCACAGCCATGTCTTTTGACGGATCAAGATTTCGCGAACAATTCTTGAAAAGGGTCACCCAAGGAACATATCTGTCAAATTATTTCAAAATCTGACCAGCGGTTTAGGAGGAGAAGATTTTTATAGAATTGTTGACACCGCTGGATGCCAAGAGCCCCCCCCTCCACAACGGACATGTTTTTCGACTGATCAAAATTTCGCGAACAGTTTTTGAAAAGGGTCACTCAACGAACATATCTGTGAAATTATTTCAAAATCTGACCAGCGGTTTCAGAGAAGAGGATTTTTAAAGAATTTCTTGGAAAATTCCATTTGGTTGCCATGGCAACCAGAGTTTTTGATGAAATCAAATTTTGTGAACAATTTTTAAAGAGGACCTCCCAAGGAACATTCCAGCCAAGTTTGGTCCAAATCAGCTAAGCGGTGTAGGAGAAGAAGATGTTTAAAGAATTGTTGACACCGCTGGACGCCAAGAGCCTCCCCCCTCCATCACAGCCATGTTTTTCGATGGATCTAAATTTCGCAAACAGTTTTTGAAAAGGGTCACCAAAGGAACATATCTGTGAAATTATTTCAAAATCTGACCAGCAGTTTCAGAGGAGAAGATTTTTATAGAATTGTTGACACCGCTGGACGCCAAGAGCCCCCCCCCTCCACCACGGCCATGTTTTTCGACGGATCAAAATTTCGCAAACAGTTTTTGAAAAGGGTCACCCAAGGAATATATCTGAGAAATTATTTCAAAATCTGACCAGCAGTTTCAGAGGAGAAGATTTTTATAGAATTGTTGACACCGCTGGACGCCAAGAGCCCCCCCCCTCCACCACGGCCATGTTTTTCGACGAATCAAAATTTCACAAACAGTTTTTGAAAAGGGTCACCTAAGGAACATATCTGAGAAATTATTTCAAAATCTGACCAGCAGTTTCAGAGGATAAGATTTTTAAAAAATTTCTTGGAAAATTCCATTTGGTCACCATGGCAACCAGAGTTTTTGATGAAATCACATTCTGTGAATAATTTTTAAAGAGGAGGACCTCCCAAGGAACATTCCAGCCATGTTTGGTCCAAATCGGCCAAGCGGTTAAGGAGGAGAACATGTTTAAAGAATTGTTCAAACCGCTGGATGCCAAGAGTCCCCCCCCTCCACCACGGCCATGATTTTTTGACCAATCAAAATTTCGCGAACAATTTTTGAAAAGTGTCACCCAAGGAACATATCTGTGAAATTATTTCAAAATCTGACCAGCGGTTTCAGAGGAGAAGATTTTTATAGAATTGTTGACACCGCTGGACGCCAAGAGCCCCCCCCTCCACAACGGCCATGTTTTTTGACCGATCAAAATTTCGCGAACAGTTTTTGAAAAGGGTCACTCAACAAACATATCTGTGAAATTATTTCAAAATCTGACCAGCGGTTTCAGAGGAGAAGATTTTTATAGAATTGTTGACACTGCAGGACGCCGTGAGCACCCCCCCTCCACAACGGCCATGTTTTTTGACGGATCAGAATTTCGCGAACAATTCTTGAAATGGGTCACCCAAGGAACATATCTGTGAAATTATTTCAAAAACTGGCCAGCAGTTTCAGAGGAGAAGATTTTTATAGAATTGTTGACACTGCTGGACGCCAAGAGCCCCCCCCTTAACCACGGCCATGTTTTTCGACGGATCAAAATTTCGTAAACAGTTTTTGAAAAGGGTCACCCAAGGAACATATCTGTGAAATTATTTCAAAATCTGACCAGCAGTTTTAGAGCCGAAGATTTTTATGGAATTGTTGACACCTCTGGACGCCAAGAGCCCCCCCACCCAACCACGGCCATGTTTTTCGACGGATCAAAATTTCGCAAACAATTTTTGAAAAGGGTCACCCAAGGAACATATCTGTGAAATTATTTCAAAATCTGACCAGCGGTTTCAGAGGAGAAGATTTTTAAAGAATTTCTTGGAAAATTCCATTTGGTTGCCATGGCAACCAGAGTTTTTGATGAAATCAAATTCTGTAAACAATTTTTAAAGTGGACCTCCCAAGGAACATTCCAACCAAGTTTGGTCCAAATCAGCCAAGCGGTTTAGGAGAAGAAGATATTTAAAGAATTGTTAACACCGCTGGACGCCAAGAGTACCCCCCCTCCACCACGGCCATGTTTTTTCGACCAATCAAAATTTCGCAAACAGGTTTTGAAAAGGGTCACCCAAGGAACATATCTGTGAAATTATTTCAAAATCTGCCCAGCGGTTTCAGAGGAGAAGATTTTTATAGAATTGTTGACACCTCTGGATGCCAAGAGCCCCCCCCTCCACAACGGCCATGTTTTTTGACGGATCAGAATTTTGCGAACAATTCTTGAAAAGGGTCACCCAAGGAACATATGTGTGAAATTATTTAAAAATCTGACCAGCGGATTGAGAGGAGAAGATTTTTAAAGAATTTCTTGGTTAATTCCATTTGGTTGCCATGGCAACCAGAGGTCTTGATGAAATAAAATTCTGTAAACAATTTTTAAAGAGGACCTCCCAAGGAAAATTCCGGCCAAGTTTGGTCTAAATCGGCCAAGCAGTTTAGGAGGAGAAGATGTTTAAAGAATTGTTGACACCGCTGGACGCCAAGAGCCCCCCCCCCATCACGGCCATGTTTTTTCGACGGATCAAAATTTTTCGAACAGGTTTTGAAAAGGGTCACCCAAGGAACATATCTGTGAAATTATTTCAAAATCTGACCAGCAGTTTCAGAAGAGAAGATTTTTATAGAATTGTTGACACCGCTGGACGCCAAGAGCCCCCCCCCCACCACGGCCATGTTTTTCGACAGAACAAAATTTTGCAAACAACTTTTGAAAAGGGTCACCCAAGGAACATATGGGTGAAATTATTTGAAAATCTGACCAGTGGTTTCAGAGGAGGAGATTTTTAAAGAATTTCTTGGAAAATTCCATTTGGTTGCCATGGCAACCAGAGTTTTTGATGAAATCAAATTCTGTGAATAATTATCAAAGAGGACCTTCCAAGGAACATTCCAGCCCAGTTTGGTCCAAATTGGCCAAGCGGTTTAGGAGGAGAAGATGTTTAAAGAATTGTTGACATCGCTGGACGCCAAGAGCCCCCCCCTCCACCACGGCCATGTCTTTCGACGGATCAAAATTTCGCGAACAGTTTTTGAAAAGGGTCACTCAAGGAACATATCTGTGAATTTATTTCAAAATCTGACCAGCGGTTTCAGAGGAGAAGATTTTAATAGAATTGTTGACACCGCTGGACGCCAAGAGCTCGCCCCTCCACACGGGCCATGTTTTTCGACGGATCAGAATTTCGCGAACAATTCTTGAAAAGGGTCACCAAAGGAACATATCTGTCAAATTATTTCAAAATCTTACCAGCGGTTTCAGAGGAGAAGATTTTTATAGAATTGTTGACACCGCTGGACGCCAAGAGCCCCCCCTTCCACAACGGCCATATTTTTCGACGGATCAAAATTTCGCGAACATTTTTTGAAAAGGGTCACTCAACGAACATATCTGTGAAATTATTTCAAAATCTGACCAGCGGTTTCAGAGAAGAGGATTTTTAAAGAATTTCTTGGAAAATTCCATTTGGTTGCCATGGCAACCAGAGTTTTTTATGAAATCAAATTCTGTGAACAGTTTTTAAAGAGGACCTCCCAAGGAACATTCCAGCCAAGTTTGGTCCAAATCGGCCAAGCGGTGTAGGAGAAGAAGATATTTAAAGAATTGTTGACACTGCTGGACGCCAAGAGCCTCCCCCCTCCATCACGGCCATGTTTTTCGACGGATCAAAATTTCGCAAACAGTTTTTGAAAAGGGTCACTCAAGGAAAATATCTGTGAAATTATTTCAAAATCTGACCAGCAGTTTCAGAGGAGAAGATTTTTATAGAATTGTTGACACCGCTGGATGCCAAGAGCCCCCCCCATTAACCACGGCCATGTTTTTCGACAGAACAAAATTTTGCAAACACTTTTTGAAAAGGGTCACCCAAGGAACATATCTGTGAAATTATTTCAAAATCTGACCAGCAGTTTCAGAGGAGAAGATTTTTATAGAATTGTTGACACCGCTGGACGCCAAGAGCCCCCCCCCCCCACTACGGCCATGTTTTTCGACGGATCAAAATTTCGCTAATAATTTTTGAAAAGGGTCACCCAAGGAACATATCTGTGAAATTATTTAAAAATCTGACCAGCGGTTTCAGAGGAGAAGACTTTTAAAGAATTTCCTGGAAAATTCAATTTGGTTGCCATGGCAACCAGAGTTTTTGATGAAATCAAATTCTGTAGACAATTTTTAAAGTGGACCTCCCAAGGAACAATCCAGCCAAGTTTGGTCCAAATCGGCCAAGCGGTTTAGGAGAAGAAGATATTTAAAGAATTGTTGACACCGCTGGACGCCAAGAGCACCCCCCTCCACTACGGCCATGTTTTTTCGACGAATCAAAATTTCGCGAACAGTTTTTGAAAAGGGTCACCCAAGGAACATATCTGTGAAATTATTTCAAAATCTACCCAGCTTTTTCAGACGAGAAGATTTTTATAGAATTGTTGACACCTCTGGACGCCAAGAGCCCCCCCCTCCACAACGGCCATGTTTTTTGACGGATCAGAATTTCGCGAACAATTCTTGGAAAGGGTCACCCTAGGAACATATCTGTGAAATTATTTAAAAATCTGACCAGCGGATTCAGAGGAGAAGAATTTTAAAGAATTTCTTGGTTAATTCCATTTGGTTCCCATGGCAACCAGAGGTCTTGATGAAATCAAATTCTGTAAACAATTTTTAAAGAGGACCTCCCAAGAAAAATTCCGGCCAAGTTTGGTCTAAATCGGCCAAGCAGTTTAGGAGGAGAAGATGTTTAAAGAATTGTTGACACCGCTGGACGCCAAGAGCCCCCCCTTCCACTACGGCCATGTTTTTCGACGGATCAAAATTTCGCTAATAATTTTTGAAAAGGGTCACCCAAGGAACATATCTGTGAAATTATTTAAAAATCTGACCAGCGGTTTCAGAGGAGAAGACTTTTAAAGAATTTCCTGGAAAATTCAATTTGGTTGCCATGGCAACCAGAGTTTTTGATGAAATCAAATTCTGTAAACAATTTTTAAAGTGGACCTCCCAAGGAACATTCCAGCCAAGTTTGGTCCAAATCGGCCATGCGGTTTAGGAGAAGAAGATATTTAAAGAATTGTTGACACCGCTGGACGCCAAGAGCACCCCCCCTCCACCACGGCCATGTTTTTTCGACCAATCAAAATTTCGCGAACAGTTTTTGAAAAGGGTCACCCAAGGAACATATCTGTGAAATTATTTCAAAATCTACCAAGCTGTTTCAGACGAGAAGATTTTTATAGAATTGTTGACACCTCTGGACGCCAAGAGCCCCCCCCTCCACAACGGCCATGTTTTTTGACGGATCAGAATTTCGCGAACAATTCTTGAAAAGGGTCACCCTAGGAACATATCTGTGAAATTATTTAAAAATCTGACCAGCGGATTCAGAGGAGAAGAATTTTAAAGAATTTCTTGGTTAATTCCATTTGGTTGCCATGGCAACCAGAGGTCTTGATGAAATCAAATTCTGTAAACAATTTTTAAAGAGGACCTCCCAAGGAAAATTCCGGCCAAGTTTGGTCTAAATTGGCCAAGCAGTTTAGGAGGAGAAGATGTTTAAAGAAATGTTGACACCGCTGGACGCCAAGAGCACCCCCCCTCCACCACGGCCATGTTTTTTCGACCAATCAAAATTTCGCGAACAGTTTTTGAAAAGGGTCACCCAAGGAACATATCTGTGAAATTATTTCAAAATCTACCCAGCTGTTTCAGACGAGAAGACTTTTATAGAATTGTTGACACCTCTGGACGCCAAGAGCCCCCCCCTCCACAACGGCCATGTTTTTTGACGGATCAGAATTTCGCGAACAATTCTTGAAAAGTGTCACCCTAGGAACGTATCTGTGAAATTATTTAAAAATCTGACGCGCAGTTTCAGAGGAGAAGATTTTTATAGAATTGTTGACACCGCTGGACGCCAAGAGCCCCCCCTCCACCACGGCCATGTTTTTCGACAGATCAAAATTTCGCACACAGTTTTTGAAAAGGGTCACCCAAGGAACATATCTGTGAAATTATTTCAAAATCTGACCAGCAGTTTCAAAGAAGAAGATTTTTATAGAATTGTTGACACCGCTGGACGCCAAGAGCCCCCCCCCCCACTTAACCACGGCCATGTTTTTCGACCAATCAAAATTTCGCGAACAGTTTTTGAAAAGGGTCACTCAACAAACATATCTGTGAAATTATTTCAAAATCTGACCAGCGGTTTCAGAGAAGAGGATTTTTAAAGAATTTCTTGGAAAATTCCATTTGGTTGCCATGGCACACAGAGTTTTTGATGAAATTAAATTCTGTGAACAGTTTATAAAGAGGACCTCCCAAGGAACATTCCAGCCAAGTTTGGTCCATATTGGCCGAGCGGTTTAGGAGGAGAAGATGTTTAAAGAATCGTTGACACCGCTGGATGCCAAGAGCCCCCCCCCCTGCACCACAGCCATGTCTTTTGACGGATCAAAATTTCGCGAACAAGTCTAGAAAAGGGTCACCCAAGGAGCATATCTGTTAAATTATTTAAAAATCTGACCAGCAGCTTCAGAGGAGAAGATTTTTATAGAATTGTTGACACCACTGGACGCCAAGAGCCCCTCCCTCCACAACGGCCATGTTTTTCGACTAATCAAAATTTCGCGAACAGTTTTTGAAAAGGGTCACTCAACGAACATATCTGTGAAATTATTTCAAAATCTGACCAGCGGTTTCAGAGAAGAGGATTTTTAAAGAATTTCTTGGAAAATTCCATTTGGTTGCCATGGCAACCAGAGTTTTTGATGAAATCAAATTCTGTGAACAATTTTTAAAGAGGACCTCTCAAGGAACAATTACAGCCAAGTTTGGTCCAAATCGGCCAAGCGGTGTAGGAGAAGAAGATGTTTAAAGAATTGTTGACACTGCTGGACGCCAAGAGCCTCCTCCCTCCATCACGGCCATGTTTTTCGACGGATCAAAATTTCGCAAACAGTTTTTGAAAAGGGTCACCCAAGGAACATATCTGTGAAATTATTTCAAAATCTGACCAGCGGTTTCAGAGGATAAAGTTTTTAAAGAATTTCTTGGAAAATTCCATTGGGTTGCCATGGCAACCAGAGTTTTTGATGAAATTAAATTCTGTGAATAATTTTTAAAGAGGACCTCCCAAGGAACATTCCAGCCATGTTTGGTCCAAATTGGCCAAACGGTTTAGGAGGAGAACATGTTTAAAGAATTGTTGACACCGCTGGACGCCAAGAGTACCCCCCTCCACCACGGCCATGTTTTTTGACCGATTAAAATTTCGCGAACAATTTTTGAAAAGGGTCACCCAAGGAACATATCTGTGAAATTATTTCAAAATCTGACCAGCGGTTTCAGACGAGAAGATTTTTATAGAATTGTTGACACTGCTGGATGCAGTGACCACCCCCCCGTCCACAACGGCCATGTTTTTTGACGGATCAGAATTTCGCGAACAATTCTTGAAATGGGTCACCCAAGGAACATATCTGTGAAATTATTTCAAAATCTGACCAGCGGTTTCAGAAAAGATTTTTAAAGAATTTCTTGGAAAATTCCATTTGGTTGCCATGGCAACCAGAGTTTTTGATGAAATCAAATTCTGTGAACAGTTTTTAAAGAGGACCTCCCAAGGAACATTCCAGCCAAGTTTGGTCCAAATCGGCCAGCAGTTTAGGAGGAGAAGATGTTTAAAGAATTGTTGATGCCGCACGACGGACGACGGACACAGCCTGCCCCTAAAAGCTCCCCTTGAGCATGTTGTGCTCAGGACAGCTAAAAAGTTCTAAAATAATAAATATTTCGGTGGTTTGGTATATAATGCCAGTTTCAACAGAATGGTTATATAACAGTGGCCAGTACACCTCTCCATGCATTCCTGGAGTTTCTTTAACCATGTGATGCACATCTCTCTTTTACCAACCGCTTTCCCACACAAAGTCAATAATGACTGATGTTTTACAACAAATTCTAGCTTAACAAATTCTGGACTTGTTCAAATCCAAAACATTTGCAGATAATCTAATAAATGCTGCTAAAATTATGGAACTTGTCTTTAAATGCTAAACAATTTTACTCTTTACCAAATGACAAAATCATGGACTCGTCCAAATTTTAAGCATTTGTAGACAACATGATTATTAAATGTAACACAAAAATTTGAATTTGTTTTGAAAGGGTAGAAAACATGTGGGAAAAGGAGAAAATGCTGGTTACCAGCATTTTCTCCTTTTCCCACGATGTTTTCAAAAGCCTTTTTCTTCAGGGTCGTTAAAACTTGAGATTGTGTGGTAAAGGGTTAAAAACCCTAGGAGAGAGATATTTTTTTCCAGACTGAAAATATCCATTTCATTCATTCAGCACTGAGGGTAAAACTCACCTCTACAAAGTAAACTTTCAGATGATTCAAGAAGTGGAAAATATTCAAATGTCTGTCTGCCTTCAAAGCCCGTCCAACAACTTCATCAAGACTCATCCTCTTTGGGTGAGGATCCTGTAAAACAACAAAGCCTGTCTGTTTGAATGGTGTTTTGATCCACTTTCAAAACTTTTTTTGTCATATCACGCCAACAGCTCAGTTATTCGTGAATGTCTTAGGTGTCATGAGTACAAGGCCAGGGACCTGATGTGTCTTGTCCAAGGACACTCAAAAGAAAAATAAAGTGCCTTGAATGAGGATCAAACCCAAAGCTTTGTATCCAGAAGTAAAAACAAAAGACAGTACAGAGCTCCATATAAGAGGGAGTGACGGTATTCTGAATCCATTATTTCTCTTCAAAGCTTATGTTCTGGGTACTCATTAGAATCATCCCAATGAGACGATTCTAATGAGTACCCACAACATAGGGTTTAGTGGAGAATAGTTAATATTTTCAATTTTGAAATCAAAATCACTCCCTCTGTCTGGAGCTCTGACCGTAGCAATACAGTCTGATCCGAGATATACTGCGCTAATATTTCAGTCAACTTGGCCAGACAAGTCTGAAAAATTACACAAGTTAAACTAAGAGAGACGAATTTCATTCATTTGGAACTGAACTGGTCATTCTACAATGTGTTACTGGAAGTTTAGGTTTGTGTGGTTTCTCTAAATGAATTATTTCAATAAGATCAATGGCCATTACAGGGTAGGTGGGGGGAGTGGATGAAGAATAAACCATAAGTTGTCTTTTTGGTCTGAGGAAAAAGTTATAATTATAATACATACACTGCAAAGAGGTTTAAAACACAGAGAGAGTAATGGTCTTGGTCAATTCTTTAACTCACTGTAGCTGATTTAGGTGTACTGGTCACCATCTCATAATTGAATTACTCATGAAATAACAGATACATGTCAAACAAACACACAATAAGATAAGAAAACTAACCAGCTAAATGAAAAGTAATAGTACCTTTAACAACTGACAAGGAGTTTGTCCAAAATTGTTTATCATTCCCTCTAAAGCCTTCTGATCAGTTGGATTTTTAACAGCATCTAGATCTACCGCACCTGCAAACATTGATTGATTGACTGATTGACTGACTGATTGATTGATTGAAAGACTAACTGACTGACTGATTGACTGATTGATTGATTGATTGATGTGTAACGCCACATTGAAAATTATTTCAGTCATATCCTGCCATAAACGGTCTAATATATAACCCCAGAAACCAAATAACCATTCAATATACAATTCTGTGTTTTCATGACCCTGAGGAAAAGGGCTTTTGAAAACGTTGTGGTAAAAGAAGAAAATGCTGGTAACCAAAATTTTATCCTTTTCCCAAAATGTTTTCTAACTTTTCAAAGAGAAACCCATCATTTGACACTTATTTGTAATGTCATCTGCCAATGCTTCAATCTGGGCAAAGCTGGAATTTATCATCAAGTAAAGGGTTTCAATAAGAAACCTACGAAATGACCAAATTACCAAAGCGAGGGACAAATCTCATATAGAATTTAATTGGCTAGAACTGCCACATCTAGAGTTCAACTAAATGACCAAATATAAACACTGAATGGGGATATAGTATTTGGCCATTGCTGAACAATGTTGTGATATTGCTTGCACAGTTAGGCTCAGATCAAAACTAAATTTCTTTTGACAAATACATTATTTACACATGCATAGCTTCCTATGTGTACTGTTCAGGACATGGCTTAAATGAAACCTGTGGCTGTATAAAGATTCTCTCCACAGAGATTAACTTTTTACAAAATGACAATATTTGGACTTGTCCAAATTGAATGTATTTGCAAATGACAAATAAACTGTGGCCAAAATGCTGGAATTTGTCTTTCATAGACTAGAAATTGTGGGAAAAGGAGAAAATGCTGGTTACCAGCATTTTCTCCTTTTCCTGCAGTGTTTTCAAAGCCATCTTCCTCAGTGTCATTTAAAGTCTAAATTGTGTGGTAAAAAGGTCAATAAAATATTGAGTATAACCAATGAAGAGCTAAAAAAACCAAGTCGATTTTCTTTCAGTAAGTAAAAACATAGATGAAAACCTGGTAAATTCAATGGTGCTTTTGCCAGAGTATTTCACAATATGGCAGACAGTGTAGATTCCAGAGCAGACTGTGTATCCTGTGCATTCTGATCTTGATCTAAATTATCCTTAAAAGACAGTCTGGCCACGATTTACACACAGTCTGACCAAGATTTACAAAATAAAACAACTTTAGAAGTAATTAATTTATTACCAATATCACTCAGGACCTCTGTTAACATCTCATCTGAAAGATTATCGGCAATTTTAGATGACCAGCCCTGGGGCTCAAACCCACACCCTCAAGTGACCCGAGATGTGAAGCTCAGAAGTCCTACATTCTACCCCTTGAGCTATGGGCTGTTCCTGATTTTGATATAACAATGTCATGTAACTATCAGCTCATAGGTAAGTTCTTTTTACCACCTCTTTGTTATACAACTCCTTACATTGCTGTACACTTTTCACAGACCCCAACTACAGCAAAAACAAAGGGGGTTGCCCTGTACAATACAAACCTTCATAAGTACAATAATAGAACACATTCAGCGCATCAATAGCTGCCTGCCCTTTCTGCTTGTACCCAAATATCAAATCTATCCAGTTGTGAAGGCTGTTTGAAACATATTCACTTTCCTATAAGGATAGAAAGAAGACAATTAATCAATTAAGAACACTAGAAGCACACAGCGTAACTTATATTTGCCTTCTTGGACAGTGTAGCTCATGATCAGGCTGGAAAAATACTTGAACCTACACCATCCAATATGTACATTTATTTCATGCTTTCCGGTAGTTCATTGAGAAATAATAGTGAAATATTTTTTGAAATTTCATGGTTACGACCAGTGAAAAATACCGATTTTATCTTCTAACTCTTCAACTGAAGGCGGAAACTGTAGTTACCGTGCACTAGTTATCAAGGTAAAATGTGTGTGCCATTCAACCAGAGGGAAATATGATGTAATTTACCCTACATTGCTCGCGCTTTACCTAATATTGTAGTGTGTTGTTATACAGAGGGGGGTACGCCATGGGGAATTACCGAAAAGAACTGTTCTGGATTTTGAAGTAAGTCCTTCCAGAGAAGCATGAAATAAATAGAATTTCTTTTTTTTTGGAGGGTGAAAGGTCGAAATTTATTTCATCTCGTGAACATCACAGGTAATATTTTCACTCTTGGCTGTGCCACTCGTGAAAATATTACTGATGATGTCCACGAGATGAAATAAATTTCTATCTTTCACCAAAAAAGACAAATATCCTCTATATATTCTTGTCAAAATCAGCCTTGAAATCACAATATTTAAGTTTTAATCTTTAAGCTCAGCTACACAAAGCATGCGTTCTCAACTTTAATTAGTGCTCTCCTTTTTGTATATATCATCTAGACAAAAAATGATATAAATTTCTATTTTGTCACAAACAAATGCTCTTTTTCCTGCAATGTTTGGTTAAACTGTCAATGACACATGCATGGTAAGTTGTACCAGTACAACATGAAGTATAGTCTTTAGAGCATTAACTCTTACCAGGGCACAAAATCAGAACTGGTCCAAATTGAAAACGTTTGCAGATGACAAATAAAATGTGGTAGAAATTAGGAAATCTGTCTTTGAAAAGGTAAAAACATTGTGAGAAAAGTGGAAAAATGCTGATACCAGGTTTTTTTTTTTTTTTTTTTAACCCACAATATTTTCAAAAGTATTCTTCTTTGGGGTGGTTAACACTCAGGGTTTTGTGGAACGGGTTACATGATAAGAGATTGCAAATTTCTTTCCAGGGATAATAAAATAATAGTCTTACCAAGGCTCTTCTGTGTTGATAGATGAAGTCTTCCGGAGATTTTGCCCAGTTTGGTAATATAACATCATCCACTATTTCATGGGTGATTTGCAGCTTTCCAAGGTCAAAACCTAGAATTTAAAAGTCACCTGTTTTACTCTATACACAACAAAATTTTAAAGCTGTCAAAATTCAAAGCATTTCCAGATAAAAAAAAAAAAAAAAAAACTCAAATGATGTGACACATCCTTGAAAAAGAAGGCATGTGTATATATAGGATCTGACATTAGTTGGCATTTGAGATAACTATTTATTAAACAAATCTAGAAAAATTATTACTTAGAAAGCACTATGGAAAGCTTAATAACATAATTGTGCACAACTTTAATAAAATTGTATCGCAAAAGCCAACAAATGTCACTCTTTTTATTACATTGCGAAAAGCCATGAATCACAGGCCAAAATATGGAAAACCGTACATGCACACCTGGTAATTTCCATGAATAACAAGAGCACCACATTCGGATGCCAACACTCGGCTGCAGTTGCCTGATTTTCAGTAAAAATACAAGATCAAAAAAGGGGCATAACTGTGGCAACAATACTTTGATGAATACCTGCTCCTGTTGTATGGTTTCCCCTTTTGATAGTAAGCAACTGGTCCTTATTTGAAGTCAATATCTTTAGTATTGACAGAGATATTGTAGAATGTAATGACAAATATATTATAAAATGTCGACGTATTTGAAAATGTCAACTGAAAAGTTTTTGCATGAAAACGTAGACAACACCAGGGCTTCGACAATACGTTGATGTTTGTTTAAAAAAATGTCATATATGATCTTACACAATACTTATAACAAACATGTGTAAAACTAGAAAATTCAAAATGGGTATATTACACTGAAAACAAGGGAGGTTATGTGATGAAATGAGATGCTACATACCATTACTGTTGATAAGAAACTCAGGCAAATAGAAGAATTCTGGAATGAGTTCCTTGACATCATTGGTATTTTTGTACATGGTCTTCCAGGTGGTTGGGATGGAGTGAAACTGTCTGTCTGCAACATCAAACCTGGCAAAAACAGTGAAAACATTTTCTTTTGTTTAATGTTTGGTTTTCTCTAATACTTTTAAATAAACAGCACAGCATGTGGGTCCCAACCCTCTGCTGCACTTGTCTTAACTCTTTACCAAACGATACAATTTTAGACTTGTCCAGATTGAAAGCATTTGCAGACATCAAATTAAATGTGGCTGAAATGATGGTAGTTGGCTGTGATAGTGCAATTTTTAAAACATTGTTGGTAAAAGGAGAAAATGGTGGTTACCAGCATTTTCTCCTTTTCCAACAAGGTTTTCAAAGGGTTATCAGGGTCGTTAAAAGTTGTCATTGCGTAATAAAGAGTTAATGGAAAAAATATTTGGTTTCACAAAGAAAATTCTCAGACAAAAAAGGGGGGCATAATTTGCAAAATATTTTGAGGCTTACAAGCCCTGGTTATACATGTTCCCCTTTTGTTAGTTCACAACTAGCCCAAGTTCAAAGTAATGATCTTCAGCAATGATAGGAATATGAGAGAATGTCAAAGTTTTTGTACCTTGACGAGGACGGCGACAGAGACAATGATAGGGCTATGACAATACATCTGAGCCATGCTCTGGTAAATGGGGGCTTAAGGCATCTCCCTGATGCATCATACCAAGCATTTTATCACACGATCATGGATCCATAAAATTCATTTTGTCTAACAAATGACTAAATCATGAAGTACACTGGTCCTTTGAAATAGAGAAAATTTGCTGACAGCAAAAAGTTTCAACCCAGGTCAGCCTGCACCGATGTGCAGGCTGACCTGGGTCGAAACTTTTTGCAGATGCACTAAGCCTCCTTTTCACAGAGCGTGGCTCATTTGGTTTTCTTCTAAAACAGCCAAGCTAAAATCTAACTTGTTCATGCAATAGAAATTTCATTCATTATCTTCAAACAAGGGTTTTTTGCTGCTCTTTTACTCTCAACTACAACCAACTAAAGAAATGAATTATTTTTATGAGATGATAATCTACAAATAAGTCATGCTCTGGCAAAAGAGGGCTTAATGCATCTCTGTGACGTATTATATCAAGCAAGTCATCTCATAATTCTTGATCAACAAAATCGATTTTTTCTCACAAACGACAGAGTCATTAGGTAATATGGTCTTTTGATATGCAGAAAATTGACCAAAAGCAAAAACTTTCAGCCTGGGTTAGCCTGAGCGGACTGCACAGGCCGACCTGGGCCGATACTTTTTGCAAATGCATTAAGGCCCCTTTTCACAGAGCGTTACTCAAAAACTCACCTTTTACTCTGTAACTGTATATGTAATGTTGTGAACGGTTCCATTCTAACCATATAATGCATTACTGTGGCAGCATTAGAGTAATGGGTCCCATAATGAAACTTCTCAATCAACCCACCAGGGTCCTCAAAGTTTTCAAACCTGAAAGACAACTAGAACTATCCCATCTAGTGACTTTATCTGCTAGCAGATGTAAGTATTTTATACTTGTCCATATCACTGGAGGCATCTGACAATTTAAAAGATGGCAAAATGATGGGATTTGTCTTAAATATGGTAGAAAACCATCATTAACCCTATCTTCAGATCAATAACCCTATCTTCTGATCATTTACCCTATATTCTCATCATTTACCCTATATTCTCATCATTAACCCTATATTCTCATCATTAACCCCTTTATTCTCATCATTAACTCTATATTCTCATCATTAACTCTATGTACTCATCATTAAATCTATATTCTCATCATTATCCCTATATTCTCATCATTAACCCCTTATTCTCATCCTTAACCCTAATTTTCATCATTTACCCTATATTTTCATCATTGCCTCTATATTCTCATCATTAACCCTATATTCTCATCATTACCTCTTTATTCTCATCATTAACTCTATATTCTCATCATAAACTCTTTATTCTCATCATTAACTCTTTATTCTCATCATTTCCTCTATATTCTCATCATTATCCCTATATTCTCGTCCTTAACCCCTTATTCTCATCATTAATTCTATATTCTCATCATTACCTCTATATTCCCATCATTAACCCTATATTCTCATCATTAACCCTATATTCTCATCATTACCTCTATATCCTCATCATTATCTCTATATTCTCTTCATTAACTCTATATTCTCATCATTAACTCCTTATTCTCATCATTAATTCTATATTCTCATCATTAACTCTATATTCTCTTCATTAAATCTATATTCTCATCATTAATTCTATATTCTCATCATTACCTCTATATTCTCTTCATTAACCCTATTTTCTCATCATTAACCCTATATTCTCATCATTATCTCTATATTCTCATCATTATCCCTATATTCTCGTCCTTAACCCCTTATTCTAATCATTATTCTATTTTCTCGTCATTAACCTTATATTCTAATCATTAATCCTCGATTCCCATCATCACCGTAGATTCTAATCATTAACCCTATATTCTCATCATTAGCTTTATATTCTAATCATAAACTCTATATTCCAATCATTCACCATATATTCTCACCATTAACCCTATATTCTCACCATTATCCCTATATTCTAATCATTAACCCTATATTCCCACCATTAACCTTCTATTGTCATCATTAACCCTATATTCTCATCATTAACCCACAAATTGAGTTGATTTTTTCAGACTATGTAGACTAGCATGTTCTTGTTTTCCCAAAGTGTTTTACAAGCTTTTTATTTTTGGCCAGGGTCATTCAAACAAGGGACTGTTTGGTAAAGTGCTAAAGGGTCAAAAGCTGGCCTTCAATGAAATCAGCGGATCAAATCAGATTTACAATACTGAAAGTGACACTTACTTTTCTTTTATATCTGGAATATTGCTGGGATTTAAAGCTCCGACTGGTTTGGACAAATCTCTGAATACATCTGGATTTTCTAGATCTAATGTCTCAGAGGTGTAATCTACCAATATCCATGGAAACTGAAACATTGGAATTATATCAAATCTCAAACGTTGGCCTAAAACAGAGGCAATGTAAACCCTTTATCATAAAATCGCTGGTTATAAAAACCTTCAGGAAAACAACTTTTGAAAAGACTGGGAAAAGGAGAAAATAGTGGTTACCAGCATTTTCTCCTTTTCCCACAATATTTATGGACATTCTCAGTCAGTACTAGAGATACATAATATTGCAATTTCATTGCATTTTTTGTCAAAATATCTGGCAAGGTTAGCAGATAATGTGGATCCAAGATCAGACTGCACTTTCAGTGCAGTCTGATCTTGATCTACAATGTCCTCAAAGGGGACCTAAGCTAACATCAGCACTTTCGGATATGAACAGTTTCCCTACTTACCACTGGATACTGGCTAAGATCATTGTAGGTTCTTCCTGCTATTGTGTTCAACTGCATCAAGTATTCAAAGTTACTAATCTCTCGCTGTACCCATTTCTACAATAGAATACACAATTTGTATGAAAAAGAAAAAAAAAAATCAGCAAAAAATAGAAGAAGTGAAAATCCAGATACAGAGATAGAATGCAATACAGCCTGTAGACTGTTCAATATGGGTTGCAGTCCCAGCAGGCTACAGTTTAAACTGTTTTAGTGGTATCTATGAACACATTAAAGAAAACTACATGTATTCGGAATTCTTAAGGTGAAGTTATGTTTAATGGGACATATCAGGATTACAAGCTTATTATTGTCTGATGTAATTTTTCAGCAGTTTTGGAACCATTCATTTCAGGTATGGATAATGAGCACCATTCAAGGTAGGATGCATGAATACAATGTCAAGGCAGTTTTTGCCAGTATATAATTATAACAATGTATGTTCAAGATCAGACTGCAATCTTTTTATAGTTTGATCTTAATCTAGAGAGTCTAACCTTAAACACTTTACATGGTAAAGTTTTAGCCTTGTCCAAATTGAAAGCGTTTGCAGACCACAAATTAAATATGGCTCAAATACAGGAATTTTTATTTGAAAGGGTAGAAAGCATTGTGGGAAAAGGAGAAATGCTAGTTACCTGCATTTTCTCCTTTTTCCACAATGTTTTCAAAAGCCATCTCTGTGAGGTTTATTAAAACTCTGAATTGTCTGGTAAACTGTTAAGGGTTTCAGACTGTTTAAAACTCAACCTTACTTGGGTCAGTCCCGATGCCTTCAACAATTCTGTGGGTGACCTTGAACCATAATAAATCAAGTTTGGAGGTCGCAAGCTCAGGATCCGACTGTAAACCTTGTTTCTCACCTGTCAATACAAAACAACACAATTTTTAAACCCGTGTAAAGCTGAAGCTAAATTTAAATGTGGACAGTGTAGATCAAGATCAGACTGCACATTCTGTGCAGTCTGATCTGGAACTACACTGTCATCTTTTTGCAAGATATATTGACAGGTAAACTATTGTGATTGCACTATCTACTCTTTAGTGCTGACTGATAATGTTAGTATTACTTATTTAGAACTACAAGGGTTTGTTACATGCATTTCAAGTCGGATTCATTTCAGATGAGAAAGAATTTTTAAGTCATTTTTAAACTATCATTTTCAATTTATTAATAGTAAAATTATAAAAAGGAGCCATTGCTTATTACAACCAATCACTCCTTTTTCCACAAACTTTTCAAGGGATATTTTCTGCAGCAGCTCAAAAACCTCAATGTAGCTAAATCTTAGTAAATATTATCCACTCCACTAAAAATTCTTGTGTATTTATGAATCGGTAAAGAAAACTTTTGGAAGAAAAAAGGAATCTGCTTGACACCAGTACTTTCTATTTTTTCCACATTATTCTCTAGCCTTTGAAGCAAAGAGCAAAACCCATCACTTGAGCTATAGGGAATTTGCCAACTTTTTTAATGACCCTGAACAGGGAGGCTTCTGAAAACACTGTAGGAAAATGAGAAAATGCTGGTTACCAGCATATTCTCATTTTCCCGCAAAGGTTTCTAACCATCAAAGACAGAAATCATTCTTTGAGCTACATTCAATCTGTCGTCTGCAAATGCTTTCAATTTGGTTCTGTGCAAAATGTTGTCATGAATAATGTATAATTACATCATGAACTTGACGCTTACCTGCGGGAAAAAAATTGTGTAGAGAAATTTCTGTGTTTGAACTTGTTTCCCTTTGATCATGTGATGGAATCGAAATAATCTCTATTCTATCATGGTTGGTTGTTCAATAAACCACAGTTGTGAATTATGAGCCGCAATGAATAATCAACCCAAACTATTGACCTCGTGGTTTATTTTTTTATGCCTCATAACTCACAACCATGGTTTATTGTACAACAAACCATGATAGATAGAAGATTTTTCTAAAAAATTAGTTACCTTTTTCTGAAAGTTGAGAAAGTAATTTGTCTGATCAATCAGAAAGAGTTCTATGGCAGACCTGCGTAAATTGTATCTTCTAAAATGAATCTCCCTCAGTAATGAAAGGCTCCATTTGAAATCTTCACCCCCTAAATAGAAAAAACAGTGTGGTGAACAAAGACCTAAGATAAGTGACAGAAAATCCAGTTTTTAACTGATCATTTCTTCTCTAAAATATAGCTGGGCCACGCTCTGGCAAAAGGGGTGTAATGCATCTCGGTGATAAATTATACCAAGTAATCATCACATAACTATGGATCCATAAAATCCATTTTGTCTGACAACCAACCAAGCCATACTGTAGAATGACCCTTAAATATGCAGAAAATTAACAAATAGTAAAGACCTATCAACCCATGTCAGCCATTGGTGGACTTCACAGACTAACTTAGGTCACTCCTTTCAGCAGATGTATTAACTCTTTACCAAACGATAAAATGTTAGACTGATCCAAATTGAAAGCAGTTGCAGATGACAATTTTAATGTAGCTCAAATCTAAAAAATTGTATCAGAAAGGGTAGAAAACATTATGGGAAAAGGAGAAAATGCTGGTTACCAGCACTTTCTCCTTTTCCCACAATGTTTTCAAAAGGCTTTCTTCTTCAGGGTCGTTAAAACTCGGGATTGTGTGGTAAAGAGTTAAACCCTTTTTTCACTGAGCATGGCTCATTTAATATTGCCATGGTAGCTCAGTTGGTAACATCACAGGCCTTTGAAGCTCTATTGGTCTATCACGGAACACTACAATTGTCCTTGGTCGATCATCAAACACTTATAGAACATTGGTACATTGCCTGTATATCACGGAATATACAGTGTATATTCAAATTTTCATTAACACTGTTTCTATAAATAGCACATTGGCGACTCCCTCTATATCGTATATAGTAAGACAAGGTGTGCAACGAAATCGAAAAAAAAATTGACCCCCGTTCCCTTTTCAGAGATAATATTTCACAGAAAATGGAAAAATAAACCTAGTTACCTGTGCAGATGGGTTCACAAATGATTTTTCTTCTGTACCCTGACCCTCGAAAGTTCCAAATGGCTCTTGCCATCAAGCAATAGCTTTCATCTCAAAAAAATTAAAAAGCTTCCACATTTTCCGGATCGCCATGCGCTGACATCACAAAATTCTTTATGATGCAGCAAATCATAACTCACGTGAATTTGCTATCAAAAGACGCGCCAAAGCTTTTGACCAATGAACGGTAAAAATGCATTTGGAAATATGCGAAATGGGGATGAAAATCGTGAAACTGGATTAGATGAAAAGATAAATTATATCAGACGAAATGTTAATTTAATAATTTCATCAATACACGAACAAAAAAAATTTCGATCTATGTTTGAAAAAAAGAATATAATTCTTATTCGCTGCAGAATTACAAATCGTATGATATCAGCACATGGCAATCCGGAAAATATGGAAACTTTTTAAGTTTTTTGAGATGAAAGCTATTGCTTGATGGCAAGAGCCGTTTGGAACTTTCGAGGGTCAGGGTACAGAAGAAAAATCATTAATGAACCCATCTGCAACGGTAACTAGGTTCATTTATCCATTTTCGTTTAAATATTATTTCTGAAAGGGGACCGGGGGAAAATTTTCTTCGATTTCGTTGCACACCTTGTCTTACTATATACGATACAGAGGGAATCCCCCAATGTGCTATTTATAGTAACAGTGTCCGAAAATGAAAATTTCGTTATCCCTTGATAGACCAATGGAGTTTCAGAGGCCTATGGTAACATCCAGTCCTTGCACCAAGGGGGTTGCTAGCTCTCGACAAATTGCTTCCTGAAAACCTGAAGACTTCTGAAAACATGGTCGGTAAAGGAGAAAACATTAGTAGCCAGCATTTTCTCCTTTTTCCACAATGTTTTTCATCCTTTCAAAGACAAATCCCATGATTTGAGCTACATTTTAATTTGTTGTCTGCATTTTGATATAGAGTAAACATTGGTATAAAATTGTACTTTAAATGATCTTTAATTTAAAATGACTTGATAACAATAAAAAGGACAAAGTAAGTTACTCTTACCTTCTTCTTTCAAAGAACTGCAGTCAAAGAAATATACATGAGTTGTGGTGACCTCTAAACGACCTTTGACGACCTCCACCAAGGTCACCAGCTCACATTCCTCTGATAGCACCAGTTTCTCTCTATCTTGATGCTCCTCATTTGTGTTACTGAAATGTGGGAATATATTTTATAAAATGATATGGTATCAGTCATTTTCAAATGCTATTTAAGAGCCAATAGCAGCCAAATGCAAATAATTTTGCGTATACAATGCAGATGAATTTCATTCATACCAATTCAAAGTATGATGATTATCGTAAGTCAAGGTTCAAGTCACAGGCAGAAAAATGAACATTACAACTAAAATTAAAGTAGAAAACATTAAGTTTTTTCTTAATATCAATACTGACCCCTGTATCGGTCAGTGGTGTATCTGACTTGAGACTATGGCATCGCAAGCTCCAATCTCCAGCTTGGCCAATTTCAAAAGCCTTCTTTGACAAGGTGTGTCGTAAAAGGTTAAGCTAGAAATGTCAAAGACCAAAGAAGTACCCCCACTAGTTGCCATGTCAATAGGTCAGGGACAAAAATCAAAGTGCCTACACTCCTGTTATCTAAACCAATCAACCTGCAAGTTGCAGGTGTCCAAGTTCCCATGGCAGAAAGGTCTTTATCAACTCTTTACTTACCGTTGACCAGAGGAAAACCTATTGTGGACAGTGCAGATCAAGATCAGACTGCACAGAATGTGCAGTCTGATCTCTGATCTACACTTTCCACTCTTTTAGTCTGGATTATAACTGAACTATTTCTTCATATCACAGCAGAACGGTATTTGTAGACATAAAAAAAGTAAAGGTTATTTTCTAGTAGTAAAATAGTTAAAATTTCAGCTAAATAAGCTAAATTGGTTGAAAACTGTAGGAGACCAGGATACAAGTTTGTGTCTATGGATGGATGGACAGATATCCTGATTATGATATACTTAGGCTGACCTTCAGGGAAAGGGGGATAATGAAAACAATTGAGCCATGCTCTGGAAAAAGGGGGCTTGATGCATTATACAAAGCCAGTCGTCACAAAATTATGATTCTTTAAAATCCATTTCATCTTACCAAAGGCTGGAGCATAGGGTAAAATGATCCTTCAATAGGCAGAAACTTGACCAATAGCAGAAAGTTTAGACACATGTCAGCCTGCACGGATCGAACAGATTGACATGAATCGATACTTTTTGCAGATGCATTAAGCCCCCTTTTGCCAGAGCATGGCTCATTTATTATCACATGGGGCAAAGCCTACCTAGAAGAACTTATCACTGTCCATTCTTCATCACCAATGACATCATCAGCTATGTTATCCTTGGAAACTACTGCTTCCTTAGCAACACTAAGATGGTAGATTTCATGAGCTCTTTCAATTGTCTCTGCCCCTGCAACAAGTAAGATAAAGACTTATCACAACAACAGTGGAAAAGCCTATACTATAGGTGTAATAAGAGAATATCAAAGAAAATGACAGCTTTGCACAGAATTAGGCATAATAGCTAACATTTAAACAATTCTGAATAATGTACTAATCCTTAAGTCTAATATTACATCATTGCAATACTTGTACTTCAGAATGAGACTTGCATCTAGAATTATTTCAGAATACAGCCTGGTGTAAATGTCATCAATTCATCACTTGTATGGTGCTTACAAACCGAACAAAACTACATGTAAGAAATTGCTTGATTGATTGGTCTTTAACACTGCTTTCAACATAATTTCACTTATTTTACATTATATCGTAGCAGCCAGAGCACCTATCCATGCTTTCCTGGAGTTTCTGTAACCAGTACTTTGCACAATATTATTCCCAGGCCATTGGCTGCTTTCCCATATAACCATCATCAAAACAATGATCAACTGTGAAAGAGGAATTAATCATGCCACAATGACTATCATCAATCTAACTGGCTGAGCTGGGGATTCGAACCAGTGACCCCCTGTTCTCAAGTCCTGTACGCCACCCATTAAGCTACTGGGGCTTGGCAAATGTAAGACACAATTCAGAAATCAAAAACTATACTAAGTCATAAACCTGAATTAAACAATTCCTATGTTTCCATTGGCTGAACTCTTTCCAAGATAACAAACTTTAAGACTTCTCAGTGCTGAAAGCATTTTTGGATCACATAGTAATATTTTCCAAACAACGAAATTTAATACCAAGTCTTGCCCTCTTTGAAAGCACTTGCAGGCAAATCAAAGGTGGCTTAATTATTGGATTTACCTGTGAAATGGCAGAAAACATTGTAGGAAAAGGAGAAAATGCTGGCAACCAACATTTTCTTCTGTTCCCACAATGTTTTTAAGTCTTATTTTCTTTTCTTCAGGGTAATTAAAACATCAGATTGTTTGAAAAAGGGTTAGATGAAAGCTTCCTGTTACATTTTCCTTTCTCGAGGGAGAGGGTTTCATTAAAAAGGATTGTGTTTACCTAAATTATCCCGCAAATAGCTTGCGTCTTTGTGGTCATCAAAATTGTAATTCTGTATTAGCTTGACTTTCATCCGTGAAAAATTCTCCTGATTTGATAGTTTCCAGTGGAGCTTGCCTAAATTTCTGAAAATCATATAGCAGTCAAACACAAACAGTCATAGTGGGGGATTGAAGGTTCAAGTCCAAGGCAGAAAACATTGCAGGACAAGGATGAAATTTGTACACATAGATCTTCAATACTGTTTACCCTTTACTAGATGATATGCAGATGAGAGATTCAATTTTGCTCAAAAGATGGGGTATGCCCTTGAAAAGGTTGAAAAAATTGTGGAAAAAGAAGAAAATGCAGGTTACAAGGGGTTTCTCCTTTGCCTACAATGTTTCCCTAATCCTACTTGCTGCGGTCTGCCACACTGAATTGTGTGGTAATCAGTTAAGGTTTTTTTACTGCACATTTTTGCAGATCAGAACTAACAAAAAGAAAAAAAAAATAGATATAACAACCTTAAAAAAAGGCATGTGGAAGCAGTGAGAAAGAAAATGCTGGTTACCTGCATTTTCTCCTTTTCCCACAGTGTTTTCTGCCATTTCACAATGACATCACATCATTTGAGCCAAACTTAAGTATTAGACTGTAAGTGCTTTCAATCTGGACAGGTATTTGTCATCTAGTGGAGTTAACCCTTTCCCAAACAATCCCTGGTTTTTACGGGTCAGGAATAGAAGCCTTTTGAAAACATTGTGGGAAAAGGAGAAAATGCTGGTAACCAGCATTTTCTCCTTTTTCCACAATGTTTTCTACCCTATCATATAGAAAAATCATCTTTTTAGCAACTGTTAATTTGTCATCTGCAAAATGCTTTCAATTTGGTCTGGTCCAAAATTTGCTATTTGGGAAAGGGTTAAGCAGTCAATAAAAAAAATACCAATACTTAGACCTTAAAACAAGTGTTAAATACAAACATCTTAAGACTGAAGTGGCTGTTAAATTGATTAGCAAAAGGGTTGTGTTTTCATAACCCTAAAAAAAGACGCCTTCCCAAATTTTTTTCCTATCTCTCCAACAAAACATCCAGTCACAGCGTTTTCTACTTTTCCAACGACATGTCCAACCATCTGTTGTTGTTGTCTGCAAATGCTTTCAATATGAAAGAGTCTGTTTCTGTGTCGTCTGGCAAACAAAAAATATCACAGTCTGTATTCACCAACCATTCTTAAAAACACTCTTAGTGTTATTCTCTAGAATTTTCAAAGTTTGAAAGTAACACAACTTTTAAGTAGCTAAACCAAATGGTTTAGCCATTCAGATTTGGTTTAGCCAACCAGCAGTTGTGTTATTTTCTAAATCTATTATAAGACTAAGAATTTTCTTGTGAATGGTTGATGATAATGGAGCCAGACTGTTGAAGAAAACCAACTATTAAAGGTTTAAAGATTTGAAATTTGCATACCTCTCCGCCCAAGCCCCTCTCTCACCCGTGAAAAATCTCTTGGTTGCTCTCCACTGCCGTAACATGGCTAGGTGCTGGTTTTTGATTTGTGTTGATATGTTTTGGAATCTCTTCTCCTCCGTAAAACATTTCCTCTCAAATATGCTCATGATTTGTGACTGTATGTCAAAAAAATATACAGAAAAAATTTCATCTTTGATTATGGTAGAATCAGTTCTTTTGCAAGATCAAAAGGCAAATAATCACAACTAATCTGCACCAACACTAAAATTTTACAACAAAAATTTTACAACAATTTTGAAGTTGTTGCAAATTTTACAACAATTCTTTTTAACCCTTTCAGCGCCACAGACAAAAACAGGGACTTTTGTGGATGGCATAGATCAAGATCAGAATGTGCAGTCTGATCTTTGATCTATGCCTTCCCCTTGTTTAGCCAAGCGCATCAGGTAAAAGTCTTTCTCAATCTTTCAATGGATGGTAATTTAAGACGTCGAAAAAGGTCAAGTTTATATGAGCCATGCTCTGGCAAAAGGGGACTAAACACATCTCTGTGATTCATTAATAGTATAGCAAGCAAATCATCACATAATTATGTATTCATAAAACCTATTTTGTCTGAAAATTTACTAAACCTGGAGACAGAATGGTCCTTGGACATACAGAAAATTTAAAGATAACAAAAGAATAGTTTCAGCCCATGTCCATGTCAGCCTGTGCGAACTGCGCAAGCTGACATTGCTCGATACTTTTTGCAGATACATTAAGCCCCCTTTTCACAGAGTATGGCTTAAATATTTGGCACAGAAAGTGTTAAGACAGACAGTGGGATCACATGACAATTTCAAAATGGCTGCAGGATAGTGATAAAAGTCAAGTTTGGATTTCTTTCAAATGCAAAGATGAAGGAGAATATTTTCTGTAACTAACTTAAAGATAAACCTAAGAAATATTCATCCTTTGTTAACAAGTGCTATTGATAATTTGTTGCTTTTTTTTTTTCCCGAGTTGGACAGCAAGTGCAAGTGCACACATCTCCATTGACTGAATTTTTTTTTTTATGAAACTTTTGCTATTAAAACAAAATAAGTAATACCAATTACAAAATCAAAATAAGTCTGAAACCTATTTATGTTGGTCATATGAAATATATCCCTAAATTTAACCTGAAATTTAAGTTTGCTTTCTCCTCGTTCACGGTTCTGTTTGTGAAGATCTAACATCATGTCCTCATGACATGCCTCCCAGAATTCTGCAGTTTTTGCCGTTACTTTTGTGAACACATCTTCCGTGAAATGCTCCATTTGAGGAACAACCTAGGGAAAAAAAAGAAATAAAATAGAGATCTACTGAGAGACTGGCATGATTTTATTTCTTTACAAAACAATCCCATATTTAAACACCCCTGAGGAAAGAAGCACTTGAAAACATTGTGTGAAAAAAAGAAAATGCTAGTAACGAGTATTTTCATCCTTTCCCACAGTATTTTCTACTCCTGTAGAAAAAAAAAATCATCATTTTAAATGCTTTTAGCTTGGACAAGTCTAAAGCTTTTTGTCTGGTAAACAGTCAAGCAAGTACTGTAAAAAGATTACTTTTTTGCTCCCACATCAGACAGGTTTCAAAGAAACTGTGGGAAAAGAAACAGATTCTTGTCATGGGCAATTACTTCTTTTCATCAATCTTTCCATACAGTGACTTCCTTTTCTCCCATTGTGTTGATTCTTTGTTTGATTTGTAATCCCTTTAGGAGGACATTGACAGACAGAGAGAATTTTTCTTTTTTTTTTTAAGCTACCTTCAACATTATTTCAGTCATAAATTGCAACAGCTCCCTTAGCCATGTGTTCTCTAGACTTACTAGTTTTGCGCTTGGGCAATTAAGTGTCAAACCAACAGACAGTCCTACCAAAGACCAAGTGCCATAGTTTTGAGCATTGAACCCCGGTAACCTAATTACCAATCCTACATCTTCACCACTGGGCCACGCAGGACCTTAGTTTTTTGAAGGGTAAGAATCAGCCTATAAGAATCAGTCTGTACAGAAATGCATCAAACAATACTTACATAGTTTTCAATGAATTTGTTCCATTCCTCACTCTTGCAATAAGTCTTGAAGTCATCGAAAAACGTTGGACTGAGTGATGTTGATGGTAGAGACGGTAGGTTGAAATCAAGCAGCATCAGTTTATAGGCCTTCACAATCAGAGCTTTCATCACAGGTATTAAATAATTGTAGTTATCCGTTTGATCTAAACAGAGAAAGTCATAAAATGTTAAGTAATCTACATTTACCCTAGGGCTGCTAAGCACAACTCAAGGACCTTTCGCTGACAGTGTAGATCAAGATCAGACTGCACAGAATGTGCAGTCTGATCTTGGATCTACTCTGTCCCATACAGTGAGTTTTTTCCAGCATCAAGAACTTTGTAATTGCATTGTTTCACTATATACTATTGGATGGAAATTTTCAGTCTATCTAATTAGCAGTTTAAGGTTTAAAACCCTTTACGTGCTTTCATGAACCTAAGGAAGAAGGCCTTTGGTGGTGGGAAAAGGAGAACATACTGATTACTGGTATTTTCTCTGTTTCACACATCATTCTCAAAAACCAACATCCTATGGGTTGTTTGAAATTACTCAGTATATAGTCAGACTAGGATTAATCTTGACAACCAGCCATAGCAACATAATAAACCTTCACCAAACAATCAAGACACTTAACAACCCTGATAAGGATGGCTTTTTGAAATACTGTGTGAAAAGGTGAAAGTGCTGGTAACCAGCAGTTTCTTCTGTTCTCACAATGGTTTTTTACCCTTTGAAAGAAAACATTTCTCTTATATTAACATTTACCATTAATTTGCTATCTGCAAATGCCTTCAATTTTGGGCAAGTCTAAAAATTTGTCATTTGGTAAGAGTTCAATAAACCAAGTTATTGGGATCATAGTTGCACAAAGAAAAAGATATGAGCCATGCTCTGTGAAAAGGGGGCTTAATGCATCTGCGAAAAGTATTGACCCAGGTCAACCTACGCATTCTGCGCAGGCTGACCTGGGTCAAAACTTTTCACCATTGGTCAATTTTTCATTTGTCAAAGGACCAGTTTACCTCATGATCCAGTCGGTCGTTGAACCAAATGGATTTTACGGATCCATAATTACATGATGACTCATTTAGTATGCTTAACTGCGATGCATTAAGCCCCCTTTTTCCAGAGCATGGCTCATATGTAACTTTGACGCAGCAAAAGAAAAAAAGGAAATAAGAAAAAAAGGAAATAAGTGAAGAATAAAAACCCTTATGACTGTTAAAAAAATTGAAAAAGCCTTTGCAGCAAAAAAAGCTCTAATAAAAGATGGACAACTGTTTTATTGTCACAATGTTTCTGACAGTTGCAAACATGCTCACAAATAAATAGATTCAGAATACTATAAAATAAATCAATCCTATTATTCAGTATTTTGGCAACTGACTTTGCAAAGAAAAAGGCAATAGCCAAAATATTAAACAAAAGAGAGATTTCTTTCAAAGAGTTTCATTCATTCCCTGAGGAATTCATAGAGTAAACAAGATTCTGAAAAATTTTCTACAAATAATTTTCCCATAACTAAATAAGTCAATTTTAGACCTAAAAAAGTTATTGTGCATGTTAAGGATAAACAGCTGATGATCCTGAAAATATTGTTTTCTCACCAGCATGGTAAACATGATGAAGAAAAGGAGCAGTTATTGTCAACAAGTGATTGCTTCTTTTCCCAGAATACTTTCTAAAAATGCCACATGCATATAACAATGTCAATTTGACCCAAATAATATTTGATAGGATAGATAATATGTTGGGATACCAGCATATTCTCTTATTTCCATGATGTCTTCAAAAGCATTATTTTCGAGGGTCTTATATTAACAGAATCTTCCCTGCATAAAGTTATATTTCTACATAAATAAGTAAAACTTACCATCTACTGCTTTCAAAATAAGAGTATTTAAATGACCAATCAAGAAAGCTGCCTCAGCTGAGCTAGAGATGAGTTTGGTCTGTACTAGCATGTGTAATCTGGCTGTAGCACTGGCACATAACTGTAATGTAATGTTATGGACTTAACTCCTAAGCACACAAAAAAGTTAAGACTAATCCAAATTGAAAAGCATTTGAAGATAACAATGTGGCAAAGAAATACTACATGAAAACAAAGGGTGACAAAAAACATATATATAGTGATTCAGAGTTTGTAAATTCGAAGGTCTGGAAATCTTCCATTAAAATGCATTAAAAAATGGTACAAAAACAGAAGAAAAAATGTAATGCTAAACTATGTCTGAGATTAAATTCTGCTTTCAAAATTAGTTCAGTCATATCTTGGAGGCACGTACACCTATCCAAGTGTTCAGGAATTTGTTTTACTTTCAAATAGCCAGTGCTATAGAAAAACAAATCTTGTCACAATGACAACCGTCAATCTCACAAAAGATCTTGACCAAGCTGGAATTCAACACAGGACCCTTGAATTACATGCCCTACATAACTGATACAGCTACCCAGCAGGTTAACAGAAAATGACCAGACCACCGTTAGATGCTTATTTTTTTTTTTTTGTGATTTCAGATATATTAATCTTTTTCTTCTCAATCCTGAGTTTAACTATCCTGAAGAAGATGGCTGTTGAAAATATTGTAGGAAAAAGAGAAAATGCTGATAACCAGCATTTTCCCCTTTTCTTTCTACTCTTTGAAAGTCCAATTCCGTGTTTTGGGTAACAATTCATTAATCGTCCGCAAACACTTTCAAATTGGACAAGTTTAAAATTTTGTTGTTTTAAGTTACACACAAGTCTTTTTCTGACAATATTTTCTTAAGCTTTCCATTGACAAAAATTCTGATTACAGCTAGCATCTTTCTATTGATATTATTCATAAATCCCTTACTTCAAGATCAGACTGTCTGGCAAACACCAGCAAGATACTCAAACCTAAGTGGACCATTTCTTGCCATCCCGCACCAGATTGTACATCCCAAACAGCCAGCGAGTCCAACAGGCTCATTACATCTTCCAGTAACTATAGAAACCAACAAAAACATGCACTCCAGTAACTACAGATAGCAACTTTCACTCCTTACCACACAACAAAATTTACGACAGGTCCAAAGTGAAACTATTTGCGGATGAAATAATAAATGTTGCAAAAAATAATGGGATTTATCTCTGAAACTTATTAAAACAAAATGGGAAAAGGAGAAAATGCTGGTTACTAGCATTTTCTCCTTTTCCCATTATTTTTTAAAAAGTTTTCTTTCTCAGGGTGATTCAAATTCAGGATTGTGTGGTAAAGGGTTACAATATACCTCAAGTAATTACAGAAAATAACAACAAAATTTATCTTTAGCAACTGTAGAAACCATCAATAAATTTATCTCTAGTAATCATAGAAAACAACATTGAAGTTTATTTCCAGTACTTATGTTTTTCTGCTATATTTTCTACCCTTAAAAAGAAAAATCACCTTATTCAAGGTGCTTGATTGATAAATTGAATGGTGTTTTACACCGCGTTCAACATTATTTCAGTCATATCACAGCAACAGCTCATATATTCATGCATCACTGGGTTTTACCAGTAGTAGGCTAGGGCTCTTAGGTGTCTTGCCCAAGGACACTCCTACAAAACACCCAGTGGATCTTAATTCAAGGTACAACAGAAAGCAGCTACGAAATATACCTCCCATAGTTACAGAAAACAACAACAAAATTTAACTTCCATCACTACAGAAACAAACGATAAATTTGTCTCTAGAAACTATGGTAGCAAACATTGAAAATTATCTCCGGTACCTATCTTTTCCCACTTTGTTTTCTACCCTTCAAAAGACAAATCCCACCATTCGAAACGTGTGTACTTTGTCATCTGCATAATTATACTTTCGATTGGACCTGGGACGTGTCTAAAATTTTGTCAACCTGTAGAGGGTTAGCAACTACCAAAACCTACTACAAGTACAAACATTTAACACAACAGAAACATTAGACAGATTAAACAATTATTACTTTTCAGCAATATGGAAAACACTGTGGAAAAGGGAGCAACTGCTTGTTACGAGCAGTTGCTCCTTTTCCCAACACTGTTTTCCTAAGCTGTGTACTAAATTGGCACAAGGAGTCATGTCCGTTCAATAATGGGAAAAAGTCTGAAATCTACAGCAGATGGGCCGAGCCCCAGTAGCTTAGTCAGTAGCGTACAAGACATGAGATTGCTGGTTCGATCCCCAGCTTGGCCAATTTCTTTCCGAGGATTGATGATAGTTATTGCAACAGGATTCATTCGTCTCTCACAGCTGACCATTGTTTCTATGATGGTTATGTGGGAGAGCAGCAAATGGATTGGAAAGAATATTGTGCAGAGTACTGGTTACTAAACTCTAGGACAGCATGAATAGGTGCACTGGCCACCACGATATAAGTGAAATGATGTTGAAAATGGCATTAAACCCCATAAAATCAATCAACTGCAGTGGATGTTTCTTGTGTTACCTTACCATTTCACTGTAAACTTTGTCCGTGTTCTCTGTCTCACATTCCGCAAGGAAAAACCTCACCAGCCGCACTAACTCCACAGCATTTTCCGTGTTAGTTTGTGATAAATTACCTTGAAATTCAAAACAACATGACCTTTATACAACCTTTTTATGGCAAAAACTTCATTTTGGCAAATAAGTCAATAAAAACTTATTAACGTGATGTAAATATGAATTTATAAATGAGCCATGCTCTGTGAAAAGGGCGTTTAGTCCTTTACAACACAATCTTGAGTTTTAACGACCCTGAAAGAACCATTTTCCCCTTTTCCCACGATGTTTTCCACCCTATTAAAGACATAAATCATCATTTTAGCTGAATTTGTCATATGCAAAAGCTTTAAATTCGGTCTAGTCTAACATTTTTTGTTTGCTAAACGGTTAATGTATCTGCAAAAAGTATCGACCCATGTTGGCTGATATGGGTTGAAACTTGTTGCTTTCCGTAAATTTTCTGGATGTCAAAGGTCCATTCTACCTTATGAATCAGCTGGTTGTCAGAAAAATTAGATTTTATAATCATGCAGTGACTTGCTTGGTACAGTGCATCATGGAGATGCATTAAACATCCTTTTCCCAGAGCAATAAGAGAAATATTACAAAATGTCAAAGGAAAATCCTCACCAGCTGCACTAACTCAACTACATTTTCCATGTTAGTTTGTGATAAATTATATTGAAATTAAAAATAATATGACCTTCATTCAACCTTTCTACAAGAAAAACCTCATTGTGGCATCTGCAAAAAGTATCAACCTATATGAGCTGATATGGGTTGAAACTTTCTGCTTTTCGTAAATTTTCTGGATGTGAAAGGTCCATTCTTCCTCATGAATTGGTTGGTTGTTAGACAAATTGGACTTTATAATTATGCAGTGACTTGCTTGGTATAATGTGTCTTGGAGATGCATTAAAAACCCTTTTCCTAGAGCAATAAGAGAAATATGACAAAATGTCAAAGCTTTTTTCCACTACAACTTTGTAGATGCAGATAACAACAGGAAAAGGAAAATACTGTGGGTATTCTTCAACTAGAGGCGCTTGAGCGCCTGTATCGCTCCACAGGCCTGGTATTTCTATAATGGCGAAAGGAAGTTTTTAACAATTATCATTCAATCCTGCATTTTAGCTCACTGAAGAAACAATTTGGTAGACAACCACCATAGGAACTTACCTGCAAAACAACAATGAAATCCAATGAATAGTTTTAGAGAAGAAATTTTTCAAAGATTTTACTTTATACCATAAAAGGAAAATGAGTCTCCCATAAAAGCCATGTTTTTTGACAGATCTTTTTTTTTTTAAGGAATTCTGTAAACCTGTATCTAAGGAACATTCCTGCAAAATAATAATGCTATCCAAATAGCGGATTGGGAGGAGAAGATTTTTAAAGGTTTTTTACTTTGGTTGCCATGGCAACCATAATTCTTCATGGAACACAATTATTTGAAGGAATTTGAAAGAGGACCACCAAAGGAACATTCCTGTGAAATTTGGTAAAAATCCAGTCAATAGTTTCTGAGGAGAAGTTTTTTAAAGAAAAAGTTTACGGACGCACGCACAGACGAACGGACGAACGAACGGACGGACGGACAACAGACACAACGCCATGACAATAGCTCGCTGGCCTTCGGCCAGTGGAGCTAAAAACAGCCTAGCTAACAAGTAGGAAGAAGATAATTGTTTTTTCAGTGAAAGATTGAAATCTATGTCATCGAGTGAACATCATAGATAATATTTTCACAAGTGGAGCAGCCACATGTGAAAGTATTACCTATGATTTCACTCGATGAAATAAATTTCGATCTTTCACAACAAAAAAAAGTTAATGTTTATTTCATGCTTCTAACCCCCTTTTTTGTAGGGACTTTTGAGAAATCCAGAACAGTTGTTTTCGGTAATTCCCAGAGGCAAACCCCCCTCCATATAAGAACGCATTACATTATTTTGTAGAGCGTGAGAAATGTAGGGTAAATGTGCTTAAGTTGTGTAATATTTCCCTCTAGTTGAATGGCATGCACTGTTTGCCTTGGTAAATAGTGCACTGGAACTACTGTTTTCGCCTTCAATTGAATAGTTAGAAAATATGAAATCTGTATTTTTCACTGGCCGTAACCATGAAATATCGAACCACCGAAAAGCATGAAATGAAAAATCGTAAACTTGATCACAATACCAGCATCCCTGATAGCAGCTGTACAGTCATGAAGCATCATTTCTAGGAGACGACGTTTCAACTCCTCCTTGGGTAAAATCAGCTGGTTTGTGTCACTTAGATGGTCTAACCAGGAAAATACCTGACCTCTCTCCTTTTGGAAAAAAAATAATAAATGGTTTTCTATTATTTATTAACCCTCAACTACACAATCCCAACTTTTAACACCCCTGAAAGAAAAAGGCTTTTGAAAACATTGTGGGAAAAGGAGAAAATGCTGGCAGCCAGCATTTTCTCCATTTCCCACAATGTTTTTTTTCCTTTCCTTTCAAAGACAAAGTTCATCATCTGAGCCATATTTCATATGTGGTCTGTAAATGCTTTCAATTTGGACTGGTTTAAAATTTTGATGCGTGGTAAAGGGTTAAAAGGCTAGCTGCAGGAATCTGCAAACGGAGTTACTGAAAAAAAAATCTTCACAACAGAAAAGAGTCTGTAGATGTTTAAATTTTTTTTTTTTTAAATCCATGGAAACTTAAAGGTACTTGGTATCAACTCTTTACTTTGTTAATCCATTTTCAAATTCCTTCCCAAACCGTTACTGTTGTTCTTTCGTTCCCACCTTCATACTTCCTTTCATTACTCCTTTCTTCCCTTCCCCTATCCTTCCCTCCCTCCTTCAATCATCCGAACACTTCCTTCATCCTTTCTTCCCACCTTCCTTCATAAAACCAGCCTTCATCTCTTTTTTCATTTCGTAATCACTCACACCCTGACTCACTCACTCACTCACTCACTCACTCACTCAATCAATCAATAAAGCATGACCTCCCAATCAATCAATAAAATAAAAAGAAATAAATAAATAAATCAGTCAATCAATCAGTCAATTAATCTATCCTTACCTTCCAAGCAGCACTGTCAGATCCCTCAACACCTTTCCACATAACAGTAAACAAAACAATCAGCAAATTTTGACAAAGTTCGTCTGAATCTTCTACATCATCCATTAAAAAACTTCCACGTAAACCCAGGCTATCCAACATACGATCTTTACTATTGATATGTGATACTGATGACATAGATTCTCTGCGAGATTCCAGTTCCTCTGTCAGATCAATGCTACTTTCTCCCTGGGACAGAAGTGATGTAGAGGAGCCATTTAATAACTCACTTTGGTTTGACAAGTCATTTAGTAATGTTTGACGTGAATCAGTAATTTCAGTTCGTAAAGACCTCCTCTCAGCTGCTCTCTGACCTATTGTGCTTAAATCCTCGGCACTATTACTTGAACTCCGACTTACAGTATTGAGTTCATCTTCAGATGCGGAATTGTTCAAATTTGTGAACATTCCCGTCTTAAAACACATGGGTGTCACTGGGCTTTCAGCTGATGGGGTATATGGGTTTAGGGCTACCGGAGCAGGTTCAGCAAAGCTGTTTGAATTTAGGCCCAGTGAATTAGGGGGATTAGCTGGAGTATTAGATATGGCAACAGGTTTCAATCTTTCAACTTGTTCATTGGACACACAGGGTGATTCCCTATCTTCAAGATTACTTTTATTTACATTCAGATCTGTTTCATTTTTAGCATCAGTATCTGAATGTGATATTGCACTTTTACATTCTCCATTCAGATTAAAAACTACTTTACTATCTTTCTCACTATCACAGTTTATATTTGTATCATCACCACTGTTATTTGTTGCCATGGTAATGGCATCAATCTCATTAATATCAAAGTCACTGTTTTCAAGAGAACTGAGGATAAACAGTGTGGTAAAAGCTTCCTGCCATCCTAATTGCTTGGCAAAATTCTTGGCAGCTGAAGTTTTAGTCACGAGTAATGACAGTAACTGAAAGCAAAAAACAAATAATGAATGAATGAATGAATGGATGAATGAATGAAAGGTTGGACAGATGAGTGAGTGAGTGAGTGAGTGAGTGAGTGAGTGAGTGAGTGAGTGAGTCAGTCAGTCAGTCAGTGAGTCAGTGAGTGAGTCAGTGAGTGAGTGAGTCAGTGAGTGAATGAGTCAGTCAGTCAGTCAGTGAGGAGGTGGGTGGGTGGGTGAGTCAATCAGTCAGTCAGTCAGTCAGTCAGTCAGTCAGTCAAAGATTAATCAATCAATCAAAGATCAATCTATCAACAAACCAAGCACTTAATAACAAATTAATCAATCACCTGATCACTAACTGATCATAAACAGTATTTTCTCCTTTTTAGAAAATGTTTGTGCTAAGGATTCCTCTTTTGACAACTAGCATAAGTATCTTCAGATATATCAGAAATATGAAGAAAGATCAAAGTTTTTGCACATATAATGTCATGACACAGATGACCTAAGCACTATGATAATATCTTCAGTTTTCTTTGAAACAGCTGAGGTAATTAAAACAAGTTATTTTGTTGAAATGATATCCCCTGCCGAAAAAGACCTTTTCTTATAAAAACATATAACAGGAATGTGTTTTGCAAGTGGCGTTATTGTTATTGGTCCATAATGAAATTATATATTAATCCCCCTTTTTCCATAATATGGCATTTCTTTAAACGGAAACAAATAATGATTGTTTGTGGCTTATGATAAACAATATGAATATAAAGTTTTATAACATTTTGTCCAGTAGTTAAAGAGATATTGGTCCTTCATGGAATTAAACGTCAAGCCCCCTTTTTCCATGACATAGCATGATATCAAAAAGTAAAGATACTGTATCAGCAGACTATCATAAGGAACACATGGATGCAGTTTCATCAATTTTTGCCAAAGATTTTAGAAGATATCTGTCTAGACTGACTAACAGACGGTTATTGGTCCAAAATGAAATTATACATTAAGCCCTCTTTTTCCATGACATGGCATTTCGTTAAATAAGAATAAATAATGATTGTTTGTGGCTTATGATAAACAATATAAATATGAAGTTTCATAGAATTTTGTCCACTGGTTAAAGAGATATTGGTACATAATGGAAAAATACATAAAGCCCCCTTTTTCCATGAAACAGCATTAAATTAAAACGAAAAAAAAAATTATATCAGCAGAATATCATAAGGAACACATGTATGAACTTTCACCAATTTTCATCAAGGAATTTAGAAGATATCTGTCTGGATGGACGAATGGATGGACAGACAGACAGACAACGCAAAAACTATATCCCCCCCAAAAAAAATTCAGCGGGGGATAACAAAACTTGTTACCTGTCTACTGGCTTCCAGTTTAATATCAAAACCACTCGTACATATCAGTTGTAGAACTGCTAAAACAGAGTTGTATGTGTGCGGCGTATCTGGAAAACATGAATCAAGTTAACGCTTAAGTCCTTTCCAAAAACAAAATTTTAGACTTATCCAAACTGAATGCATTTGCAGAAATTTGCTACACTTCGTTGACCTTGACCTTTGACACAAATTTAATACTTGCTACACTTCGTTATGATCATCTTTATCAAGTTATAAGAAATCAGGTCAAACAAGTGTCTTCTTATTATTCAAACAGGGTTTATCAAATTGGTGATCACAATAGCATTGACCTTTAACCTATTGACTTTAGGGTAAAGAAGGATTGCTAAAATGCCAAATGAAAATATGTACAAAGTTTTAGGAACCTAGATCCCATCAATGTTGACTTATTACCAGACAAGTTATGGTATCCCAACAGACACATAACCTGTCAACAGACTTTAACTCTTTACCAAACAAAAAATTTTAGACTGGTCAAAATTGAAAGGATTTGCTAACAGCAAAATAAATCTGGTTCAAAAAATTGGATTTGTCCTAAATTAGTAAGAAAACACAGTAAGAAAAGGAGAAAATGCTGGTTACCAGCATTTTCTCCTTTTCCCGCGATGTTTTCAAAAGCCTTTTTCATTACATCGTCAAATTGTGTGGTAAACAGTAAAGTTAAGTCATATAACTCCTTAATGTGATGGGGTTCATGATATTCAGAAATATTTATTGAATCCTCACCTGTGAAAGACACCATTTCTAGGAAACGTTTAATTGTTGGCCCCGAGACTTCAAAACCTTGGATCAATCCAATCAGCCCCAAAAACCCGCATTCCAGCAAGCGAAGTCTATTTTTACTTTTCTCGTACACCCTGTCTGTCTTTAATAGCAAATATAACACCTGAAAAAGAATTTACATAAAAGATTTTTTTACAGGGTATCTTCAGAAGATACAGTGTATCACCTGAAATAAATTTTTACTCTTTACTAAAATGACATAATTTTAGACTTGTCCAAGTTGAAAGCATTTGCAAATAAAAAAATTACAAGTTTCTAAAATTATGTATATGTCTTAGAAATGAAAGAAAATATTGAGGGAAAAGGAGAAAATGCTGGTTACCAGCATTTTCTCCTTTTCCCACTATATTTTCAAAAGTCTTCTTCTTCAGAGCTGTTAAAACACAAGAATGTGTGGTAAAGGATCTAACAAAGAAATACCAAGAGTGTATTGTTACCCAATTCTCTACCAAGAAAGTCTCGACACGAGCTCTGTTTGTTAAACAATCACCATCTTTTTAAACCCCTACATTTGATAGCTTTGTAAAACATTGTGGGAAGAGGGGCAATTTCTTGAACAAGCATATCCTTTACCGAAAATTTTTTTTCCATACTGTTGAACAGTAACACTTGCCATCCTTAAAATTTTTGTGCTGTCCATCTTTAGTAATAGTTTCATGTTGGTTCAAAAAGCCTGTACAGCTAGATCTAGGGCAAATCCTTTTCTGCCACAAAAAAATCTTTTCTACAGAACAAAAGATCAGAAGGGTTTGTTTGTTTGTATGCTGTTTAGCGCTAAAATTCAACATTTGCCTTATTGCAGTGGCCAGGGCACCTATCCACAGTCTTCTTGATTTTATTTTACCAGTGCTTTGCAAAATATTATTTCCAAGCCACTGGCTGCTTTTCCACATGAACTTGGTTGAAACTTTGATCAGCAGGCACGGAAGACATAAGGAAAGGATTGAATTATAGATGGTACACAAATAACACCTAACCAATATCCCTCTGCCTTGTGATAGCAAAACAAAAAGCCTCACCTTCACAACCTTCTCATAGTAGACAATGGTATAGCCTCGTACTGTGAGGAGACCATACAACATCTCTCCTATCTCTGGCTCAAACAGGAGTAAATACAGCTGGTCCTGTCGTCTCCCACTGTCTGCATGTAACAACGATATCAGCACATCCAAGGCCTCACAAATCTACACAAAAACAGAAGTACAAGATCTGACAGACATAAGCTGGCATTTCAGATAAAATTTTATTAAAACAAGTCAAGAAAAATGTCATAAAGCAAACTTTTGGCAAGCTGGTATCAAGCACTTTCTGATATTTCCACAATGTTTTCTACCCTTTTAAAGTCATAATCATTTAAAGCCACTTTTAATTTGCCATTTGCAAATGCTTTCAATTTGGATGAGCCTGGTACAGAGTTGGCCACTAAGCTACACTCAATCCCTGAGAAACAGGTATGAGACAGTGTACTGTATACATGAATAAATGTGTGTCAAAAAATTTGCAAATTACCAATTACGTACATCTTGCGTACAGAAATGTTTGCGAATTCAACACATTTTTTATTTTTTGGTATACCTGCAGCAAAATACGTGAACAAAAAAGTTTCCAAATTTTTCAAATTTAAGAAATCGAGCAAATTTCCACATAGCAAAAATTTCCACTTTTACAGTATTTTGTTATTGTTACCTACCATACTTTCTTCATTACAAGTCAGCATAAAGTTGAATAGCTGTGAAAGTTCGTCCAATGTGATGTCCTTTATGATGTAATATTTCACAAGACTCAGTAATGACCCACGGATTGTCTTTGCATCCTCCTCCAATAGACCACAGTCTTGTCTGAAACAGAAACAAAAAAGAAACCAGTTCATGAGTTTATGACCATTTGAAAAAAAAAAAAACTTGCAGCTTGAAAGTTTTGTCAGTTTTCGTGTAAAATGTGAGTAATAAACAATAATGAACCCTTTACCACACAATCCTGAATTTGAAGGACCCTTGGGAAGAGAGCTATTTGAAAAAAAAGGTGGGTAAGGGTTACAAGCATTTTCTCCTTTCCCTACAATGTTTTCAACTCTTCCCTATAAAAATGTCATCATTTGAACCACATTTAATTCTTTACCAAACAATCTTAAGTTAACTGACCCTGAGAAAAAAAGGCTTTTGAAAAAATTTTGAGAAAAGAGGAAAATGCTGGTACCATTTTTAACTTTTCCCACAATGTTTTCTACCCTTTTACAGAAAAATCTAACAAAACAAGCTATACTTCATATATTTTGTCTGCAACTGCTTTGAATTTGAACTTGTCTAAAATTTTGTGGTGTGGTAAGGAGTTGATTTGTTGTCTACAAATTCTTTCATATTAGACCAGCCTAGAATTTTGGTGTTTGGCAAACATTTTATCCAACTGCACATTAGTAAATTAATTGTTAGATTACACTGTTTTTCTTTCTAACATAAGGTTGTTGGGCAACATACCAGAAAAGAAGAGTGTTTCAATTTATGTGTTATATAATAAAACAGGCAGTGATATTTACCCATAATACAACCTGATGTTGTCCAGGATATAACGTACACCAAACAGTTTTCTGAAATGGCGTCGATCATCCTTAATGATGGTTGACAAGTACTGAATATGGCCTACAAAAATCCAAAATACATTTCAAGGATGTCAATTTTTTTTTCCCAACTTTTCAAAGATGAAGAAGACATAAATATTTTTATCCCATGACCTCCCTTGTTTTCAGAATACTATATACCCATTATGAATTTTTTCATTTTCTACATGTTAGATATCACATTTATGTGACGTCATTTGTACATATTTCATAGAAGTGAATGAGTTTTATGGATATTACAGTGGGTGCATCTATAGATGGTTTTGCATCTTCTGATCTATAATTTGTGAAATATCGTTATGTGATAAAAAGAATCTGACATTTGTTGGTGTTTGAGATAAAATTTTATCAAACTTGTTCGAAACCCTTAAGGCTCACTTAATAACATTTTCCCTAGATTCATTTCACAAAATTTTATCTCAAATGCCAACTCATATCAGATCCAATATATATGTCTGCTAATTAATCCTTATCTTACACAGAGCTGATGGACAGAGCCATTCATTAAGTTTAAACTTAAGGCTCAACAAAATTTCTGCCTTTCCTGTTTGTTCTTATGATTTGTATAATGTATTCTATATAAATTTATAGCAATAAAATATGTTTGATCTAGTACAAGGAACTCTTAAATGCATTTTTTATGACACAGAGGAGAAAGGCATTTCATGACAAAAAAAAAAATACTGGTTATGGAAAGAGAAAATACTGGTTATGAAAAGGAGTAACCAGTATTACCTCCTTTTCCTACATTAATTATAACTCTTTCACAACATAAATATTATCTGTTGAACCACATTTAAACTGTTGTATGTAAATGGGGAAGAAAAAGAGGAATCAAAGTACTTGTAGGGAAACAGAAACATGATCAGGCTTTATCGCAGAAATATATCAAAACAAGCAACAGAAACAAGCTGGTAACAAAAACACTTACCAATGCGTACAGGAAAGTCACTTCTGCACCAAATACGAAAGTCAAACAAGATATACTGGTATAAACGGCTCAACATATCCTTATTGTTCAGCGCCATTGTAGATTCAACCAGTAACTGTATTGCCATCAGCACATGGACATCAATCAACTTGGGGTTTACCTGTAAAAGTGCACAGACAGCAATCAACTTAAGGGTTTACTTGTAAAACAAACAACATTAATAAAATTGGGGTTTCACCTGTCAAAATACAGACATCATTAAACTTGCGGTTTACAAGTTAAATGAATGTTATCAACCTATTTGGTGTTTATCTGTAAAATACACAGGTATCAATCAACCTATGTCTTGCCTGTACATCACAGACATCGACAAACTTGTGATTTATCTGTAATATACATATTACTCAATATGCTGTTTACCTGTATAATACAGACATACCTGTAAAATAAATGACAATAATCACACTAAGGGTTTACTTACAAATCTTAAATTGGAGGTTTACTTCAAAGTACACAGACATTAATCAACTTGTTGTTTACCTGTAGAATAAACCATTATGGGGTTTTCCTGTAAAATACACATGCATCAATCAACTTGAGATTTACCAGTAAAATTTACAGTAAAATACAGGTATCTATCAAGCAAGGGTTTATATGTAAAGTATGTAGAACTCTTCTATAACATCTTACTGTACAAGCCAATTTCATACATAACAAAACTAGAATAAGTTACACACCAAGGACTTGATTTCACAGATCCAATAGCAGCCAGACATAAATAAGTAATAAAGGTAAATTTTATGCATACTATTCAAAAGTATGGTGATAAAGTCTGACCTGATTTAGTACCGTTGGTTAAAATCCAATCCCTGGCAGAACAACGAATATCAAACCTGGAATTTATGTTGCCAACAGAGGGACACAGACAGACAAAAAAGGGAGTTCATCTTACCTTCTGTAGTAATGCACCAATCACTGCTGCACTGTTGGTATGAACAAAGGACTGTTGGTTAACAGGTTTTGTTTGTACCATGTTACGCAACAGGGTTAGGAATCCTGCCACTTGATTCTGCTCAAGCTTTGTATCTGGAATTTTATAAAAGCCAAACTTATGTTCAGAACCATCCAAGGTATGAACAGTACTGCGTGCAGGTGCCGATGCTTTTAGAAATATATTTTCAGTGAAAATTCTGCTTCAAACAAGGGGCATAACTGTGTCAAAGAATTTAACAAGGATGAGCTATACATACTTAAATTGATTAACTCTTCACCAGATGAGCAAAATGCAGACTTCTACAACATGTAAGCAATTGTAGACAACAACATAAATGTGATTGAAATGATGGAATTTGTCCTCGACATGGTAGAAAACATTGTGGTAAAAGGAGAAAATGCAGGTTACCAGCATTTTCTCCTTTTCCTACAATGTTTTCAAAATGTTGTTTCTTCAGGGTCATGAAAACTGGGGATTATTAAGAGTTTATTAACCTGCGTAAGAGCTGCTTGGTAGAATCAACCAATCTTCTTGCTCCTTGACATCAACCAGACTTTTGATGGAGGCCACATCCGGGCTACGAACCTCATCAGTTAACGGTAACTGGTTAATTTGTTCTAGCAGAGGAAATAGTACCTGTATACCTCCAATACAGTTGAGGACATCCTGGAAATAGAATCAAATCCCTGTTATTTATTTGTAGGTTTTGGATCTAACATATTTCATACCTAAAAAAATTTTGTTAAGTTGTGCTATTATTGAAACATGCAGTAATTTCAATAAATGGGTTCATTACAATTGCTGGTAACGTGTGTTCCTTCTTTTGATATGATGTTTTGTTGTATAAAAATGGTCAGCTACAAGCCAATGGAGTAATCCGCAATTTTTCTTAAACAGGGTCATAAAATCAAAGGGATTTCTGGTAATAAGATACATGTAACCGGCTGCCACACAATCCCAATGACTCTGAAGTAGGCTTTTAAAAACATTGTGGGGAAAAGAAAAAATGCTGGTAACCAGCGTTTTCACATTTTCCCACAATGTTTTCTACATAATTAAAGACAGAGGTCATCATATGAGCTTCAGTCGTCTTCTGCAATCACTTTCAATTCCGTTGAGTCCAAAATTTTGTCGTTTGGCAAAGAGTTAAGTTGCTGTGTGACAAATGCAATCAAAGAAAAGACGAAACAAAAAGAGCTATGCTCTGTAAAAAAGGGGGCTTAATGCATCTGCAAAAAGTATTGACCAGGTCAGCCTGAGCAGTCCACTGCGGAAACTTTTGCTATTGGTCAAGGACTAGTTTACCCCATGATTAAGTGGACAGTTTGACAAAATGGACTTCAAGGATCCATGATTACATGATGATTTAGTATCCTGCATCTCTGAGATGCATTTAGCCTCCTTTTCACAGAGCATGACTCAAATATTTCTTACCTTGATATCCCAGGTGACACACTTCTGTCCAATCAGCTGTCCATGGTTTTGATTGGGTGAAAGATCCATTACATGTGATTGTTTACACGCCTGAAATTGAACAGTTGTAGAACTAAATAATGGATTAATGCTTTACTACACAATCCCTAGTTTTACTGGCCCTGAAGAAGAAAGCTTTTGAAAACATTCTAGGAAAAGAAGAAAAAGCATTTTCTCCTATTCCCACAACATTTTCTAACCTGTAAGAAACAAAGTTGTCTGCAAATGCTGTCAATTTAGACAGGGCTTGAACTTTGTCATCTGGTAATGAGTTAGGATATGAATATCTTTCACAACGTAAGTTACTTACTTTCCATAAAGCTCAGAAAAAGATCAGACAACACTGTATGAGTTAAAGTCAAATAGATTAATTATATGGTGTTTAACCCCATTTTCAACATTATTTCATGAAGAGGCATAGTGCACCTATCCATGCTATTCTAGTTTTAGTTACCGGTTTTTTGCACAGTGTTCTTCCCAAGCTACTGACTGTTTTCCTAAATAATCACTGTCGAACCAATGATCAGCAGTGAGAGAGGAATGAATCCTGTGGTAAAGACTATCGTCAATTCTCACAAAGAATTTGGTTAAGCTGGGTCTTTGAATCAGTGACCATCTGTTCTTAAGTGCTGTATGCTATCAACTGTGCTACAAAGGGCTTGGAAGATTTAAGTCAGACTGAATAAAATTTGGAACGCTGACCTTGGATCTCTTTCATTTTTTATTTCTGACTTTAATGGTGGTTGAACGATAAATTCATAATTTAGAGCAACTTTTCTTTTTGTCACAATGTTCTCAACAGTGGTCTTCCACTAGACACATAAATGGAGAGAAGATTCTATCAGACATTTAACCCTTAGAGCTCCAAATAAATCAAACTGGCGAGTTCATTCTAGAAATGAGACAAAAATAGGAGCAAATTCAAGGTTTCTCTTGTTCAGAATGTCTGGGCAAAGCATAATGTGTGGAACAAAGATCAGACTGTATGTTTTGTGCAGTCTGATTTTGATATACACTAACAGCAAAGGCAAATGTAGTTGTGAGGGGCACTTAAAGCGTTAAGAAAATGCAGTAGAGACTTGACACTTATTTAAATTTGAAAAGGCTGAATGAAAGACATTTACAAATGCAAGAAAGAGAGAGAGAAAAAGAAGGCAGGGAAAGAGGAAGGGTAGAAAGGAAACATACTCTTGCATTATAATGTAGCACCATTTTTCCTGATAAATCTTGTAGCTCTGTCTCATCATTGAACAAAGTCAGATTATTTGGTCCCGCCAAGTACAGAGCTTTAACCTGAACCACACTTAAAGCCTCATGGAATATACATATAGACCCTATCTGCCCATACAAGGGGACAGACTGGCCCCACACCTCATCCCTTGACCCTGTATGGACAGTGATGACCCCTGGAGTATTTCCTCCAGATTTTGTAGCACTTTGTAGAAAGGATTTTATAGTTGACTGTTTCTTCGATGGCCAGGTGCCTGTTGAACTGAGTTCCTGCTTGTCTGTACCATTTTGAAAAACTTGGGAACCAACTCTACAGGATGTAAATGGCTGCAACAGTACAATCATTCTATTTAATATATTACAAATGACATTACAGAATGATCTCCTATTTTTATGAGTATGAGAACAAAGGCTTTTGAAAACTCTTGTGAGAAAATGAAAAATACTGACAGCCACCATTTTCTCCTCTTCCCACAATGTTTTATACCTCTTCTAGGAAAGAAATCATCATTTCAGCTACAATGAATTTGTCATTTGCAAATGCTTCGGTCGAGTCTAAAATTTTGGCATTTGCAAAAAAGTTAACTCTTTACCAAATGACAAAATTATAGACTGGTCCAAATTGAAAGCACTTGCAGACAACAAAATAATCGTAACACAAAAAATGAAATTTGTTTCTAGCAGGGTAGAAAACATTGTGGGAAAAGGAGAAAATGCTGGTTACCAGCATTTTCTCCTTTTCCCACAATGTTTTCAAAAGGCTTCTATCTAAGGGTCGTAAAAACCAGGGATTGTTTGGTAAAGGGTTAAGTCAAGAACTCAGGTCATATTATTTTTTTTGTAAGGTATTTAATGCTGTTTTATACATTATTTGTGTTATATATGTGGGCCAGTGCACCTATCCATACTTTCCTAGTGTTTCTCTTACCTGTTCATCCCACAATTTACTTCCCAAGCCACTATCTGCTTTCCCACATAACCACAGCTAAAACAACTATCAGCTAAACCCCTGTAAGAAGTCAAAAAAACATACCTCTGCCATGTTCGGATACTTCAACTGTGCTGAATGTTTCTGTTTCCCATCTACATACATCACAATCTGACTTGCACTACCAAATGGTCTTTTGGAATTTGAATGTACAATAGAGATACTATGCTAAAATCAGAGAAAGAAAAAGAAAGAACTTAAGTTGTAACAGGAACTTCTAGGATCAAACTTTTGTGCTATGGACTGTAAATCATTTTCTCCAAGCTATTTTTTTTCTTTTGAATCATTATATGCCTTTTTCCATAAAGGTTTAAAAAACCTTTTCCCTAGAGTCTCAATAACAGAATTGTACAGTAAAGTGTTAATCTTTTTTCTCTAACAACATTTTCTCCTTTTCCCACTACGTTTTCTACCCTTTCATTCAAATCCTAATACTGGAGCCAGATTTAATCCGTAGTCTGCATATGGTTCCAAAATAGAAAAAAAAAATCAAAACTTTTCACCAAATGAAGAGTTCATTATCTGTTGATCCGTTACAAAATCATGATGAAGAAAGGCAGGCGTACAACATATGGCTTGGACTTCAGTTGCTTTTAAAAAAGGAGCCATGCTCTGTGGTAAGGGAGATTTATAAATCTGCAAAAAATATCTACTCCGGTCAGCCTTTGCAGTCTATGCAGGCTGATCTGAACCAAAATTTTGAATATTGGTCACTTTTCTGGTCACTCTTCTGCATGTAAAAGGACTAGTCTACCTCAGGATTCCACTGGCTGTTAGACAAAACGGATTTTGTGCATCCACTATCATATGATGATTTGCCTAGTATACTGCACCATGTCGATGCGAAGCAATAATGCTTAAATACTTTAAAATGTCTGAGTTTGAAGTTGACCATCTTCAGTTATGACAGAAATATTAGAAAAAGGTTGGTTTTCAGACAAAATTCTTAATGGAAGGAGAGGTATAACTGTGTCAAAGAACAGTTTGAGGGCTACCTTCCCCATCAGTATGGGTTTATCTTAAAACAATTAATAAGTAGGCTAAGTCTGAAGTAAATATCCTTCCATAATGACAAAGGTATCAAAAAATGTCAAGATTTTGCTCATGGATAAATTGGGAGACTGCAACAGGGCAATGATAATACCCAAACATTAACTCTTTACCAAATAATCACAGGTTTTAATGACCCTAGAGAAGAAGACTTTTGAAAACATTGTGGAAAAAGGAGAAAATGCTGGTTACCAGCATTTTCTCCTTTTCCAACAATGTTTTCTACCCATCAGAGACAAAAAACGTCATTTTTGCAACATTTATTTTGTCATCTGCAAATGCTTTCAATATGGCCCAGGCCAAAATTTTGTTGTTTGGTCAAGAGTTAAATTAAAAATAATCAAGCTAATAATAGGTTGAAACTGTCGAACACGTTGATATTTACCCAGTGCCCATCTAAAAGATCTGTGTCAGGAACTGTCACTGTGTTGTACTCTTTCTTGAAATAAACAGCAGTGACAATCTCCCCTGATGAATTGATGAACCCTTCAAAACCATTTCCAGAACTTGATAGAAAGCTGTAACAGAGATATCATTTTATGTTGACAATGAAATATGTTATTCTTTCTTTTCACCCTTTACTACACAGTTCTGAGTTTTAACAACCCTGAGAAAGAACGCTTTTGAAAACATTGTTAGAAAAGGACAATATGCTGGTAACCATCATTTTCTTCCTTTCCCACAATGTTTAGTACCCTTTCAAAGATAAATCCCATCATTTAAGCCAAATTAATTAAATTTTGTTTTCTACAAAGTTTTTCAAAATGGACCTGTTTTGCAATTTATCATCTGGTAAAGAGGTAATAGGCTACATTTTCATCACAATTACAAAGTACTTCACTATGAAAGAAGGCCTCTATCATTGTACATTGCATAGTCGTGAAAAAAATCATGTAATAAAGCTTGCTTGAATCATCAAAAGGGTCAATATATCAAGTTTTAGGGCCAGTTTGCTTTTCTTGTAAGTGAGATGACACTTTATCTCAACTGAGACTGGTAGTGTCAAAGCATTTGTTGATATTAATATTGCCTGCAAAAATAGTAGAAAAATGAGGTTTAAATAGGTAAATTTGCAAATCTGAAAAGCTCATATTCACAACATATGATTTAAGTAACATCATATCATAAACACTTTACAAAAAATCAAGAAATTATTTCAAGACAATAAAAAAAACCACTGATTACACTACATTAAATTTGATTTCATGCTTTTTGGTAGGTTATCAAGAAATAAGGGTGGAATACTGTTTGATACTTCATGGTTACACCTAGTGAAAAATACTGATTTTTTTTTTTTCAAACTCTTCAATTGAAGGCTGAAACAGTAGTTTCCTCACACTAGTTACCTTGGTAAACAACATGCCATTCAACAAGACAGAAATATGACGTAATTTACACAACATTTTTCGCTCTTTAGGTAATATTATAATGAGTTGCTATGTGGAGGGGGTACGCCACGGGAATTACCGAAACTGTGCTGGATTTTGATGAAAATCCCAGAAAAAAAGGAGGTAGAAACATAACATAAATAGAATATTTGTCTTTTTTTTGTTTTTTTTTTTCAGTGAAAGATTGAAATTTATTTCATCTCGTCAACATGATCGTTAATATTTTCAAAAGTGGCACAGCCACAGGTGAAAATATTACTGAAGATGTTCACTGGATGAGATAAATTTCAATCTTTCACCGAAATAAACAAATATCTTCTATTTCTTACTTCCATTGGATGACCTCTATGTAAAGGTTTGATTGTATTTGTACCTTATTTATTGGTATGGCATTAAACGTTTTTTTCAATACTAGTATCACTTCAGCTAAATTTCAGCAGCCTGTGTGCCTAATCTGTCTTTCCTGGAGTTCTTTTTTCTCAATAATTTAAATAGCTTTCTTCCAAAACCACTGGCTGCTTTCCTACATAGCCATCATAGGTACAGTAATCAGAGGTAAAAATTGAAAGAATCCAATCACAATGACTTATCATTTATCCTCAGCTAGAAATTGGATGATCTGGGGATTCAAACCAGTGACCGTCTGGTTTCAAGCCCATACATTTCCCACAGCGCAACAGGGCTCGGCATATTTGTACCTGTATAGCATTCGCCGGCTACACTCTGATGACTGTGCCACCTGACTGAACCCGTCAACACTGTTGTTCAAACACAGCCAGGTATGGAATGAAAAGGCAGGTCCTGGCCATTTCCTGATTCCAGGCAGTTGGATACCCTGTGTGAGATGGAACAGAAATATCCTCAACTTAAGAAAATATGCTGGGAAAAAGGACAATAATTTTAAACAATTATTTCTCTGCCAAACTACACTTGGATAGTGTTATAATACTAATAGAAAAATAAAAATACAAGGAAAGGTGGTCAAAATCAACCTTGTATGCGCTAAAACTATTTCTGACCAAATAAAACTTTCTATGTCCCAGCAAATGATAGCTAAAGAAAACATTAAGAGGAACCAGTTAACCCATTACCACACAATCCCTACTTTTGACGACCCTGAGAAAGAAGCCTTTGGAAAACATTGTGGGAAAAGGAGAAAATGCTGGTAACCAGCATTTTCTCCTTTTCCCACAATGTTTTCTACCCTTCACAAAACAAATTTGAAATTTTCAGTCACTTTTATTTTGTCGTCTGCAAATGCTTTCGAATTGGACAAACCTAAAATTTTGTCGTTTGGTAATGAGTTAATTATGTCAGCATTTCAGTCTTTATCATGTGACAAAATTTTAGGCTTGTTCAAACTGAACATATTTGTAGACAAATAAGTAAGTTGCTAAAACGATGGAAATCATCTCTGATAGACTGGAAAACATAGTGGGAAAAGACAGAAATGCTGATAAACCAGCATTTTCTCCTATGCCCACAATATTTCCAATGGCTTTCTTCTTCAGGGTTACAAATACATAGGATCATGAGGTAAAGAGTAAAAAAAAAAAAAAAAATGACCTACTAACACACAATCTCCAGCTTTATTGATCTTGAGGAAGAAGGCTTTTGAAAACAAAGTTTGAAAAGGGGAAAATGCTAGTTACCAACATTTTCTACATTTCCTCCTTTGCTGCAAATGCTATGAATTTAGACAAGTCTAAATTTTTTTTTAACTATAAACCTACATCCGTTTCCTCTTGTATATTGAAGAAATGTAACGCTCCTTCCTTCCCCTCCCTCCGTGCCATCGTGGACATGGCCCTCATTAATCTACTGCAGTATGGGTTCTGGTTCCCTTCTTCATCAAGGCGCAGGAGACCAATCAACTGTTTGAGTTCTATCGCTGTTATTGATTGGGTCCCTAGTGATTCCAGCAAGCCAATCAAATGACCTGTTTAAGAAAACCAACCAATCAAACAATATATTTTAATCAATCAATAACCTGCCATTATTTTTTATTCATGATAGACTGTTTTGTACATTTTCCCCCAGTTATAACACAAGTTTTGAGTATCTGGTGTTCATTGGGCAATTTCTTTTTTTTTTTCAAATAATGTTTTCATACATATGCATATTTAAATCTCAATACATATTTGTTTTTATAAAGATTTTTATTCTGGAGACAATAAGCTAAACTGGCTTTAATCAAAACATTCAACAAAACAAAAATTGAACTGCATTAGTATTAACCACTTACTAAAGAATCACGATTTAACTATCCTAAGTGAAAAGATTTCTTGAAAACATAGTGAGAAAGGGAGAAATGCTGGTTATCAGAATTTTCTACAAATGTTTCTAATCTGGATAAGTCTAAAATATTGATGTCTGATGCACAATTAAAACTTGTTAAATTTAAGCACTTCCAAATTGGACAAATCTAAAATCTTTTGTCTGGTAAAGATTTAAGTAAAAATTTAACCCTTTACAAAACGACAGATTTTTTTACTTGCTCAAATTAAAAGCATTTGCAGACTATGGATTAAATGTGACTCAAATGATGGCATTTATCAGGAAAGGAAAGAAAAGATTGTGGGAAAAAGGGAAAATGCTGGTCATCAGCATTTTTTCCTTTTTCCACAATGTTTTCAAAAGCCTTCTTCCTCACGATTGTTAAAACTCGGGATAGTCTTGTATAGGGTTAACTAATAGAAACCTACCAACAGCATTAGAATTTATCTGTTTCTCCCGTCCCAACACCGATAAAATCGCTCCAATCATCCCATCATTACAGCAGTTCATCTTGTTTGTATGTGATATACTAGACAAACTACGTAGATTGGCTGAGAGCCAAATCTGTAGGTCATGTGACTGAATGTCAGGCAGCCATTGGATAAGCATGATTGCAGCATGTGTGTTGTGTATGGTGTGTTTAGAATCATCTTCATAGATTCCCTCCACAACCTGTGATTGAAGAAAAAACACTTTCTAATAGTGATATTTTTACCAGATGACAATATTCTAGACTCATCCACGCTAAAAACGTTTGCAGATGACCCAATTAAATGTGGCTCAAATAAGATTATTTTCTTTTAAAAGGCTAGAATACAATGTGGAAAAAGGAGAAAATGCTGGTTACCAGCATTTTCTCCTTTTCCCATATTGTTTTCTACCCTTTCAAGCACAATCACCATTACCTAAGCAAAATTTTAATTTGTCGTCTGTATTTGCTTTCAATTTGTACAAGTCCAAAAATTAGTCTGGTAAAGAGTTCAGTACAGTCCTTCGTCTCCAGTTTCTGGTTTATACTTCTGTATAAGGTTTCAGCATGATGACAGCAAATCTGAAGGATTGATCCTGTAGTGATAACTATCATCAGTCCTGAGAAAGAAATTGGCTGAGTAGGGAATTCAAACCAGCAATCCCCCTGGTAAAAACTGAAGAGAAATTTTGCAACACAAATACACCTGTGTGCAGTGTCGACAGACTGATAGACAGATGAATACTTCCATATCTTGCAGCAGGGTGAATTCGAGTAAAAACAAATGTGAAACAGGTTGTTCATTAAAAATCAATCTTTTCCTTTTGCATGTATTTGCTGTTATAAATTCAGCCTTAACTCTTTATCACACAACAAATATTTAGATTTGTCCAAATTGAAAGCGTTTGCAAACAACAAAATCATGTGACCAAAACGTTGGAATTTGTCTGAGAAAGGGTAGAAAACATTGTGGTAAAAGGAAAAAATGCTGGTTACCAGCATTTTCTCCTTTTTACCACAGTGTTTTTAAAAGCCCTCTTTCCGTGAGTCTTTAAAACACAGGATTGTATAGTAAAGGTTTCACACATGTTGATTATCTAAACTTGACATTTTTTTTTCACAGAGTAAGGAGTTTATGAAAACAGGCTATATAGACAAAGTTCTTACCAAGTTTAAAACAGATTTCAATAGTTCTATAGAAGGCTGGCCCAAGCTTTTCAAAACTTCCACAAATCTACCATAACCAACTCGTAGTTTGAATCTCTCCTGTTGTAATGGAAATCATGGCATTAAATATACAGTGTAATCATTTTAAAATGCCACACCCTGAAATGATGAAATATGTCCCTAATAGGGAGAAAAAAAAATACACTAAGGGAAAAAGAGAAAATGCTAATTACCAGCATTTTCTCCTTTTCTCACAATATTTTTTGAAATCTTTTTCATCAAGGTCATTAAAATACAGGCTTGTTTGGTAAAGTGTTGAAGTTGATTTGCCTATATAAAATCATCTCTAAACTTTACTTTATTTACAAGAGTTGGACTGACTCAATCAATCAAGCAAAAGAACGATACTTCCTAAAACTCTAAGCACATAGTTAGTGTCCTCTTGCTATCAATTCTTCTTCCAAGGATTCAGAAAACTTGTTTGACTCTTTAAGCTGCAAAAGGCCCTTTATCGTTCATGACTGATTGACACCACTTTCAACAATATTTCAATCATATCACAGTGCCAGCTCACTCATCTTTATTTTTTCCTACTTTTCACCACAAGACTGGGGCTCTGAAAAGCTTTGGTCAAGGACACTTGCACAAAAAAACCCTAGTGCCTTTGTTGAGAATCAAATCCAGGACCCTTGATAACTAACCCACACCTTAACCACAGGGCATCACAGAAGCCCTTAACCCTTTCCAAAACAAGATATTTTAGACTCTTCCAAAATCAAAATATCTACAAGCAACAAATCCATAAGTGGTAATTATGAATTAAAGTTCTTTGACAGGGTGGAGAACATTGCAGGAAAAGGAGAAAGTGCTGGTTACCAGCATTTTCTCCTTTTCCCATAATGTTTTCAAAAGTCCTCTTCCTTCTGGTAATGAAAACATGGGATTGTTTGGTAAAGGGTTGGTCTGAAAATTGGAAAAACAACATAAATATGCCTAACCTTTGCGTTCCCTGACCCTGCAAGCACTGTACTCATCACCTTGAGTATAGACATGGCTAGAGTTTGAGCTTCTTTTCCACACAACTGTAAAGTGAAAACAAGAGCACCACATGTGAGTGCCAATGCTCAACTGTGGTTGCTTAATTTTCTGTGAAAATTCTAAGTCAAAAAAGGGGATAACTGTGTCAAAATACGTTGATTGTTACCTGCCTTTTTTGTATGGGTTCCCCTTTTGATAGTAAACAACTTGTCCAAGTTTGAAGTAAATATCTTCAGTAATGACAGAGATATTTTAAGATGCTTAAATTTTTGAAAATGTCAAAGTGTTTCCACAAAGATGCAGACGATGGCGATGAAGATGCCACGGCTAGGACAATGCCTCAGTGTTTTCTTCAAAAACAGTTGAGCTGAAAAAAAACCTGCAAAAATGCCCTTTAAACATTAATTCTACTCTGCAGTCTATTTATAGACCTACTTTAGTTGTCTCTTGTTTAACAATGTAGACCAAGATCAAGCTACTGTTTGTGGACAAAGTAGTTCAATATAAGAGCACACAGAACTTGCATTGATCCGCTTTCTGACAATTTGTATGTTCCAACATGTATTAAGTATTCACCTGAGAGGATGCTCTTAAAATTGCTTGCTTAAGACAGGTGTTTGCTTAGGACAGGTGCATTTTAGAATATTTGTCTTCTCTGGGGAATGAATACTTCATTTATACAGGTTGCCTGCTTAGTACAGGTGGCCAGTAAGACAGGTTTCATTGTATTCTGGCAAAAAATAACCTTTGAAATTTCACAGTATGGTCCATTTACTTGGGCATTTATTCACCTACCATTCTTAAGAACATTTTTGTCTAATTCTCAAGAATTTTCTAAATTTGAAAGTGTCAGAGTCAATTTCTGACTGGCTAAATAAAATGAAAGAATGATTCAGCCAATCAGAATCTCTGTTTACTCTCTCAATCTGGAATAAGACTAATATAGCAATTCAGAATGGGTTGTGAATACAAACTCTGACTGAGAAAGTCTATTTCATTTACCTAGAGCTTTTACCCTTATCCTACCGAATTCAAACTGTTGAGAATAACTAAAATAAGTTTAGTACATTATTTGATACTAAAAAGGGTTTACATGACGTAAGACTTTTGAGGGAGCAGTGGAGAGTGTAGAGCAAGGTCAGACGGCAAGTAGCTGCAGGAAGATATTCCTTTACATCTGTTACAAAAAAAATACACATGGTCACAACAACAGGATAAAAGTTTTATTTTGTTGGAGTTTTTTTAAGTGTTACTTTCATATATAATTTGTTAGTTTACTTACAGAGGTTTTCTGAAGAAGGGAGATGAAGGAATCAAATGTGCTTCCGCTGACTAGTATGACTTGAAGGGCACTTTTGTCTTGACATGTCAGCATCTCATTAATGGCACCTATAGAAGTAAAACTTACGTTAACACTTTACCACTCAATCATAACATTTAGAGACATAAAGAACACACACCTTTTCAAACATTGTGGGAAAAAAAATAGAGGCCCTTGAGAGCCTGGAATGCTCTACTGGCTGTAATTTTGCTTATTTTCTAGCATACATCATTACCTCGTGATGCAAAGAGGTAAAAAAGAAAAACACACTCACACACAAAAAAATTGGGGAGATGGGGGTATAACTGGGCGTGAACACAATAAGAAAGCATAATAAGTAGGCATGATGACTTGAACAAATAGTGAAATAATCATTTAGTACATTTTCTCAAAACCGCTTGTTTGGAAATTTGATGAGATTATCAGCACTCATTAAATAAAACAATACTTGCAAGTTTAAAAGAAATAGAAACAACAATATGGACTTTGTTGAGTACACAAGACTTAGTCATCAAATGGCTACTTCTCCTAAACTGATAGCTGGATTTTCTTCATTTTCAATAGGGTTCAATCCTTTGATAATACAAATTGATGAACGATGAAAGTTTCATAAATATCTGACCACAAATGCAGACTTTAAGGTGTAAACAAGAAATGTAAATGTTTGACTTTAAATGGCTACTTTTCCCTAACTAACTGTCGGATTTTTTTTCAAAATCAATATGGTTCAAGTTATTGATGATATAAAGATACTGTGCAAGTTTCAACCTTTCAAAGACAGCAATATTCCTTTGAGCTACATATTTGATTGTTGTCTGCAAACACTTTCAATTCATGCAAGTCCAAAATTTTGTTGCTTGGTAAAGAGTTAACCTTACTTATCATGGAAAGCTGCATCTGTGTCTCTGTCTCATTCTCAGATTGGTCATCTGCCTCCAGCAAGACTTGCATGTATCCTTCCATCACCTGACATACCTCAACTTGTCTCTGAAAACATTGTGACAAAAGATCACTTTCCTGCCTTAACTCTTTACCAAACAACAAAATTTTAGACTTGTCCTAATTCAAAGCATTTGCAGATGACAAGGTAATGGTGGTTCAAATGGTGGATTTTGTCCTTTATAGAGTAGAAAACATTGCAGGAAAAGGAGAAAATGCTGGCTACCAGCATTTTCTCCTTTTCCCACAATTTTTTAAAAAGGTTTCTTAGCAAGAGTTGTTAAAATCCAAGATTGTTTGAACAATCTTGTTCTTTAACTCTTTACCAAACGAACAGTTCTAGCATAGTCCAATTTCAAAGCCATTGCAGATGACAAAATAAATGTGTCTCAAAAAATTTGAAATTGATTCTTGAAATGGTAGAAAACATTGTGGGAAAAGAAGAAAATGCTGGTCCCCAGCATTTTCTCCTTTTCCCACAATGTTTTCAAAAGGCTTTTTCTTTTAAATGTGTCTCAAAATTTGAAAATGGTTTTTGGAATGGTAGAAAACATTGTGGAAAAAGAAGAAAATGCTGGTCACCAGCATTTTCACCTTTTCCCACAACATTTTAAAAAGGTTTTCTCTTCAGGGTTGTAAAAAACATGTGATTGTGTGGTAAAGGGTTAACCATTTATCACACAAACCTGTTTCAGTGAGTCTCGCTTAAGATATGTAGCTCAGTCGGTAATGCACATGGGCTTGAAGCCAGAGGGTCACTGGTTTGATTCCCTCGCTTGGCCAATTTTATCAAAAGATTGGTGATTAGTCATTGTGACAGGATTCATTCCTCTCTCACTGCTGACCACTGCTTCAACAAAGTTTACGTAGGAAAAGATCCAGTGCCTTGGGAATCACGATAAAATAATGTTGTAATTGCACGAAAAACCACAAATGCAAGCCAACTGAAATGACCCTTTGGCTGGTGTAAAATTTTGTCGTTTTAGCATAGGGTTACTTCGTACACCCTTTACCACACAATTTTTAACAACCCTGAAGAAAGATGGCTTTTGAAAGCATTGCTGGAAAAGGAGAAAATGCAAGTTACCACTTTCTCCTTTCCCAACAATGTTTTCTATCTAATCAGATCATCATAATATCATCACTTAAGCTATATCTATTATGTCGTATGCACATATTTTCAGTTTGGTCCAATCTTAAATTTTGACGTTTAAAGTTAACACATTAGAAATCGTAGAATCAGATGTGGACGAAATGATTGAATTTTTCTTTAATTCTTAACCAAACAACAAAACTCTTTACTTGTTCTATTTCAAAGACAACAAATTAAATGTTGCTAAAATGATAAGATCTGTCTTTCTCTTTCAGGGTTGTTAAAAGTCAGGCTTGTGTGGCAAAGACTTCAAGCTAAAAAGTTACACTTAAGGGACTACACCCTACCTGATCAGGACTGCAGCAGTGTATCACATGCACCATTCTGACTAAACACTTTAACACTAAATCTTTCAACAACACTATCTCTTGTCTTTGCTCATTTGTAGGTTTCTTCAGGTCATTGGTTGCCAGAATCTTAAGAAGAACATCTAAAGTGGCAGGAGTGATTGCTTTTAAAGCATTGTACTGAAAAACAGCAAGAAACATAAAATGACTAGTTTACCACATGGGGGTGCCACTGTTCTGCTGCAGTTGCTTTTGTGAAAATTTGAAGCCTCAAAAGGGGGCAAAACAGTGTCAAAAATATTTTGATGGTTATCTGTCCCTGTTATATGTGTTCCCCTTTTGATAGTTAACAGTTTTTGCATGACGACAACGCGGCTGCCGGCAAGGCAGCTCACAACAGAGCTATGACATTAACTCAACATATACTCCAAAAACAGCAGAGCTCATGACGAGATTAGTGCATGCGGATGCCAATGTTTCGCTGCAGTAGCTTTTTTAGTCAAATTTTTATAAGTTCAAAAGGGGGGGGGGGTTAACTGTGTAAAAATTATTACCAAGTAAAATGCCCTTGTTGTATGGGATTCCCGTTTAATAGTTTAAAGCCCAAGTTTGAAGTAAATACCCTCAGAAATGACAGAAATATGAGAAAAGTCCCACAATTTCTTCAAATTTTATTTGCCATCTCCAAGCACTTACAATTTGGTCAAGCCTAAAATCTTGTCATTTGGTACAGAGGCAAAAGCTTGTAAGTTTAATAAAATCATCTCTGTGAAAGTCAACAATATAAATTTGGCACAATACTGGTGTAGCAAGACCTAGTCTTAGTTGGCTCTTGTACTGCCCTGCTATAGCCCGAACTTCTGTAGCGATGAGTAGAGTGTTTGCTGACAGACAATGAGGTTGTGGGTTTGATCCATGCCCCTGAAAAGGTCTCATCAACCTGTTAAATTTTGCACCCAATGTGAGACTGTGCAGAGATATCAAAGGGTCGTATCAGTATACTCAAGACCGTTTCTATATGCAGCCAGTTCAAGTTGGTGATTTTACTGCCTTGCTTTCATGATAGCTTTTGTGGCAATGAGGTTGGGTGATTGCTAATGGACCAGGTTATTGGTTCAATCCTCACTCTAGGCAGAGTATTCATCGACCTGTTATATAATTAAAGAAATATGGTAAAGCAAGTCATAATTATAATAAGTAAATTACTTACCTGTGATCCAGAAATCAAGGCTCCAAAGAGATGTATGAAACGAAATTTCAAGTCACTAGGTAACCAGCTTTTACGTATACATTCTGAAATCATGCAATAAATTTGCAACACATGACTACCTGCTAACATTTTTTCCCTAAAAGCAGACAACTACTTAAAATACTGCAGCAAAAAAAAAGAGAATTTAACCCTTTACCACACAATCACAGGTTTTAACGACCCTTGAGAAAAAGCCTTTCAAAAACATTCTGGGAAAAGTAGAAAATGCTGGTAACCAGCATTTTCTCCTTTTCCCACAATGTTTTCTAACCTTTCAGGAACAAATTCTATTATTTGAGGCACATTTAATTTGTCATCTGCAAAATGCTTTCAATTTGGACCAGTCTAAAATTTTACTGTGTGGTTTGATTGATTGATTGTATGGTGTTTAACGCTGTTTTCAACATTATTTCAGATATATCACAGCGGCCAGTGCACCTATCCATGCTTTACTGGAGTCTCTTTTACCAGCACTCCGCACAATTTTCTTTCCAAGCCACTGGCTGCTCTCCCACATAATCATCGTCGAAACAATGGTCAGCGGTGGGAGAGGAATGAATCCTGTCGCAGTGACTATCATCAATCCTCGGAAAGAAAATGGCCGAGCCAGGGGTCGTAGCCAGGGATCGAACCCTGGACCCCGTGTTCTCAAGTCCTGCACACTACCGACTGAGCTACCGGGGCTCGGCTTTGTTGTGTAGTAAAGAGTTAATCTTTAATCCTTTCCCATACAACAAAACTTCAGACATGTCAAACAAGAAAGTATTTGCTGACTAGGAACAAATTTTGATTCATATGACTTTAGGAATTATTCATGAAAGGTGAGAAAACATGGTGAGATAGAGCAACTTGGCAACTTTTATCGTAGTTTTAAAAGTAATTTTTCTGCAAGCAACCAACACTTGGACCAACGTTAAATAATCTACAGTCAAACTTTGGAAGCTCGAACACCCATGGGACTTGGTGGTTTGTTCGAAATATCGGTAGTTCGACGTATCCATATTTCAAGGTATGAAGTGGTCAGTGAACGAGTTACACATATTCTTGTTGCATCTTTATAACTTTTGTATTTGGAAATAACACACAGAACACACCACATACCTTTGTCATTTTACAGGAATCGGCCATCTAATTGGTGAGAATAGCTTGTTTTCGGCCGAAATCGAAAAGCACTCTTAATGTTTTTTACAGAGAGTATCCATTCAGGCCGAAAACAAACTATTTTCACCTGTTAAACAGCCGATTCCTGGGGTCATTTTCTTTGCAGATATCTAAAAGTCATTTTATCAGAAAAAAAAAAAAATTTGCAGATATTGAGAGCGATATATCACCTTGTTTATGTTCTAATTGTAACTTCTATCAATGCTACATGTACGGATTAAGATCACAGCTGCGGTTAATAAAACCTAATGTGTTGAAAAGCAATCCTCTTCATGCAACCATAGCATAACAAAAATGACTTGACAACTAATTTAGGTCAACAACCTCGAAAAACAGAAAATAAAACAAAGCGATTATTCAATAACTGCGAAACAATTTGTAATTGACACATTGAGCAAGTGTGTGTATATTTTACAGTAAGTGTTAAAAACATGCACCTTATCCAATATTTGACAGACGGTTACCGGCTTATCCAGTTAACAATATAGGTGTGAAACCAAACATCTGATTGTTGACTAACCCCTTGTTCGACTTCTGAGAGGTAAAATACACAGGAAAATGAATGACGGGACCGTGAAATGTGTTCAAAAGTTCCAATTAAGGGTTGTGCAAGCTTTCCGAGGTAGAACAACATGAATTATATAGAGATTTTGCCAGGACCGATATTGTTGTTCGAGCTTTCTTTGGTATTTGAATTTACTCATATTCAAGCCACCAAAGTTTGACTGTATTATCATCTTCACATTGATTTCTATACTTTTGAATAGTATGATTTAAATATAAAAGCATTTTAACAACTGCATTTATTACTTTTGGCAACAACTGGATCCTCAACCAATCATGATTTAAACAGAAATCTATAAGAGCAAGAATTCTTACCATGAAAAAAAGGTATAATTTCCATATGTAAATGAGCTGGCTTGTGTTTCATTCTTAAGTTATCAATCTTCCACCTATAAAGAAGAGGAAAAAAAGGTAAAAAAAATTATATTTTCCATCCAATACTGGCACTTTGTATTTTACAATCTAATCTTTAAAAATGTCTTACCACCGATTTCAGTAAGGCAATAACTGGCAAATCATTAATCCATTACCATATTTTCCGGACAATAGGCCGCGGCCTGTCTATTAAAAAAGTGGAAATTTTCAAGGGTGCGGCCTTTAAGACGAAACAGCTTATACATTGATTTTGTTTTTCTAATTGATCTTATTGTCTGGCCTATAAAACAGAAAATTAAGGAAAGCAGTCTACGATTACCTACGTGGGCGCCATTTTGGTTCACACCCAAAATGTTTTTTTTTTTTGTGGAACTTGAATACCTTGAATTGGTAGAAAAATAAATCCGCTTGCAAACTGACGCAAGTGTTAAAACTCTTAACCACCCTTGATTTTCACACCTTCTGATTGACATTGTCAGTTGGTACCATTCAGTGTTTAACTGCCATTGTAATTAAAGGCATTGTTTGGCATGTACTGTCAATTAATCAATCGAAACGACAATTTGACAATTCCTAATTTCCTTAATTAATGAATGATATTGGTCTGAAGTCCTCTTCGTGATATGATCTGCAAAAGGGGGAATCACTTCAATGGGATGAAAAAACACAAAATACAAAAACAACGGATTAACTTGTTTCATCTGTTTATAATAATGCATATGCCTGTAAGAATACATGTCTACTGATGGATGGCATTGTACACTAACCAAGCATGTCAGCCGCGGCTTATGAGCCGGAGTGGCCTATACAACATTTTTTATTTCTAAAATAGTTAAAATGAAAGGGTGCCGCCTATACAGTGCAGCGGCTTATTGTCCGGAAAATACGGTAGAAAGAGAACTGAGAGAAAAATTTGTATTTCCTCAATAGAATACATAGCCTCTGCCAGAATTTTGAAAAGGTTTGGGTGAATGTCAGGTTATCAGTAGCATATGTTGATTATGTGGGATCATTTTCATACACCCGATAAAGTGAGTGACGTCATATTTGATCTCATAAAAATAGATGGAGTTACCTACTGCAACTCCTTTTTCACATACTCCAAGTTGCACATATAATTGTGTATGTTTGCAGAGAAAAATATATATTGCACAGGTAGTATTTATCAGTGATTAACAAAAGAGTTTAATTCAGAGCAAAAAAAAAAAACATCTTCAACAAACCCCTTTGAAAGTGTTATCCCTATCAGCTCATTTCCATGTTAATTGAACACTTTGAACTTTTACAAATTTTATTAATTGAAAATATTGAGGGAAATGGATCAATTGGTAGGCAATCTGTGATCAACTCTGTAGCAATAGTTTGATATGTAGGCTCTCAGTCAATACTCGCTGATATCTGGTCAATGCCAGTTATTTATAAGAGTCATGGGAAGACAGGCAAAACATAAAAAGGTCCAAGTTAGAAAAGAAATACACTTGTCCCTCACATCTCTTTGGCCACACAAAGTAAGAAACATACAAGCATTTATTCCCACCTAATGCTGTTAACATTACAGCTATGGTTTCGGAAGGGAATGTGAAATATGAAAGACAGACGTTTCACTTACCCCAGATGTCTCTTGCGCCATACAAAGTAGGGATCATACAAGCATTCAAAGAAATGGAGGGTCAGCTTTACAAACAGTATATACAATTTGTTGTCCTCTTCTTCTTGCAGTGCTTGAAGCTGAAAATATAATGTTCTAAATAGCATCAACAGCTGTGGTCATTAACTCTTTGGCCAGGCCCCAGTATTGCACTTGGCAGCACACAGTACATGAGAACAGGGGTTCGCTAGTGCGAGTCCATAGCTAGGCCAATTTCTTTCCTAGGTTCAGTGATACTCATTCCTCCCTTATGGCTGATCATTATTTTGACAGTGGTTATGTGGGAAAGCAGCCAGTGACTTGGAAAGAATATTGTGCAAAGGACTGGTAAAAGAAACTTGGGTAAAGCACAGAAAGCTCCACTGGCCTCTGGGATATAACTGAAATATTGTTGAAAAGGCGTTAATCACTATATAATCAATCAATCAATCAATTAATCAGTAACCCTTTACCACACAATGCAAACTTTTAACTACCCTGTGGTCACTAAGAGGGCTTATGAAAAGATTATGGAAAAAGAAAACATTTTAAAACAAGGAAAAAGGAGGATGGTTAACAGCATTTTCTTCTTTTTCCACAATGTTTTCTACCCTTTCAAAGACAAATTGTATTTCTTCAGCCACACATTATTTGTCATCTGCAACTGCTTTCAATTTGGACTAGCCTAAAATTTTTTGACCTATTAAACTATTATTATCTTACCTTATCAACAACAACTGATGCTATGTTCACTGTATAACTTGTAAACTCACAGGAGGCCACCAGTGGTACATTCTCATGATTCCTGTAAAACAACCAGTGACAAAACATTTGAGTCTTGCTCCGGTAAAAGGTGGCTTAATGCATCTCCGTGATCCATGGTACCAAGCAAGCCATCACAAACTTATTGATCTATAATATCCTCTATTTTACTAACCAACCTAATCATGAGATAGACTGGTCCTTGCACATACAGAAAATTGACCAGTAGCAAAAAGGATCGGCCCCGGTCAGCCTGCGCGGAGTGCGCAGGCTGACCTGGGTCGATACTTTTCGCAGATGCATTAAGCCCCCTTTTCAAAGAGCACGGCTCATTTACATTTGAGCAATGCTCTGTGAAAAGGGGGCATAATACATCTGCAAAAAGTTTCAACCCATGACAGCCTGCGCAGTCCACGCATATGACCTGGATCACCAATTTTTGCTACTGGTCAATTTTCTGCACGTGAAAAGACCAGTCTACCACATGAATCAATTGGTAACAAATTAATTGTGGATCAAATGATGAAATTTGTCTTGGAAAAGGTACTGTATACGCAGATATATGCGTGTGTCGGAAAATCTGTGAATTAATGATTACTGACATTTTGCATACAGAAATGTTTGCGAATTCAAGACAGTCATTATTTGTTTGTATACTTGTAGTAAAATACGCGAACAGAAAAGTTTAAAAAATTTCCACATTCCAAAAATTTCCACTTATACAGTAGTAGATATATTTCGATAAAGAGAAAATACTAGATTACCGGCATTTTCTCTTTTTTTCATGTTTTTAAAAGCCTTCTACCTCAGGATGGTTAAAATAGAAGTTTGTTTGGTGAAGGATTCTTTCACAATCCAACGAGATAGTACAAGCAAACACAGAACAGTGATAGTCTCACTGTTTACACACTGGACTTGTTTAACCCTTTACCGCATAATCACCACTTTTATTGACCTTGAGGAAGAAGCCCACATTTTTCTCCTTTTCCCACAATGTTTTCTACCTTTCAAAGACCAATTTCATCATTTTAGTCACATATAAATTAGCGTCTGCAAATGCCCTCAATTTGGAAAAGTCTACATGTACATTTTTTGTGTGTGGTAAAGAGTTAAACCTTTACCACACAATGCCTACTTTTAACGACCCTGAGGAAGAAGTCTTTTGAAAACATTGTGGGAAAAGGAGAAAATGCTGGTGACCAGCATTTTCTCCTTTTCCCACAATTTTTTCTACCCTATCAAAGAAAAAATGCATCATTTGGGCCAGACTGAAATTGTCGTCTGCAAATGCTTTGAATTAAGTCGAGTCTAAAGTTTTGTCATGTGTTAAGGGTTAAATGAGCCAAAAACATATGAGCTACCCTCTAGGGAAAGGGGGTTTAGTGCATCTTGTGATGCATCATACTAAGCAAGTCATCACCTATCATGGATCCATAAAATCCAGTTTGCCTTACAACCAACTAAATCATGACGTAGACTGATCCTTTGACATGCAGAAAATTGACCAATAACAAAAGATTTTGACCAAAGACTGGGCAGGCTGGCTAATACTTTTCGCAGAGGGCATTGAACCCCTTTTACAAAGGGTTGGCTCATACTCTTAAGGTCCTCTATGCCAGATTCTGGTAGTGTAAATCATGCTTGGTGTACTTGTTGTTTAAGTTAAGAATACAAGTACCCGACTTTCAACGTACTTATCTCAAAAACACCCATCTGTAAATGAGCAGTGATGTTTAATGCATCTCTGTGATACATTATACCAAGCAAGTCATCATTATGGATCCATAATATCGATTTAGACTAAGAGAATGAATCATGAGGTAGAATAGTCCTTTTTTGACATACAGAAAATTGACCTACAGCAAAAAGTTTTGATCCCTGCTGGACTTGGCAGGCCAACATGGGTTGAACTTTTTGCAGATGCAAAAGGGGCTAAAGAAGAAAGGGCTAAAAAAACATTTGGCAACAATATCAATCAAGTACATGTATATGAGCCATGCTCTGTGAAAAGGGGGCTTACTGCATCTGCGAAAGGTATCGACCCAGGTCAGCCTGCGCGGACTGCGCAGGCTGACCTGGGCCGAAACTTTTCGCTATTGTTCAATTGTCTGTATGTCAAAGGACTAGTCTACCTCATGATTAAGTGGTTTGTTTAAAAAAGTGGCTATTGTGGATCCATAATGATGTGATGACTTGGGTTGGTATCATGTATCATGGAGATGCATTAAGCCCCCTTTTGTCAGAGCATAGCTCATATATTTTATAAACCCCTCACCCACCATTTTCTCGGGCTCGAGACCAACTAAGAGCAATGCTTAGGGAGGTTTAGTTTTCGCTATTCAGTCATTTTTTTTCCCCCTTAATTAAAAAAAAAAAAAATGATTTGCCATTTTAGGAGTTTACATGTATTAACTTTCTAACATTTCCCAAATTAATGCCCCACCCCCATGTCCATATTGGGCTGCAAAGGTTTCCAAAGCACAAACCTGCACAAAATGATAAGGCATTTCAACAAATTGGTTGCCATGGTAACCGACACATTGTCATGACTGAAGCAACACTGATGTAGCTGATTTCCAAATACTTGAAGAATTCCTTCTGGTAGTTTGGTGATGGAAGGCCCTTGTTCTGAAAATCTAAAAAAAGAAAATCAAAATTTAGGCCTACTAAGCAAATGGAATTTTCTCTCAGCTGAAAAGCCCCAAATTTAACTCTATACCAGATGACAAAGTTTTGGAAGTGTCCACAATAAAAGCATTTACAAACTACAAATTAAATAAAGCACAATGATGGAATTGTCAACGACAGGGTAGAAAACATAGTGCTAGGAAAAAGAGAAAATGGTAATTAACAGCATTTTCTCCTTTTTCTACAATGTTTTCAAAAGCCTTCTTGCTTAGGATCTTAGCATTTGCAGATTTACAAAATAAATGTGACTCAAACATTGAAATTAGTCCTTGCAAGGATAGAAAACATAATGGGTAAAGGAAAAAATGCTGGTTACCAGTATTTTCTCCTTTTCCCATAATGTTTTCAAAAGCCCTTTTTCTTAATGGTCATTAGAATTAATTATTGTATGATACAGGGTTAACTGGAAAAGATCTTCTGAATTATCCTGAAACAGAGGTTGAAACAATACTTAAACAAGAGCACTGCATGCGGGTGCCAATCCTTGGCTGCAAGTGGTTGACTTTCAATGAAAATTCTGAGCCAAAAAGAGGCATAACTGTGGTTATCTGTGCCTGTTGTTCCCCTTTTGCCAGTTTATAACTTGTCCAAGTTTGAAGTAAATATCTTCAGTGATAACAGAGATATTGTAAAATTGTAAGGGTTTTGCATGACAACAACGAAGGAGTTGACTGAAGGGTGTTTTATACCGCTTTCAACATTATTTCAGTCATATCACGGCAACAGCTTACATATTCATGTATTTCCTGGATTCCACCAGTAAAAGGCTGGGGCTCTGAAGTGTCTTGCCCAAGGACACTCCCAAGAATAACCCAGTGGATACAGTGAGACTCTCACCTGGGGCCTCCAGGTCACAAGTCCTACACTTTATCACTGAGCCACGCAGGACCCCTATGACGAAGCAGACACAGACAACTAAATGACTATGGCAAAAGCTCAAAGTTTTCTTTTTGCTGAGCCCCAGTAGCTCAGTCGGTAGCGTGCAGGACTTGAGAACATGGGATCGTGGGGTTGATCCCTGGCTCAGCCAACTTTTTTCCCAGGATTGATAATAGTCACTACAACAGGATTCATTCCTCTCCCACTGCTGACCATAGTCTCGATGATGGTTATGTGGGAAAGCAGCCAGTGGCTTGGAAAGAAAATTGTGCAGAGTACTGGTAAAGAGACTCCAGGAAAGCATGGATAGGTGCACTGACTGCCGCGATATAACCGAAATAATGTTGAATATGGCGTTAAACTACAAACAATCAATCAATCGATGGAAGTTTTCTTTGAAAACAGCCAAGCTTACTAGGGGCATGTACTCACTTATTCATGCTACCAATTGATCAGACTTACCTTTCATTCAGATGCTCAAGATCACAGTCTACTAAATCTTTGTAACATTCAATAAACAACGAAATGTACTTTTCCAAGGCCTCTACATCAGTCTGGCAAAAAAAAATTAGGACATGTCTTAACCCTTAAAGAGACTTTCACAACTATAGTTGCCTTTGCAGACAGTCTAGATCAAGATCAGACTGCACAAAACAGTCTGATCTTTGATTTACACTGTCTGATATGCTGAAACACTACAGACCAAAGGCACCCACTAAACTGTTATTATCTGGGACTAATATTCTAGAATGAAAATGTCCATTAGGTTTATTCAGTTTTCTTTTATTAAGCTCTGAAAAACTTTCACAGCTTAAGTTCATCTTGTAGCACAAAAGAGTAAATCTAGACAAGATTTCACAGAATTTTCTAAATTATTCTGACAAAACTGCTTTAAAATTGCAATACATGTACATGTTTATGTATTTATATTCTTTTATTAACTTGACTCTGGAAGTGTCAATTTCTTATATGTTATCCCTTATTTTAATGAGCCTTAAGAAGGCAGCTTTGACAACATTGTGAGACAAAATACAAAATGCTGGTAACCAGCATTTTCACCTTTTCCTAAAGTGTCTCTTATCCTATCAATTTCAGAGATAAAACCCATCATATGAGCTGCATTCAATTTGTAATCTTCACTGTTTTGGAATCAAACAGGTCTAAAAATTTTGTTATATACATGTAGTACAGAACTAAAACACTATGCAAAGCATCAGTTGTATTTGCAGAAAGTGTATTGTGCAGTCTGACGCTGAATCTACTCTGATAATAAATGTGATATTCTGCCACAACCTGTATTAAAATGCTAGTTTGACTTAGACACCTAGGTCTGTATTTACCAACCATTCTTAGGAGCATTCTTTGTCTTATTTGCAAAGATTTTCAAAAGTTGAAAGCAACACAACTTCTGATTGGCTAAACCAAGTTGTGTTACTTTCAAGTTTAGAAAACTATGGTGAATATGACTCAGAACGTTCTTAAGAATGTTTGGTCAACACGGACCATGATGCGGCTCATGGTGTGTGTCATGCAAGGATTTTACCTATCATTTACAATTATAGTCAATAGATCTACAGACCTGTATTTCTGACCAGTAGTTGATGAGCATCTGCAGATGACCAATATTACATATAGGCCAAAGATCCTTTATATGAAAGAAAATATTGTGGGAACATAAAAAAATGCCTGTTAAGAAAAACATTTGGGGCAAACATTTCAAGGACACGGTAGCCAAAGAGATTGTAAGGCTGACAAGTATAAGCCAGAACAGAAAGTATATTGATATGAGTGTATTTGTAAGTATTTTCTGACAGTCACAGACATCACAATAAGTGTGTTTGCAATTCAGATCTGCTTAAAACTGTTAATGTTTGCAGTGAGTCAAGCTCATGCACAAACGTTACCATTAAAATAAATAAAAAAAAAAACACCTTAACCTTTCCCAAACAATAACGGGTTTTCACGACCCTAAGAAAGAAGCCTTTTGAAAACATTGTGGGAAAAGGAGAAAATGCTGGTAACCAGCATTTTCTCCTTTTCCCACAATGTTTTCTACCCTGCTGGAAACAAATTTCAATTTTTGAGTTACGTTTATTTTGTCATCTGCAAGTGCTTTCAATTTGGACCAGCCTAAAACTTTGTCGTTTGGTAAGGAGTTAAAGTGGCGAATAAACCCACTGTCATTTTCAGTCTTGAATAAGACCCAGATAATTACAATGTCATGGTTGCTATTTATCTGAGCATTTCAGCTGAGCTGATAGTGTAGATCAAAGATCAGACTGAACATTTTTGTGTGGTCTGATCTTAATCTACACCAGCTGCAGAGTAGTGAAAGGTGCTCTAAGGGTTAATCAAGGAGAAAACAGGCTTGTGAGTTAAAAGACAATGGTATAAGGCCACAATCTTGGTCTGTCATACAAGATGTTTTGGGTGCAAATCCCCTGAAAGTGAAAGTAAAACTTTGGCACTCTCCACCTCAGTGTTAGTACTGGATAGATTTCCAGTTGGCATCCATCAGAGTGATCAATTTTAATTGCAGAACCTGTTTCACGATCAATGTAAGATAAATAAGTTTAGCTCTTTACCAAATAACAAAATTTTCCAAATTGTGAGCATTTGTAGACAAAAAATTAAATAAAGCACAAATAATGGAGTTTGTACTTGAGAGGATAGAAAACATGGTGGGAAATGGACAAAAAAACTGGTTACCAGTATTTCCTCCTTTCTCATGTTTTCAAATGGCATCTTCCTCAGTGTTGTTAAAAGTCAGGACTGTTTGGTAAAATCGTTACACTATGTTTAATGGGGAAAAAAAAAGGGGGGGGGGGGTCTGCAAAATGAGAACAGTACCAAGAGCACAACAATTAACTACAACAGCGTAGGGGCATAAATCATTTAAATGCGTGCTTCAGGCCTGATTACAGAAAAGTGAGCAGAAGGACTAAAATCAACTAAAATGTGTGGCTCTATTTTTAGGGTTTCTGTCATCAAGGTAAACCACTAGGCTAGCAGAAAAATGGATGCTTCCTTGTTTACATCGAATTCCGTACCTTAGATGTGTAGATCATCCATAACTGGAACAGTTTTTCTTCGTCGCTGATCTCGGCCATGTCTAAGTAGATTCAACAGAAAGTCAAACAACCTGTCAGTGATATTTGCGAAAAAGTATCACGCTAAAAGCAGCACCTCAGAACACATCCTCGGTAACTATTCCCCCATCTTGACAGGTAAATCGACGTATGTAGAGTAATCCAAATACCTAATTAATCGTCCAATCAAATATTACCATTTAAATCACAGTCAAACACGTGCTTTGTCTTACAGTGCGTCTCTCAACTTGGATCTACTTTCGTTTTTGAATGAGATGGTATCACACCAACCACTCTTACACAGAAACGCCTCATGGTTAATACTCAAACGGGTCGGCAGTATCGATGCAACAAATTTAATGTGGCTTAAATGGTCATATTTGTCCTCTAAAGGGGAGAAAAAATTGTGTGAAAAGGAAAAAAAAATAGGCTGGTTAAAATTAAAAGCAGTTGCACACGACAAATTAAATATCGCGCAATAGTGAGATCTGTCTTCCATAGAATAGAAACCATTGTAGGAAAAAGGGGGAAATGCTAGTTACCAGCATTTTCTCCTCTTTCATCAATGTTTTCAAAAGGCTTCTTCCTCAGGGTCGTTAGAACTCGGGGTTGTGTGGTAAAGAGTAAATATCTTTTTTTTTTTAATCGCTTACTTCCATCCCTACGTACACTTATCTTTCAAAGAATTCGTAAAGCAAAAACTATTTCTATTGATAGAAAATGTTCTTGAGATGGACTTAGGTGCTGTATCAAGGAAAGTGAACATCAATGCATGTACAATTTTCTTGTGTCAAGTCCTTTCAGGGAAAAAACATAGAAGCTTTTTAGCTTATGTTTCAAGGAGATAGAACTTGTTTTTGCAGGTTATCAGGAATTTCTTCTTTTCCTACTATGTTCCTTCTATGTTTTCAAAAGTCTTCTTTTCAATACCCACAGTTGTTAAAACATGGAACTGTTTGGTAAAGGATTAAGAAGTGAATCACTTATCAGTATTGCACAGAAGGCTTGACCGTTTTATAATCAAAAATACTTGATTTTACAGAAAAAAAGTGCTCTGCTATATAGCTTTCAAACTCAAAATCTTTCCAGCTTTTAAGAATTTGATACTTAAAGTTAAGTACTAAAGAATTTTACTCTGGCGCTAATTTCTTCTCTCTCTCTCTGTCTCTCTCTCTCTCTCTCTCTCTCTCTTTCTCTTTCTCTCTCTCTCTCTCTCTCTCTCTCTCTCTCTCTCTCTCTCTCTCTCTCTCTCTCTCTCTCTCTCCCTCTCTCAAATTCTAAATTTTAGGTTAGAATTAACGTTTTCATTCTTAGATTTTTTTCTGAATAAACCCTTTGGCTTTACCACACAATCCTAAGTTATAGCGATGCAGAAGAAGACAGACTTTGAAAATATTGTGGGCAAAGGAGAAAATGCTGGTAACCAGCATTTTCTCCCTTGTCCACAATGTTTTCTACACTTTTACAGGCAAATCCCATTATTGAGTGGTATTTAACTAGTCTGCAAATGCCTTTATTTTGTACAAGTGTAAAATTTTGTACTGAGTTTAGTAAAGAGTTAAAGGGATCAAGAACAGGAACTACTCGCACGCAAAAGAAACTGCACGTTTCAAGTTTGGATATCTATTGTTATACCGGTCATAGGCATTTCATTTTTGTACCATTTGAAGCATGACTTTTTTTTTTGTGCGTCACTTTGCCAAACACTGGACACATCCGGTCAGTATCGGATTAAAAGTTACGTAACGTCCCTAAACAGGTAAATCGCAAGATTGTCAAATGCGAAATCTGTCAGATGAACTTTCATTTCTTTCTTGCGAATCTAAGAAGAAGAAAAAAAAAAAAAAAAAAAAAACACACACACACACGCACACACACACACAGTGATTGCAGAAAAATCAAAACTCGCAATTCCATGGCTATATTTGAACGTCACCGAATTGAGGCGTTGATGATACTAGTAGAGACGTCTCTATTGATAATGTTGCACAGGCCACAGAACCACTATCAGTAATCTGCAAGCAAGGTTCCAGCAAACAGGGGCAGTTACAGATCGGCCTCGAAGTGGCCGGTCCGCGTTACTGACGCCAGATTAGAACCCTACTTGGAACTGGCGCACACCAGACGTCAATTCCAAACGGCTAACGCTTCAGCGAGACAGTACAGTATAAGCAGGACACCGTTCTGAGGCGTCGTCACTGTGTTCGGCCAAAAAGACCAATACGGCCTTACGTCGGGAGTATACTCACTTGAGGTCATCTCGTTGCTCGTCTGAACGGGGCACGGCAACATCTCCGTTGGTGAATGCACCAGTGGAATGAAACTGTTTTTTTTTCTCTGACAAATCCAGGTTCAACTTTAGTTACCATGATGTTGTAGTGCAGGTTTAGAGGGAGAGGCGAGCGATTTGCTGACGCCCGCGTTGTTGAAAGAAACAGGTTTGTCGGGGGCAGCGTAATGGTGTGGGGTGGGATAAGGGGAAATAGGAAAACCGACCTGTTAATTGTGAATGGAAATCTCAATGCTGCTGGGTACATAAATCAGGTTTTGAGACCTGTAGCTGTTCCATTCATCCGCCAGCATGCTCCTGCTACATCAATGCATGACAATGTGCGTCCACACACGTCTCGCATTACGAGACAATATCTGAATGCAAATGGTGTTAACGTCTTGCCTTGGCCTGCGGTTTCCCCAGACCTAAATCTTATTGAGCAAATGCAGGATCTTCTTTGTCGTAGAGTAAGATCAAGGCATCATGTAAACAAATTGCAGGAACTAGAGCATGGTACTAAACTTATATACTTTTATTCATTTATTTCTAGGTCCTGGCGTCGAGACTTCGCAAAGGGGACAGTAATGTGATGGAGGGCAGTTAGATATACAACTTAAGTACAGTACTTAAATCTAGCATTGCTGTTGAGCCCGGCTTTTACTGTGATGCAGTTTGGCATATTTCTCTCTGTGATAGTAAAGCAATGTACGTCATGTTTGCGTTTGGATGGGTGACCAGGCTGTTGCACGTTACAGTTTGTAAATGTACATGTATTCTGGTTTGCTCCCTGCTGCCTACATAGATTTTTTTTTTTATCGTAGTTTTGCTATAAAGTTGCAGCTCAGTTCTATATGGCCCGCAACACGCGAAAAGGGGCATTCGGACATTTGCGTAAAAAGTCGTCTCGGATGAGCCTGCGCAGTCCGCGCAGACTGATCCGAGACGACACTTTACGACTACATTCGATTTTGTACTACAGTAGACTTGCGCGAAAGAGAAAATTTCATAAGAACGGAAAGTGTCGTCTCGGAGTAGCCTGTGCAGAGTAAGCAGGCTGATCCGGGATGACACTTTACGCAAATGTACGAATGCCCCTTTTAACGTGTTTCAGGCCATATGGTCTCTGAAGTATTTGAATAATACGTTAGATATATCGTTGTGATAAATTCATTGGCCGGAATGTTGTGTAAAACACATGTGCGGCGCTCTGGCAAAAAGTTTAATGCATCTCCGTGGTGCATTGTACCAAGCAAGTCATCATATAATTGTGAATCCAAGAATCCTGAGTTAGAATGGTCCGTGGACATGCAAAAAAAAAATACCAATAGCAAAAGTTTCATCCCGGGTCTGCATGAACGGACTGCGCAAGCTGACCTATACTAGGTCAATACTTTTTACAGTAAGCCCCTTTCTCATAATGCATGGCCTATAGAATACAAAGAAATCCCACTCATTCAAGAGTTTCAAGTACTATTTAAAAAGAATGTGGTAAGGCTGAGCAAAAGCACAGAGACACATGGTTAGTGGAGATAATAAATTTCTAAGAAATAACTTTTCAAAACACAGCATAGAAAGGGCATATGGTGTTCGTGTACCATTTTCTGGTCTAGGGGAGAAAATTCTTGTGGTATTTAATTAAAATACATGAAGAGTGATCTCCCTTATTACTACCTCCACATCCCGCGGGTATAAGACAAATCAGAATAGCGAGAGTTTTATTGTATTTATTTAAGTACATAGTTATCAGCAAGATTCTTGCAAATTATGATAACAAATTGGCGAGAATTTCCTCATCAAGAAAGATTAGTTTGATACAACAATGAACACGACTTCGCGTATTAAGATGAAACCTGTCTCTAATCGACTTCGTATGTTATTTCTGAGAAAGATTTGATAAAAGGCAAAGACTTTCAACATACTGGGCTCTATCTTCTTGAAAGTCAAATTTTGTATGGATTTTTAAACGACACGAAAAGTCAATTCAATTGGGGATCTTTGTTGCTAATCTTCAAAGCATAAAGATCTTATGATCTAGGCCTAACTGTTTCCGGTAATCTAAGAGGTGAGTTTATTCATTTATTGGCATAAGTGTTTTAGGTCCTTAAAACAGATTCATGTTCTGGATGAAATCTAACATTGTTTAAGCCCATTATTTCCCTCTTTTCAATCTGGCGGTTTGTTAAATATTTACTTGTAACCGTAATAAATTGCAAGGGAGACTACCGTCTGGTTACAACAATAGTATTGTAGTTTAACTGCTCTATCTTCTGTCTGGTGTTTTGATACCTTTGAAACTGTAAACATTTATGAACCTATCATAGGATAATACTATCAGAATTCATGACAGCTGGACGAAATGGATATTTAAAACGTTTTTATACTTATTGTCTTGCCGACCTTAAACATGTAACCTTTTCTAATTCGTTTTTGGTTTTATGCTGGACACAACTATAAGGGATGCGACTCTTGTGTATTAGAGACAAAAGTTACTAGGAGTTTTTTCCCTTTGACCATTAATCTTTCAAATGATACATGCGCATGTGAAGTTATGAAAATCGGTATGCAGCGAAAAGGAAAGCAAAGCGTGAGTAAAATCAGGAAAAGGACGGAAAAATCAGTTATTGAATAGATATATTAATAAGTAGAGATGTTCCACTACTTTTTACAGGTTTTTTCTCTCTCTTCTTGGAAAAGAACCAACATATTTTACCATGTGATTTCGGTAAGACAGGGATCTAGGATGATGGCGATAGGTCTCGGTATTCTATCTAATCTAAAAAGGGCTGTTGAAGTTTGATTATAATTGAATCAAAGTTTAAAATATTTCATCGCTGAATTTAGTGTAACCGGGTGTACATCTATCCGCACTCATAGACGGACTTTCAGACGACAGGAATGTTCTTTTGGATAAACACAATAAGCCAGCTTTATGACAAAGAATATATTTTTTCCCAATTGAAGTATTCTTAAAACAGAAGAAAACGACAAAACGCAATAATTAAACCTACATTATGGGGCGGAAATGATCAGCAAGAGACAGAGTGTCAGACAGAAGGAAAGACAGAAAGACTCAGTGAAGTTAGCTTGAAGGCAGACGGTACCAATATAGTCCTGTACAACTGAGCGACAGTCCAAGTTAAAACCGTGCTTATATAGCCAAAGTCGGGTTTGGCGCCCGGCTGTGCTGAAAATACAGTTTGATGTCAATACATTGGCAGTGTTATGCAGACTGTTAAACATCACAATTTTCTCGAAAATTCATCCAATATTTCCATTGAAAGAAGCAGATAAACGCATAATTGATGAAAGGGAGTAGATACTGGCATGGACGGAGTGCAGAAACTAGTGTTGTAAGATAACATGTGCAGAGAGAGGTAAACTGCCAAAAGATAAGGTATGACAGTACTTATAATGCATAGTAAGGAAATTGAGAAAACAAACCATGTGTACGGAACATGAAAAAATAGGTTTTAAATACGGGTAGGGAATCACACCCGTTACATTAGGATGGTAATAGATTACAAACTATGAATAAAAAAGTGAAGGGAAAAAAAAAAAGATTTGCTACGACTTAAGTGAATGTCACATGTTCAAAAACATACATCGTTGTCTGCGCATGTCATATTCTTCGAAGATTCGACCACTCGTCACAACTCGGCCGATTCCGTACCTACATCTGATGGCTCCCATCACCCGAGGTATGCCGAATGAGATTCGACCTGTCTGCTATGACGCATCACCCATCCCCGAATATTTTGGAAAAGTTGGGCTTATACAGTAGCTATTAGCCTATTACCCAAGCCTGTAGGGACTGTTTTAATAAATGGCCGATGCATAGGTTACATGCTGGCCGATCATAGCTGAATGAATCGCACCAGGTAGCGTTTTATTGAGTAAACGTTTATTTCATTTTGAAATTCAAAGTGACGGTTGTTGTTTTGAAAAGTAGTCCGGTTCTGTACCCAGAATGCCCAAAATTAGATAGATATTTATTTGTAGAATGCCATCTAGCGGGAAATAATGAAACATACATGGGTCATGAGGGATCATATCCAAATAAGGATGATTACGTCATATTTGGCAGGCAACGCGCGAAAAGGGGCAGTCGGACATTTGCGTAAAGTGTCGTCTCGGATCAGCCTGCGCACTCCGCGCAGGCTGATCCGAGACAACACTTTCCAATCGTGTGTGATTTTCTGTTTCACGCAAGTATGCTGTGGGACAAAATCTAATATTGACTTAAAGTGCCGTCTCGGATTAGCCTGCGCGGACTGCGCAGGCTGATCCGGGACGACACTTTACGCAAATGTCCGAATGCCCCTTTTCGCGTGTTGTAGGCCATTTTATCTCATAAAACAGACTTATATTTTAGTCATCGATATTCAAACCCAAAAAGCAATACCTTGTCACTGAATGTAATCGTTCTTTGCAATCCTGTCGATTGAGCATCATTTAAGGAAATGGGATTCTTGTAACATCGCCTTTCATCGCCGAAAAAACGTATTTATTCGGTTAAGACTCGGGTAACCCGTAATCGATCGGCCTATACTCGCTGGTTCCCGCATCGATTGCGGATTACCCGAGAGTCGTAGCCGAAACCGTGCAATTTTGGCAATGAATGGCGATGTTACACGAATCCCATTAGGGTGCCCTATCCTTAATTTATCGTATGCAAAAGCTTTGAATTTAGATGTCTACCATTTCGTCATTTTGGCCCATCACAAACAAAACTCAACATTTGAGTCACATTTAATTTGTCATCTGCAAATACTTTCATTTAGGTCAAGTCTAAAATTTTGTCGATTGGTAAAGAATTTAAAAAGCAAGCAAGCAAGCAAGCAAGCAAACAAACAAACAAACAAACAAACAAACAAACAAACAAACAAACAAACAAACAGACAGACAAATAAACAAACAAATAAACAAACAAACAAAGATAAACACAGAAAAATTTAAATTTAAAAAGATCTACTTCATTTTCCACAAATTTTTAATTGTTTATACACTTGCAACAACCATTGAGACGAAAAAAGTCAATTTCTACATCTTCAATTTCCTCTGGTTCGGTAACTCCAAACTTGACCACAACAGCCGTGAATAGACTTTGTTCCTGAGCACACTGGCAGCCATCGCAGTTATGTAGAGCTCTACAGGATAAAAATCTTCAAGTTTAAAGGCCCAATAGCGGCCAAAAAAGCAATGTAGGTGTTAAAACGCATTTGAGCCATGCTCTGTGAAAAAGGGGCTTAATGCATCCCCCTGATGCATGATACCAAGCAAGTCATCACAGTATAACAGATCTATAAAATACGTTCTGTATAGCAACTGTTTGAATCATGAGGTACACGGGTCCTTTGACATGCAGATAAATTACCAAAAGCAAACAGTTTCGGCCCAGGTCAGCCTGCGCGCACCGCGCAGGCTGACCTGGGTCGATACTTTTTGCAGATGCATTAAGCCCCCTTTTCACACAGCTTGAGTCATTTGAATTTAAATCATACCATTTAAAAGTACTGAAAATATTGTGAAGATGACAGTCTGTTATTGTGTGGTCGGTCTAAGTTCCTGGTAGAAAAATAAAATTTTAAAATCAAGCAAAAAGAAAACAAAATATAGAGCAACCTGGCAGCTTTTAACCTTATTTTGAAATTAATTTCTCTGCCAGGGACTAACACCTGCGTCGACCGCACTATATGAATTGTCATCTTTACAATGATTTCATATTTTTAAATGGTATGATTCCAATTCAAATGTATTTTAACACCTACTTTGTTTACTTTTGGCTCTTTACCTCATGACATAATTCTAGACTTGTCCAAATTGAAAGCCTGTGTAGGAGACAAAATAATTGTGGCTCAAAAAGAAAAACAATGTGGGAAAGGGAGAAAATGCTGGTTACCAGCATTTCCCCCTTTTCCACAATGTTTTCAAAAGCCTTATTCTTTAGTCTCGTTAAAACTCGGGATTATGCGGTAAAGTATTAGATCATGTTACGGGAGACCACTCCTTCATGCATGGCTTCGTCCCGATTTAAATACAATACCTAACAACTGCGTTGGGGAGATATTTCTTTAGCTCAGTGGTTAAGATATTGGTCTTTTAAACTTCGAAAAACGAGGATCTTGTCCGCCGTGGGTTCAAATCCCGCCAGATGCGCTTTGTACTGCCGTGCATTTGTTTCTTTGATACGGACTTCGTTCGTAAGAATCAGCTATATTTAATCTATCATAAACTATATGTGGTTCTGTGGACCGTTCAGACTCAGATTAGATTGCACGAATACGGGTCGATCATTCTAAATCTTTACACAACACCTGTGTATAGCTTCTGGATGAGTGTATGGATTGTGTGGTGTTTAACGCCATTTTTAACATTTTTAAACTATGTTGTGACGGCTGGTGCTTTCCTTGAGTTTCTTTATACCAGTTCTAATGACAATTTCTTTCCCAAGCCACAGGTCACAAGCTCCTCTTTGTTTTCTTTGATAGTCGAGCTTTTCGACATGCTGTTCGGAGCAATCATATGGTGAATTCAATGAGAAAAATCAGTCTCCTTTGTTTCCATAATGTTTTCCAAATATGTTCTACTTTATCACTGACTTGCAGTGAGTTATTTAACACTGTGCAAGACCACAAAATTTTAAACTAAACTACACTGAGTATATTTAAAAACGCACACCTTCGTTTTAAATTAATATCTCAAAAAGAAAAAAAAAAAAAAGCACGACAACGAAAATTCACCATAACAAATGGTCATATATAATGGCTCAGTGCCCAAAATTTCATAAAAATCAAACGAATAATTCATCTAAAACCAAGCGCCCGAATTTTTGTGGCCAAAAATTAAAACTCACAAAGTTAATAGTGTGACCACCGCGAATATCAATTGAATAATATTGAATATTGACATCGCCGACGCATAGACCACTCCTGAGCTGCTATACACTTCTGTGGAATATTGTTCCATTCTTGAATCAGTACCTGACGGGAGTTGGATCTCATTTTGAGGTTGATGAAGACACATAAGATGAGTATCTCACACACTTAAAGCATCTTATGATGTTCAAGATGGTCACACTCAATAATAACTTTGTAAATTTCATTTTTTTACCACACGAATTCAGGCTTTTGATTTGAGATAAACTGTTCATTTGATTTTTATGAAATTTTGGGCACTGAGCCAGTAAATATGACCGTTTGAGATGGTGAATTTTCGTTGTCGTGGATTCATTTTTGTCCGAGATATTAATTTAAAACTAATGTGTGCGTTTTTAAATGTACTGAGTATATATTTGAAGTCCGTACTGGAAAGTATTTCGAGACGAATCGATATACTGATCTCAACTAGTGACTGTGGTGACCAAAAGGTCCCGAGTTCGATACCCGGGAGCGGGTGTCAACTTGGGGCCTGTTCATTGGCCCACATATTCGGAGCGAGTACTGGTGTAGTTCCCAGGAAGCAGAATTGAGAGAGACTAGTATAAGTTCTATGATCTTGTTTCTCAATCGCTGTAAAATAAGTATGTTTAAACTTGGACTAGTGTCTCATGTGTATTTGTCTCTATATGGGTAAAAAACAATGTGAGACAAGGAGAAAATAACCCTTATTCCTCTCGGTTGTTTAAGCCTTTACTGCATAATCCTGAGTTTAAACGAGCTTTAGGTAGTAGCCTTTTGTCAATATTATGGGAAAAGGGAAAAATGCTGGTAGCTAGCATTTTCTCCTTTTCTCACAATGTTTTCTCCATTTTCAAAAGCAAACTCCATCACTTGAGCCTAATTTATTACGTCGTCTGCAAAAACTTTCAATTTCGCCTAGTCCAAAATTTTAATGTTTGGTATGTACATGTTTTATAAGGTTAAAACAGTATTTTTCCCTTTGTTCGTTATTTAAAAACACGTGATTGCTTGGTAGAGGGGTGACATGAACTAAAAGGTTGACCAGATGGACCTGATCCTTTGACAAGCAGAAAATCGTCCATAGCAGAAAGTTTCGACTCAGGTCAGCCTGCGCGGACTGCACAGGCTGACCTGGGTCGATACTTTTTTTATATGCATTCAGCCCCTTTTTCACACAGCATGGCTCAGATCCATTACTTACGTGCAAACATGCACCAGAAAATACTGGTTATTGCCTCCGAGCTGGAGAATTCTACGGGTTATGTTCGACAAGTTAGGTAACTCTGTTGGCATGGAGAAATCTGCATAACTGAAACAAAATTTTTTTTTTCAGAAGAAAAGAAAAATGGCATGAAAGATACTTTTATGGTTCAACATGTAGAAATGTAATTAAAAGTAACAACGCCTGCTATTGCTCGAAAATAAGCCCGCAGGGGCCCGGAGAATAAACACGCCCATATTTTTCACCTATCGCAAATAACTATTTATTCATTCGGACGTGTCAATACTAAGAAGTAGTTCAAAAACCAGCACTTTCAGCTACGCCAAAAAACAAGAAAATCATAAATAGATCTAGAGGATATTTGATTTTTTTCCAATGATGTTCACGAGATGAAATGAATTTCGATCTTTCACACACACACACAAAAAAATTCTATTTATTTCGTGCTTCTAATCCCGGTTTTTTTTTTCCAGTGGGGGGGGGGGGGGGCATACATCAAAATTCAGTACAGTTGTTTTCGGTAATTCCCCGTAATTCCCCGTTGCGGACCTTCCCCCCCCCCCCCCCCCCCCCGCATAACAACGCATTATAATATTATGTAAAGCGCGAGAAATGTAGGGTAAATTACGTCATATTTCGATCTGGTTGAATGGTACGCGCTGTTTACCTAGGTAACTAGTGCACGGGAACTACTGTTTCCGCCTTCATATTGAAGAGTAAGAAAAAAAATCGGTATTTTTCACTGGTCGTAACCATGAAATATCGAACAATATTCCACCGTTATTTCTCGATAAACTATCGGAAAGCATAAACTCCGTTCTAACATGACACGTGAATTCGGTTCTATAAACACAGTGCAAGGAAAGCGTGGTAAAATCTACGTTATTCTATGTAGAGTGACGTTATTCTGTATAAAGAAAGTAAGTAAGTTATTCAATGGAATATAATCTGCATCCGCGTTTTCACTCTAAGTATGAACTTGTTTTCCTTTCATTAAGAGTTGGTCATGTTAGAATCGAAATAATCTTCTTTCTGTCGTGGTTTATCGTTCAATAAACCACGTTGTGAGTTATGAGGCACAATGAATAAACCACTCGGGCTATCGCCCTCGTGGATTATTTATTGTGCCTCATAACTCACAACTGTGGTTTATTGAACGATAAACCACGATAGAAAGAAGGTTATTTCTTAAATATCCTTTAGGGTTGAATATGAAGACAAACCAGCGACTTTAAAGGTCCATCTTATTCACTAACCATTCTTAATTTTATTTCCGTAAGTATAGATCTTATTTCAGATTTAGAAAGTAACACAACCTCTGATTAGCTAAACCAATTGGTTTGCTTTCAAATTTACAAAACTCTTGAGAATAAGACTAAGACTGTTGTATGTGCTTCAGAATGGGTGAAAAAGGACCAGACTGAAGTTCCTCTTCTTCTGTCTACCTATCTTTTACCTCACCACACACCCGTAAACACTCAATTTCAAAACAGAGTTGATGGCGCGATAAAATTTCGTCGGTTTTGAAAGACGAACCAAAATTGTTTGAAACATCTCCTCTGATTAGTTGACACAGAAAGTCAAGATATATCGTATGTCGGAAGAAAACAAATACAGACCTAACAAGGTGTCACACCGGTAACTGTTTTTAACACCCCCCCCCCCCACACACACACAGCTCTTTCCGACAAAATGGAAGGATTTCTGTTCATTTTTCTGAATAGTATGTCCAATGGTCTTTAGAAGAAGGCAGAAAAAGTGGCATCATGAGCAATGAATATTAACCCTTATCCGGCTAAATAAGTTAAATGAAACTTTCAAGCCGATAGTAAAAACCCAAATGTTGCAATTTCAGTTATTTTTTTTTGGGGGGGGGGGAAGTATCTCCTTATCGGACAGTGTAGATCCAAGATCAGATTGCATGTTCTGTGCAGTCTGATATTAATCTACATTGTCCATTAAAGGTCTTTGAGTCGCGTTTAGCAGTCTAAGGGTTAAATAATTTTAACTCTATACCAAACGACAACATTTGGACTTGACCAATTCCACAGCATCTGCAGACGGCAAATTCAAATCTGGCTCAAAAGGTGGAAATTGTCAATGAAAGGTTAGAAAACATTGTAGGAAAAGGTTACCAGTATTTTTCCTTTTGCCACAATGTTGTCAAAGTCCTTCTTTCTCAGGGCCGATAAAACTTGGGATGCTTCGGTAAAGGTTTCAATGTAGTTTTTTGTTGTTGGTAGGAAACCAGCATTTTTTCAGCAATGTTTTCTTATGTCACTTTCCTCAGGGTCGTTTAAACTCAGAATTATTTTGCAAAGATTTAAATATTTACCAATCACAAATTTCTGTTCATTCATTTTTTTTTATCAGTACCAAAATGAAAGGTCAAAATCTAGAATATTCAGCTACGCCTAAAAACTACTCACGATTGGCAGCAACCATGGAACACTGTTTGTGACCTTGACCTTCGCTGTCTCTGGGGAGAATTGATACACTGAAAACTGCAGGATTCATTGGGTGTAACGTATTTCTGGACGGGTCTAGGATTGTCAAATCCAACGAAATATTGCCTTTGATAGATTTCCTGTTCTTCGAGGGTACGGAAATATCCAGGGAAACTCAGTCGTAGGTTGGTTACAGTGAACTTGCTGGTGTCAACAGGGCGACTGAAATATATTGATTGATTGCTTGATTGAATGGTGTTTAATGCCGTTTTCAACATTATTTGACTCATATCGCGGCGGCCAGTGCATCTATCCATGCTTTACTGGAGTCTATTTTACCAGTACTCCGCACAATTTTCTTTTCAAGCCACTGGCCACATAACCATCGTTGAGACAATGGTCAGTGGTGGGAGAGGAATGAATCCTGTTGCATTGACTATCATCAATCCTCGGAAAGAGATTGGCCGAGCCAGGGATCGAACCCACGACCGCCTGTTCTCAAGTCCTGCACGCTACCGACTGAGCTACCGGGGCTCGGCGACTGAAATATATACATTTAATAACCCGTGACTTGCTATATTAGCTAACCCATTACCAACAACACGATTTTGGACCTTTCCAAATGCATTACATTAACCACGACGAATCAAACGTGGCTAAGATGGTGAAAATTGTCGTTGTAAGTGTAGAAAAAAAATGTGGGAAACGGAGAAAATGCTGTTTATCAGCATTTTCTCCTTTTCCCACAATGTTTTCAAAAGGCTTCGTTCTTGGGGGTCGTTAAAAACTCGGTATTGTGTGGTAAAGGTTTAAATGAAATATTCAAGCCGATAGTAAAAACCCAAATGTTGCCATTTCAAATTTGTGACCCGTTACGCGAAAAGGAATCATCTGGGAATTCCGTACATCAATTAGATGTAGACAGACCAAAGATAGTGCAGGTCAGTTTTAGATGATAGTTCAAAAATGGTTGTATAACAAGGCAGAACAACCACTTTTTATACATAAAATATCATAAAAGCGAAAAGTGTCAACCCTGGTCAAGCTACGCAATTCGCGCAGACTGACCAGGTTTGACACTTTTCGCAGTTCCCTGAAGGTCCCTTTTTGCGTGATGGGTCACATTTATTACTGTTTAAAGAGGGGCGGGGGGATATCTCCTTGTCGGACAGTGTAGATCCAAGATCAGACTGCACGTTCTGTGCAGTCTGATCTTGGATCTACACTGTCCGCAAAAGGTACTCGATCTACAGATTGCTGTATATTGCAAGGCCTATTTCGCTTTTTATATGTCTTTTGTCTGTCTGTTAAACAGTCGGTCCATCAGTCATTCGATTGGATTCTCGGTCGGTTGGTCAGTCGCTCTGATGGTATGTCATGTATCTAGTACGTCGGTAGGTCTGTCTGTCTGTTTATCAGATGGTCTGTCGGACAATATGTCAATTGGTCGACTGGTCGGTCGACTTTTTGTGTCGGTAGATCTCTATCATGTCGGTTTATTTGTTGATCAGTCGGTATATCTTTCAGTCGGTCGTTTGTTAGGTCAGCTATTCGGTCTGTTGGTAGGTCTGTCTATCCGTCTTTCGATCATTTACTTGCGGAAAAATGTTGTGTCGAAGGAAGACAAAGTTTTTGTGTTTTAAGTGTTTTGACTTGTAGAAAACCGAAAAAGCAGGTTTACATGTTGAAACATATATTAATATATACAACTTTTACTGTGTTGTCTGCGCACGTCATATCCTTCCAAGATTCGACCTGTCTGCTATGACGCATCACTATCCTGTACAGGATAAATATTAATACGCGGCTTGTATACTAAAATTCGTTGCTAATGAAGTAGCAAAGGAGAAAATGGCCATAAACAATTCATCTGTGGAAAAAATGTAGCCTGTTTCCGCACCAAATTTCTTAAAACTTTAATTCTTTCAAAAGGGAAAAATAGTTTTTTACAAATGCAATTGTTTTATAGACATCTTTGAATATAGTTTCTAAATACAGACTTTAGGGAAACCAGGATTCGTGCAGGGTTTTTCAACAGACTTTTCAACAAGAAGTGTCTGGGCTTATACCGAAGCTGTTACCCAAGCCTGCAGCGTCTGTTTTTAAAAATGATCGGTGCATAGGTTACATGACAGCTGACCATAGCTGAACGAATCGTACCAGGCAGCGTTTTATTCAGTAAACGTTTAGTTTATTTTGAAAACAGTTGTCGTTTGAAAAGTAGTCCGGTTCTGTACACAGAATGCCCAAATCAGATAGGTCTGTATTTGAAAAATGTCACCTAGCGGAAGATAATGCTTTTGCTGAGAATAATTTCATCCAGTAATTAAGACGCTTAAATCCAAAGTAGTCCCAGTTTGCAGGTGCTCTCTACCTCAGGGTCGTAAAAACTCGGGATTGTGTGGAAAAAGTTAAATCAAAACAAACTAACCTTTCTTCTCTCCATACAAAAACACCAAAAAGACAGACAAGAATGGCTGCTAAAATCACCAAAGCGACAATCTGCAAGTAATGAAAAAATGATTTGCTTTTGAAAACATTGTGGGAAAAAAAGAAAATGCTAGTAACTAGCATTTTCTTCTTTTCCCACAATGTTTACTAACCTTTCGAAAGGCAAATGCCTTTTTTTTAAGACTCATCTAATTTAAATTATCGTCTGAATATTCTTTCAATTTGGATAGGTTGAATGTATTGTCGTGTCGTATGTATGAAATTTATGTTATTCGTCATATTTCAGATTCGTTGGTTTTACTAGATGGTGAAGGAAAATACATTCACAATGATGAAACAGGGCCGTGCTCTGTAAAAAGGGGGCTTAATACATCTGCAAAAAGTATCGACCCATATCACCCTTCGAAGTCCGCGCAGGCTGACCCTTTTCGAAGCTTTTCGTTATTGGCCAATATTAAGTGTGTCATAGGACCAGTCTACCTCATGATTCAGTCGGTTTTTAGACAAAATAAATTTCATGGTTCCATGATTATGCAATGACTTACTTGGTACTTGTATAATGCATCACGGAGATGCAGTAGACCGCTTTTTGCCCAGAGCGTGAATCATATTATAAACTATGAGCAATTTCTCCTTTTGTGACGGTGCTTCGTTATGTATTTCGTTCGATTAAACCTTAGTTCGCGTAGAATATCGATATTACAAAAGGATGTTTTCGAATTCGTCACCTTCCACTTTGTTTCAGGAAGTACCTATACATGCTTTCCTAGAGTTTCTTTTTACGAGTATATTGCACAATTTCGGAAAATATATAACTATCAACCTTATGCTACTTAGCGCGACTCAAGTACCTTTTTCGGACAGTGTAGATCAAGATCAGACTGCACAAAACGTGCAGTCTGATCTTGGATCTACACTTTCCGATAGGGAGATATTTTCCCATCCCCAAAATGACTTCGTAAATAGCAACATTTTTTTTTTCTATTGGCATGAAAAGTTTCATTTAACTTATTTAGTAGGTTAAGGGTTAATGTATTTGTACGCTGAGATGACGTGGTCTCCGCCACATGTGAAAATTGTTTTGTCAATAAACTGTCGTTACCCATGACTACACATCTAAAGATGATTGTATGAGTTAATGTGTGATTGATTGTGCGTTGTGTAATGCCGACTTAAAGATAATTTCATGTATTGCGGCGGCAAGCACACTGATCCCTGCTTTCCTACAGTTTCTTTTTACTAGTATTTTTCACAATATTCTTCACAAGCCACATTTTGCATTCCCATAACAGAACAGAACAGAACATTACTTTATTAACCCAAGTATAACATGTATACAATAAGGGTATATAACATAAGAATATGAATAAGGCAGATATAGAGAACAACCGGTAAGTGGCCATATATAGGGAGAATATGTTAATATGCACGTGAATTCGAGCGGGCCATGACATATCAGACTACAACAATGCAATCTGAACATGATCCGCACAAATTCACCAGAATCGCATAATACATTTCCAACGAAAATTTGTTTGGGGAAGGAATCTTATACATATAATAAAATAACCTGTGAAACAGAAAAAAAAAAATAAGATTAAAAAAGAAAGAAATCACTGCGAGATGCACGCAACACACCGCACCTGATCCGGCCAATAAACCAGGTCACGTTCGGTCAAAGCGTGCAACTACCCGAGTATGTTTATATATAATTATAAACAATATCAGTAGACTCTGGAATGCGTAACGGTCATAATTGGGAGTTGTCGGCAGGGACGCGTGGAGTTCGGATTATCTTTCTACTGGTAAGTATGAAAAATTATGTTTATAGCACTGGAAATTGACCTGTTCCCCGTGTCGTACACTTTTTCTCACATCGCAATGAGACCGATCAATTTGGGAAGTATTGTGAAAAAAGGGTGGTATAGCTTAACTAGCTTTTTCTCCCTTTCTCCACCATGTTTCCCACTTTATCTGAGTTTAAACAATTTCGGCTTTAGTTCCTTTTTAATACTTAGATTTTATTTTCTCTCTCTAAAAAAAACAAAGTGTTACTGAGGGAACTGTTAGGCTAGATAAATTTGTTCAAAATAATGTTCACAAAACGACCGATTCTTTTCAACTTTGGGGCACTTGATATCGTCATAACCGATCCAATATTCCCATCGTTTTGATATACGATGTCCGATAGATAAATGCGTCTTTCGTTTTCAAAGTAGCTACATTCTAGTAAATAATGGCTTTCAGAACCCACCCGATCTAATGTGCACAAAGGACATTTCCTGTCATCAAAAGGAGTTCCATCATATCGACCTGTTTCAACCGGGAAAGAATGGTTAGCTGTTCGAAATTTGAAAAGAGGCAAGTAATCCTTTTTAGTAATTATTTTGAGGTAATTTTCAAAACAATGGTTTTGTTTAAAACTTAAATAAATTGTGCCTTTGTTAGTATTTTGCAATTGTTCGTGCCAACTCTGTTTGTACTGATCAATTAATGTTTGCTTGACCAATTTATGTATACCTTTATGGGTTAGATAAAACTGGTTTTCCCAGAGATCAGGTCTCCCAACGGAGATTAGAATTTCCTTAATTGTGTTCTGCCATTTCGAACCATTTTCATAATTATTCAAGATGTAGTTATAAATTTTGAAAGAAAGTTTTTCTCTTTTACCTGTCATAAGGCGATTCCAAAATGAAATCATGCGGCTTTTAATAGTTATTGAAATTGGATATCTGCCAAGTTCGCCGTACAAAAATGTCAATGGTGTTGATTTCTTTGCCTTGGTTATTTTTCTTAAAAAGTTATTATGGACCCTTTCCAAAATTTCAATGTTTTCATAACCAAAAACCTCGGAGCCATAGGTGAGTATAGGCAAGACAGTGTGGTCGAAAAGTTTTAGGACTAAATCAAGAGGCAAATCTGAATTATTAATTTTTGTAAACAATAGGTGCATAGCTTTATTAGCCTGTTCTGTCACATGCTTTCGTGCTTTTAGAAATGATCCATTGCTTGAAAAAGTAACACCTAAGTAATGGTAGGTGTCTACAATATCCAGTAAGTGGTTGCCTAAGTTAAAGCTATAATTATTTGTAAGTCTAGATCCGAATATTACCACTTTCGTTTTGTTTGCATTGACTTTCAAATGCCAATCCACACAATATTGATTGAAAATATCTAGGCTGTTTTGGAAGTCAATGGGATCGTCAGACAGGATAACGGTATCATCGGCGTAGAGTAATAATAACAGTTTAAGCCATGTTGTGTCGTCTGGAAAATTAAGCTCTACTCCATGAGCACCGTTAGAGATCATATATAATTCGAGATCATTGAGGAATAATGAGAACAGCAGAGGAGATAAGTTTTCGCCTTGTCTGACACCAATTTTACAGGCGAACATTTGGGAAAAAGAGCCGTCGTGTTTAACACAGGATTTAATATTCTGGTACAAATTATAGATAATTGTAAGAAATTTTCCATTTATGGATTCTTTTAGTAGTTTATGCCATAATCCTGGTCGCCAAACGCGATCGAATGCTTGAGAAAAATCCACGAATGCTGCGAATAGCTTCTTTTTTTCTTTTTCTTAATATTTCAAAAAGTGAGTGAAGGGTAAATATATGATCGATACACGAATATTCTTTCCTAAATCCGGCTTGATTCTCATTCAAAATGCTGTTTTGTGTTAAAAAGACTGACAACCTTTCATTTAATATAGATGTAAAAAGTTTACCTAGACAACTTAAAATAGTGATAGGCCTGTAATTAACTGGATCATTTGGATCACCTTTATTTTTATAGAGCGGTATTATTGTGCCCTCCAGCCAGGTATTAGGAATGAGACCTGTGTCAAGGACCCCGTTAAAAAGTTTAGTGTAAACTCTAATTAAAATGTCTGCTGTTGCTTTGATGTATTCGTTTGTTATGTTATCAGAGGGGCTGGCGGCTTTTGAATTTTTTAGGTTTCGAATACACTTCCTAATTTCACTTTCAGTAATAGGGGATATATAATATAACCATGGTCGAAACAACGATCAGTGGTGAGACAACATTGATTAATTGATTGATTGATTTATTGGTGTATAACGCCACTTTCAACATTATTTCATTCATTTTACGGCGACAGCTCACGTATTTATGTATGTCCTTGGTTTCAGCCGTATAAGGTTTGGGCTCTGATGTGTCTTAACCAAAGACACCCCCGGTAAAGGTGAAAGAGGAATGAAACATGTCGCAATGACAATCATTAATCCTCGGAAAGAAGAAATGGCCGAGCTTGGGATTCGAACTAGCGACCCCCCCCCCCCACCCCTGGTCTCAGCTCCTGAACGTTACCGACTAAGCTACTGCGCTCGGCCTGTACATGAATGAAAGGCCGTGTTTACTGAATGATTAATTAAGGTCGAATTATAGCAAGTTTCATGTTGCCAAATGCCACGATATCGGAGGGTTCCGATCCGGGGTCTGTTTACTCAGTCCGTTTATTCGGATATGTATCTGCACTGATCGAAAAAGTATTCTTTCGTAATGCTTACAGGTACGAGTATATAATTGGCTAGCAACGCGCCAAAAGGGGTATACGAACATTGCGTAAAGTGTCGTCTCGGATCAGCCTGCGCAGTCCGCGCAGGCTAATCCGAGACGGCACTTTAAGACTACATTAGATTCTGTCCTTCAGTAGACTAGCGCAAAACAAAAAATTACAAGTAAACGGAAAGTGTCGTTTCGGATTAACCTGCGCGGACTGCGCAGGCTGATCCAAGACGACACTTTACGCAAATGTTCGAATGCCCCTTTTCGCGTGTTGCAAGTCATATAAAAATTGATACTTCTCAAAACAATCCCGGGTAACAACCTTTTAAAGCGAGAAGGCCTTAGAAAATACTGTGGGAAAGGAAGATAATGCTGATGGACGAGGAGGGTTTTTTTGTCAACGGCATAGATCAAGATAAAACTGCACAAATCCCATCGTCTGATCTTTGTCTAACTCCCACTTCATTACCATTTACCTGTTACCATTTTGTTTTTGTTACTAAATTTGGAATCAATTTTCTTAGCTCTGTCGAAAGTAAACGAAATTATCTTTATCATATAACGCCAATTAATTTAGAGTAGGCTTATACAGCCATTACGAATTTTCTGATCTTACACATGTTTGAGATAAGCAAATAGTGCAGTATTTGGTCAAAGCCTGTATTCATACGCCTCATTTTTAAAGCATCGCTGATCCAGATTTCTCTGTGAAACTATCATTCAAAATTGATAATCGTGACAAAGCTGCAATTTTCATCAACACAAAATCATTATATGCAAGTTCCTCTTTTTTCGTCCGTGATGTACACACCTGTCAAAGAAGCCAACAGACATCATGTAAATTTCAGTACACATGTACACGTAGACCTATGTGTTGACACATGAACTATAATTCTTGAGATGCGGTTGTGTGATATATCGTTTGCTTTCGATGTAAAATTTTATTTCTTCGTCCTGTCAAAGAAGTCAACAGACATCATGTAAATTTCAGTACACATGCACACGTAGACCTATGTGTTGACACATGAACTATAATTCTTGAGATGCGGTTGTGTGATAGACCGTTGGCTTTCGGCGTAAAATTTTATTAAACTCGCAATTTAAGGCTTGCTTGACATCATTTTTCCATACTTTATTAACAGAATCTTATCTCAAATGCCAACTCAAGTCAGATCGAATATGAGGCTACCTCTCAGCCTCCCTCTGGGTAAATTTTTCTTTTTTTTTTTTTTTTTTAACAGTGCATTTCCGTGATGCAATATACTATCATATAATGATAAGTGCATTATATGAATGATATAATGATAAATTCATAAAATCCATTTTGTCTGGAAGTATCGACTGAATCATGAGGTAGGCTGGACCTTGGACATGAAGCAAGTTTACAAACAGCAAAAAAGTTCAGTGCAGTCCACGCAGGCTGACATGGATCGATTACTTTTAATGCAGATGCATTAAACCCCTTTTTCACAGAGCATGGCCCGTATACATATGAGCCATGCTCTGGCAAAAGGGGGCTTAATGCATCTCCGTGATCTATTGTACCAAGCAAGCCATAAAATACTTATGGATCCATAATAGCCACTTCTTTTAAAAATCGACTTAATCATGAGGTAGACTAGTCCTTGTACATACAAAAGATTGATCAATAGCAAAAAGTGTCGGCCCAGGTCAGCCTGCGCGGACTGCGCAGGCTGACCTGGGTCGATATTTTTGCAGATGCATTAAGCCCACTTTTCACAGAGCATGGCTCGTATGCATTAGACATAGTTGTTGAGTCAATCTAGAATTGTATCTAAGATTTGTGTGTGTGTGTGGGGGGGGTGAATTTTGAGTCTAGCTGAGGGGAAAACTGCGGAAAATATTCTTACCCAGATACGTGTCGATGTTTGAACGTTCATGCTGCCCTTATCTGTCCTTCACAAGAAACTGAAAAAAAAAAGCCTGAAATATTAATAGTTTTGTTGACAGGATTATTCATCGAATAATTGACAATAAGATTAAGGGCAATATTATTATGTCTCAGAAAATCTTCAAAAAGTACATGTATTTCGAATCAAAGATGTCCACTTAGATATTCAACTGGGAGTGTCTTGCTCCGCTGGTCAACTGAAAGTGCCTACTTCAGTGTTAACAGAGAGTGTCAACTACAGCATTCAACCAGGAGTGTCTTCCTCGCTGTTTATCCGGAAGTGCCTACAACAGTACTCAACTAGTTGTTCCGCTGGGACTGTCCACTTGGATGTTCAACCAGGAGTTTCTACAACATATACAGTGTTAAACCGAAAGTGTCTTCTTTAGTCCTCAAACTGAAAGTGTCTACTACGGTGTTCTACCGCGAGTGTCCACTAGGGTATTCAACCGAAAGTGTCTACTACGATGTTCCATAGGGAGTGTTTACTTCGGTGTTAAACCAGAAGTGTCTACCACAGTGTTAAACCGGAGGTGTCTACCAAAGTCCTCAAACTGGAAGTGTCAACTGCGGTGTTCCACCGGGAGTGTTTGCTTGAGTCTACTATCTGGTGTACATTTGATCAAAGTGATTGCAATGGCGTCCAACCGAGAATGTCCACAAAGGTGTTCAGCCAGAGTGTCTAGTACAGCATTTAGTTGGAAGTGATTATGTACAACGGTACTCAACTGGAAGTATCTACCAGTGTTAAACTGGGAGTGTCTTCCACAGTATTCAACTGGCAGTGCATGCAATGTTGTTCAATTGTGAATGTCATCATGGTGTTCAATCAGGAATGTCTTCTCCATGTTCAACCGGGTTTATTTTCCATGGTGTTCAACCAGGTTTATTCCCCATGGTGTTCAACCAGGTTTATTCCCCATGGTGTTCAACCAAAACTGTCTACCACAGCAATCGGTGTTCAAGTGCAAGTGTCTACCGTGGTGTTCAACCGGGAGTGTCTGCGACAATGTTCAAATAGTAAGGTCTACTACGCAAATCAGCAGACGTATTCACCAGAGTATTCGACCGGCAGTGTCTACCAAGGTTTTCAACCGGGAGTGTCTATTAGGATGTTCAACCGGGAGTGCCTACTATGATGTTTAATGGGGGCGCAGTGTGTCCTGCAGTCACCATCATATAAGAACTGAATCAATGAAAAGTCAACATGTCATTTAGTTAATTCATTACCTTTCGCAGGTTGGAGTACTTTGTGCCTTAGTGGTAATGCCGGTGGATCCGTTATCAAGAAATCCCGACATCGATTTCAGTTGGAGGCACTGGTCACGTGGGGCTGCATTAACTGAGCTGTCATCATAGTATGAGTAAATATTGTTGAAACCGACGGAAGTAATTATTCAAAAGTAACAAATCTATTGCCGACAACTTTTTTCGTGTTAAATAAAACAGAAATAGCTCAAAACGAGTAATTTCTTTTTTCAATAGGTTTTCAAATGTTTTGAAATATCAATCTTAACTTTATAACAATTTTCCACTATACAAAGATGATGCCATCACGGGTCGTCTGCTGTTTATTCTGATCAGGCGGTCATAAAAATTTATGTCTACTTTGTTACCATAGAGAAATTGTGTCGAATACAAATATGTTGGCAATACATTTACGCGATATAAAGTGATAAAAACATCGTTGCATATTGTATTCAATAAACATATATACTTGATTCAATTTACCTGATAAAAGTTACATCCATTCAAATTAACGGTTGAACAAATTCACCAAAGATTACAAACACAACTGTTCCATTTGAGCAAGTTTGGGGAGAAATCTTCTCTAAAAATACAATGACGGGCGCATCCTGTATCAAAGGTTTACGTCATGCAATGCTCGAATTGGTCCATTTTGAAAACAATTGTGATCATGTGACCTATTTCGGACATGACAGTCAGTTTCCGGTTTGATAGGAAATGATACTTATAGTTTTTTGTCATCTTAGCCAACTCTTTGTTCTATAAGAAGTAATGGTCTTTTCGATAGCATATATATACATGATACAGAGAATCTAGCTATAGAGAAATGGATATTTTAAGATTGTTATTTTATGTTGCATACATGTAGTGATTGAAAAACTAAGTTTGTGTACGCTAGAACGATTAACAATGGGCCGTAACATGAACGCCGCTGGCCTTCGGTAAGGCGAGCCAAGAAAATTTAAATGTTTCTCAGGCCACTCTTTATAGCCACATTGGAAGTATTGTTCAATTATAATTCAGCTATGCTCTGTGGAAAGGGGGCATAATGCATTTGCAAAAACTATCGACTCAGGTCACCCTGCACAGTCCATGCAGGCTGACCGGAATCGAAACTTTTTGCCTCAGGTTAATTTTCTGCATGTAAAAGGACCAGTCCACCTCCTAATTCAGTCGGCTATGAGATGAAATGGATTTTATGGATACATGGTAATTATTTTATGCATCACGAGATGCATTAACACTGGACCATAACATAAACGCCGCTAGCCATAGGTCAGACGAGCAGAAAATAATTGAATATTTTTCGGTGTAGCTGAATATGCTGGCTTTTGACCTACTTTTTGGTACTGATAACGAATGAATAGTAATTTGTCATTGGTCAAAATTGTAGACATGTTTATTCTAAGGGCCTCCTCCCGTTTACTGGCATATTCACCCAGTCTATCTTTTTTTAAAATATATTTCGTGTTTAAGATCACTCTCTATTGCCGGACTGTAAGTTTCGTTCACTTATAATTCTTTGAATAAGAAAGTTTGTGCTTGTGCAGGGAATCCTACAGTATTGCATTTTAAAGCACATTTTTTAGTGCTGACGTGCTCATTAAGCTTATGACTGAACATATGAGCTGTGCTCTGTGAAGAGGGGGTTAATGCATCAGCAAAAAGATTCGACCCAGGTCAGCCTGCGCATTCCGCGCAGGCTGACCGGGGTCGAAACTTTTTGCTATCCGTCTTCTGCATGTCAAAGGTACAGTCTACTTCATGATTTTGATGATAGTCACTGCGACAGGATTCATTCCTCTCCTACAGCTGACCAATGTTTCGACGATGATTATGTGGGAAAGCAGCCAGTGGCTTGGAAAGAAAATTGTGCGGAGTACTGGTAAAAGAGATTCCAGGAAAGCATGGATAGGTGCACTGGCCGCCGCGATATAACTGACATAATGTTGAAAACGGCGTTAAACACCATACAATCAATCAATCAATACTTCATGATTTAGTTGCTCTTAAGACAAAATACTTTGTGCATTCACAACTGAATGATGACCTACATGGTATCTTACATCACTGGTATGCATTTAACCTCGTTTGCCAGAGCGGGGCTCATGTCCGTGTACCTTGCGGTCAAGAAGCGAAGTTATTACATTCTGTTACTAATAATAGTAACATTTTCTGCTAAAAATGGTGTAATATCAGTGTCACGCGAGGGCAGATATGGCGGGGCAACGGGCTGATATCTGATATCCTGCCCGTTGACAAGATTTTTGTTCTAAATCTATAGCAACAGAACACTCGCTCGTAAACTAACGTTCTAAAAACATCTAGTTTGGGGGAAAAAAATGGCTGAATCAGTGCGTCAATCGCTAGCAGACAAATCTTCAGGACTACAGACAACGATTGAATCGCAAAACGAGCAAAGACATGATAGAGAATAGATTGTTGTTGTCTTGGATTGGGAAAGTTTATCGGGCAAGGCGTGGTGTCAAAAGGCTAGTAGTTTTGCGAATTTTATCCGTTGAGCCGGGGGAACCGAGCCTGATTAAGTTTCCCAATCCAAAGCACCAACCATCTATTCTATTTATCCTGTTTCTCATTTATAATCCGTATCATACTTGAATATTTGGCTCTAAAAAACACACAAACCGACATCTTTTTAGCCATGAATAAAGATGAAGAATTGTTTATTTAAAACGTCCTTATACTGCAGCTGCGATAGTCATGATGAAAGATGCATGATTACGTCATGAACGTGACGTTTACCCGCGAAAAAAATTGTGTCGAACGAAGACAAGAATTTCTCTGTTTTATGTGTTTAAACATGTTAGAAAACGAAAACATCGAGCAAATGATCAATTAATGTAATAAAAAGGTTATTACACGGCTAATGAGGGCCGGAGAGTGACATCGGCCCGCCACCTCGACATCTGCCCTCGGGCTAAAGCCCTCGGGGCAGATATCAAGGTTGCGGGCCGATATCACTCTCCGGCCCTCATCAGCCGTGTAATAACCTCTATGTATATGAGCCAGACGGTTATAAAGAGCAGACTAGTGAGGAACCGTGAGTAGTGAACGAGTTACCTCTCTTTGACGACAATAAAATAATCGTGGACTAAGACCTTCTGCCAAACAATCACGAGTTTTCCAGATCTTTATGAGGAAGGCTTTTGAATATATCATAGAAAATGGAGAAAATGCTGGTTAGAAGTATAAATGAGGATGGCTGTTTAAAACATCGTGGGAAACAGGAGAAAATGTTGATAATGACTATAATGAGGATTTGTTTGTTTGCATTGGAGTTTATGGCCGTTTTAACAGCTGAGATCATATCACGGCGGTCATTACACCTACGCATGTTTCCTGGCTCTCTCACATCAGAATTGACAGAACTTTCTTTCCAGATCACTGACTACTTTTCTCACATGCATCAGAGGTGAGAGGCGAAAAACCGCCGGAAAGAAAGTTTGCCTCAACCGGGTATTGAACTCACTACCACCATAGTGGTCCGTAGTTTGACTCCTGTCACCAATAGACTAAAACAAGGGATTTAACTGTATGCAGCCCGTTACTCGCCCCCGGTTACAAAAAAACAACGTATCTTTTCTACCCCATCAGTTATTCTCCTATTTTTTTTCTACAGCTGAGAGCTAAAACATTTTTCTACCAGAAAAACACAACTGTTTGTCAGTGGCTAATGCAGTCTGGCTGATACATTCCCTCGAACTTGTAAACTCGCTCAAAAATCTTCGCCATTGACACGGGTTCGTACATTCGATACTGACGTTCGCGCATATAAACCAATGAAATTTCTCGTTCCAAACAGTGTCACCGTACTGTCACGTGTAAGCAAGCATTAAGTCTGAAAACAAGTTTAACTAAAATGCATAGCTCTACAATATTAGTAAATATTTGTAATACTTTACGCCTGTTCATATCTTCGGGTAAAACAGAGATCGTACGTGTGTATATACTCAGTTCCATAAAAAAGTGTGCACTTAATTTTCTTTTATTTCTCGTCGCATGTTTTACTGAAGACCAACAAATTTGGTATCATACTTTAGTTCAGAGTCTGTAGAAAATGCCAGGCTAATCAGATTTTGACTAACAGAAAGTTTAAGTTAGGTTTTTGCAGTTTAAATGAAGGTGGTACTAAAATCAAAGTTGCAAAAGTACTCAAAGACTAAGGTAACATTAAAGTTAGGTTTTTCTTAAAGTTCTTGTAATTTTTCAATCAATATCTTGTATGGCCACCTCTGCTGTCGATACAGGCAATTATTCGACGTCGCATAGACCTTACATAACGTAAAATCGTTGCATCAGGAATGTTATTCCATTCCTGAACGAGAGCGGTGGCCAAAACCTAGAGAAAGGTATCCAGCCTGGTATGGTGTAAAACGTCGTTTTCTACACTATTTTCAGTTATTAGTCGCAGCGTCAGATGAAGCCATCAATGCTTTCGTGGAGCTTCTTTAACAACTACTTGTGCTTTTCACAATATTCTTCAATAAGAGTGCCGTCGTCACAATATACGCCGCCACATGGCTGCTATTTCAAGCAGCTAGCTATAGAGACTAAAGTGTTGTAATTTCTAGCACGTGCCTGGGTAGCTCAATGGATATATTGTATTACTTGTGATCTAAAAGGTTTACGTACGGACTGATGGATGGACAGACGGACGCACGACAGGCCATGACATAAGTCCCATTAGACTTCGTCCAGTAGAGCTAGAAACTGAAATTATTAAACTAACAACTACCACCGAATATTTGTTAAACTGGAAAATCCATGTTTAATCCATGTTTAATTCACATTTACCCATAATGTTAATGACATTCATCAAGTTTCATAAAGATCCATACATAATCTTTGGAGCAGTTGCATTCACAGTCAACAGACACAAGTCTTGCAATAATCAATGAAACGGAAAATCCCCGATTCGTGCAGATCTATCAATTATAGTAATGACATTGTCCAAGTTTCATACAAATCTGTTTATAAACTTTGGAGGAGTTGCGTTCACAAGGCTGAAATATGATCAGCTATAGAGACTAAGTTTGAAGGGACATAACTCTTGCAACAAGAGGGCCAAGATGGCCCTGGATCACTCACCTGAATTTTCGAGAGGACCATAGCCAATTTTTTTTTGAAGTATTGAAATTTTGGAAACAATCATTATTTTGCTAAGCAATTTTGAAAAGGTCATCTGTAAAAATCATTTCAAAATCTGTCACCACCCCTACAATCATCACCACAGCCATGTTTTTGACGAATCAGAATTCTGCAAATAAATTTTGGGATAGGTCACCCAAGGACCATTTCTTGAACAAGAGCACATGCCTGATAGTGGCTAAAAATATTAAGTCGAACAAGAGCACCGCATGCGGATGCCAACGATTGGCTGTTGGGTGCTGGATACAGGGGTAAAAGTTAAAAATTCTGAAAATACTGAAAATTGAGCTGGGGGCTTGGGGGCCGCTCGGGCCCCCGGTGGGTCCAGGGCAACGCCCTGGCCAGGGGGCTAGAGGCCCCCAGAAGCTCCTGAGATTTAGCTATTTTATCACCATCAAATTCCTCCAATGAGATCCAATTTTAGCATTTTAAAGTTGAAAAAGTCTTGAACTGAATGAAAGATATGATATGCTAAAACCTAAGAAAATCTCAAAGTTTTTAGCATCCATGTTATTATTGTCCTCTTTTATCTGCATTTTGTACAGAGAACCTATTCAGATTACACCAGTTTTGTATTTGAAAATACAACTAGTATGAGAAAAAAAACATATCTAGTATTTAATACTTGAATCATTAAAATGCAATCACATGTGCTAAATTTCTGTCAAAAGAATAAAATCAAATCTGTCAAATAGGAAAACAACACTCTCTTTAAGAATGGCTAATTTACAAGGGAGAATGTGATGTGGGATTCGTGTTCGGCATGCAGGCGTGAGGCTTTCTTTCCATTCGAGCTGTAGTTGGTCGTTTTCGTGCATAAATTGCAAAGTGCAACTACCGTTACATCGGGCTTATTTAACCAGTCGCCATATCTTTCTCCGCGTGAATCTCTTTCGTTCAACCATTCCCACCACCATTTATTCTTTACGTCCTTCTTGATTTCTTTCGTGTTAAATCCGGGAGGTAAACACTTCATTTTTAAACCGTGACAGCGTTCGCTTGTAAGTCAGCGGCCATGTTATGATGAGGAACGAACTTCTACCGTTAAATAAATATGTATTGGCTAACCGATATATTTTTGTCCAATCAAAAAACGTTTTACAAATAGGCGATTCGAAATGCCATTCGGCATGCTTCAGTAACTATTCCGAGTATACTCGGCCACTAAACTCGGCCGATTCCGTATCGGAATCTCTCTTACCAGACGTTCGACGAGAGCCATTAATGACCGAGATCAGCCCCGGACAAAGCAAATGCAGTCAGTGGGGCAATACATTTTATTGATACGACATCTGGAAATCTGTTGACATGCAACAGATACGAGATAAAGGGGTAAACCCCCCCCCCCCCAATTTTCTCCTCGGATTTAGACGATTTGGAAAAATGACCTGGTCGGCCCCTGAAAATACGGAATTCCGTCACAATACGGAAAACTTTTACCCCTGTGGATAGTAAGTTAGAATTCTAAGTCGAAAAAGGGGCATAATTTGGACAAAATGATTTTAGAGTTATCTGCCCTTGTTGTATGGGTTGTTCTTTTACTAGTGAACTATTATTCCAAGTTTCAAGTACATGTGTTGAGTGGAAGCCGAGATATAACAAAATGCAAAAGTTTTTGCACAACGACAACAACAACGCAGACGACGACAACAGGCAATAACTCGATGTTTTCTTCGAAAACAGCCAAGCTAAAAAAAGGGGCATAATATAAGGATTATTTCTGTGAAATTATTTCAAAATCCGACCAGTGGTTTCAGAGAAGTATTTTTAAGAGTCTCTTTGTGTCCGTATATTGCAAATAGCCCCCCCACCACCACAGCCATGTTTCTTGACGATCACAATTTCACGAACAGTTTTTTAAAAGGGGCACCCAAGGAACATTTCTGTGAAATTATTTCAAAATCTGACCAGTGGTTTAAGAGAAGAATTTCAAAGAATTTCTTTAAGTCCATACAGTGCAAAGAGCCACACCCCCCCCCCCCACCACGGCCATGTGTTTTGACAAATCAAAATTTCGCGTACAATTTTTGAAAAGGGTCACACAAGGAACATTTCTGTGAAATTATTTCAAAATCTGATCTGCGGTTTTAGGAGAAGACTTTTAAAGGATTTCTTAGAAAATTTCCATTTGGTTGCCATGGCAACCAGAGTTTTTAATGGAATCAAATTCTGTGAACAGTTTTTAAAGAGGACCTCCCAAGGAACATTCCAGCCAAGTTTGGTCCAAATTGGCCCAGCGGTTTAGGAGGAGAAGATGTTTAAAGAATTGTTGACACCGCACAACGCAAAAAAGCCCCCCCCCACGGCCATGTCTTTCGACGGATCAAAATTTCACGAACACTTTTTGAAAAGGGTCACCCAAGGAACATTTCTGTGAAATTATTTCAAAATCTGACCAGCGGTTTCAGAGGAGAAGATTTTTAAAGAATTTCTTAGAAAATTTCCATTTGGTTGCCATGGCAACCAGAGTTTTTGATGGAATCAAATTCTGTGAACAGTTTTTAAAGAGAACCTCCCAAGGAACATTCCAGCCAAGTTTGGTCCAAACTGGCCCAGCAGTTTAGGAGGAGAAGATGTTTTAAGAATTACTGACACCGCACGACGGATGACGCACGACGGACACAACGTCATCCTAAGAGCTCCCCTTGAGCATGTTGTGCTCAGGTGAGCTAAAAATCAATGAACCAAAAAATCCCTGCTTCATGCACATCTACTTATTATGGTAATGACATTGAGCAAATTTTAAAAATATACGACAAGAAGCTTAGGAGCAGTTGCGTTCACAAGAAATGGACATACGTATGGATGGACGCAGGGACTGAGAAGATGACGCCAAGTTAAACGCGTAAAACAAACTGAAAACTCATTGTTCATTGGCTTTGATTAACCAATAAAAATATGAAGTTTCATGAAATTATGTCCATTAGTTGGGGATACATTGATGAAAAAATAAATTTGACATGAAGCCCCCTTTTTCCATGACACAGCAATAAATTCCAAAACCCTGACAATACGCGTTAGGTCACATGATCTGTGAAAATTTCATCCAAATCCGTTGAGATATGTCCAGTAATATTGGTGAAAAATGAAATATAACATGAAGCCCCCTTTTTCCATGACGCAGCTATAAATCGCAAAACCTTGACAATATGCGCTAGGTCATATGATGAGAAACATTCTGTGAAAATTTTATCCAAATCCGTCAAAAAATGTGGGAGGAGTTGGGTTCACAAGAAATACACGTACCTACTGACGGACGCAGTTTAAATTTGACATGAAGCCCCCTTTTTCCATGACACAGCAATAAATTCCAAAACCCTGACAATGTGCACTAGGTCACGATCTGTAAAAATTTCATCCAAATCCGTTGAGATATGTCCAGTAATTAAAGAGATATTGGTGAAAAATGAAATGTAACATGAAGCGCCCTTTTTCCATGACGCAGCTATGAATTGCAAAACCTTGACAATATGCGCTAGGTCACATGATGAGAAACATTCTGTGAAAATTTTATCCAAATCCGTCAAGAAATGTGGGAGGAGTTGCGTTCACAAGAAATGGAATGAAATATAACATGAAGACCCCTTTTTCCATGACCCAGCTATAAATCGCAAAACCTTGACAACATGAGCTAGGTCACATGATGAGAAACATTCTGTGAAAATTTTATTCAAGTCCGTCAAGAAATGTGGGAAGAGTTGGTGCAAATCTATGACAAAAATATATTACATTGCGTCATCTAATAATTTCTAGGAGTTGCCCTACAAGCCATCACTTGTCTATGCATGTATCTTCAGACACATCAAAATCAGCAGCAGCTGCTCCTTTTCCAGCGATGATTTGGATTAATATCCTAATTGAAAAATTAATCTAATTCAACAATATGAAAAACAACCATGAAAAAGAAGCAAATGCTGGCGAGGCTATTTTCAATTTTTCTCTTCATAATAATCCAAACAAGAGGGCCATTGGCCCTAAAGCACTCACCTGAGTAAAGTCATCTAGGATAGATAGAGTTGAAGAGATCCTGCTTGTGATAATGTAAGAAACATGAGTGTAAGTGACCTACTTTTTGTCCAATACATCAAGACAAATAGTCTGACCATGTTTCATGGGTATCAGGCTGAAAATAAGGCCTCTACACTGCACAAAAGTTTTTTCTAAGATTTGGCCAAGTAACCACTTCTTGGACCCTACATGACCAATTGTCAAAATCATCCAAGATATCATCAAGACAAACATTCTGACCAAGTTTTATGAGTATCAAACTGAAAATATGGCCCCTAGAGTGCACACAAGGTTTTTCTAATATTTTGCCCTGTGACCTACTTTTTGACCCGATGTGAACCATTTTCAAACTTGTCTAAGATACCATCAAAACAAAATATTCTTACAAGGTTTCATGAGTTTAGACTAAAAATGTTTCCTCCAGAGTGCATACAACATTTTTCTGTTTTGACCATGTGACCTACTTTCTGAACCTAATTTCAGATTAAGCAGAGATACCATAAAGAAAAACATTCTTACTAAGTTTTATAAGTATCAGACAACAAATGTGGCCTCTAGAGCGCACACAAGGTTTTTTCTTATATTTATCTCAGCGACCTTCATTTTGACCCGACGTGACCCCATTTAAAACTTGTCAGAGATACCATCAAGAAAATCATTCTGACTAAGTTCCATGAGTATCAAACTGAAAATTAGGCCTCTAGAGTGCACACAAGGTTTTTCTAAGATTTGGCCCAGTGACATACTTTTTGCTCCAATCTGATCCAATTTTAAACTTTTGTGAGATATCATCACGACAAATATTCTGAAAAGGTTTCACGAGTATCAGGCTGAATGTGTGGCCTCTTGAGTGCACACAAAGTTTTTCTAAGATTTTACCTGGTGACCTACTTTTTGACCCCACATGACCCATTTTCAAACATCTTGGAGATATCATCAAGACAAACATTCTGACCATCTTTCATGAGTATCAGAATGAAAATATGGCCTCTAAAGGGCATACAAGTTGCTCTAAGATTTAACCTGGTGACCTACTTTTTTGCCCAACATGACCAAATATTGAACTTGTATGAGATATTACCAAGAAAAACATTCTGACCAAGTTTCATGCCCATTGTACTGAAAATTTGGCTTCTAGAGTGCACACAAGGTAATTTTTGACGCCTAGACAACACACCACAGACGAAGCACGACGACGATGGACACAGCACTATCACAAAAGCTCACCTTGAGCACTTTGTGCTTAGCTGACTTAAATAGAGTGTAAATATCCATTTTCCAGTACCTCCCAAGCCATCTATCCTTTTTTTTTTTTAAAAGTATGCCTTGTTTTAGGCGAACTTTTTTTTTTTGAGTTGAAAAGGGGCATAAATGTATCAACAATGTTTTGAGGTAGCCTATCCTTCAGGAATGGGTTCCCTCTTCATAATCAACAAGTACGCTGAGTTTATCTCTTTACCAAATGACAACTTCTGGACTCTTCTAGTTTGTAACCATTTGCAGAAGTCAAATTTGAAACTGATACAAATGAACAGAACTTCTTTAATAGAGCAGAAAGTATCGAGGGAAAAGGAGATGCTGGTTACCAGCATTTTCTCCTGTTTCCACAATGTTTTCAAAAGCCTTCTCCTTCAGGGTCTTTAAAACTCTGGATTGTGTGGTAAAGGGTTCATGTAAATTTCTTCAGAAATGACAGATAGTATGAGAAACAGTTGAAGATTGACATGACGATGTTGACGGTGACAACGACAGGGCTATGACAAAACATTGGTATTTTCTTTGGAAACAGCAGAGCCTCAAATGGTTTCCAAACCATAACTGAACAGCACATGTTTAACTCTAATATAACTCTAACTTGATAAATCTTTCATTAACTGTTTATATTATTGCCTGTTTTTGTACATACATCTTTAAAACCAAGCACTGTGATGAGAAGATATAAACATTATCAAGTTGGGTTTATAAATCATCTCCTCACAGTATGTGATTTTAAACCTGTTATTCCAATCACAAACAATAATATTAACTGTTAATGAAAGGTTTATCAAGTGAGAGCTATATTTCCTCAGAAAACAACAAAATTTTAGATTAATCCAAACTGAAAGCAATTGCAGACGAAAATTAACCCTTTACCACACTATCCGACTTTTAACGACCCTGCGAAAGAAGCCTTTTTGAAAACATTGTGGAAAAAGGAGAAAATGCTGGTAACCAGCATTTTCTCCTTTTCCCACAATGTTTTCTACACTTCCATAAAAAAAAAAAAAATTCAATTTTTGAGTCACATTTATTTTATTGTCTGCAAATGCTTTCAAATTGGATAAGTCTAAAATTTTGTTGTTTGGGAAAGAGTTAAAAGGTGACTCAAAAGACAAAAATTTGTTCTTGATAGGACAGAAAGCAATGTGGGAAAAAAGAGAAAATTTTGGTCACTGTGACTTTCTCCTTTTCCCGCAGTATCCTTATAAGTCACAAGAGTCCTTAAAACTTGGGATTGTGTGGTAAAGGGTAATGATGATGAATAGCGTTTTAAGGCCCGTCGACAACTTAGGTCATATTGGGCGCACTTACTTAGTAAACAATAATGCGAGGTGAAAATAACATACATGTGCAACAACATAAGACAAACATGATAAATGAGGAATGGACGAAACACAAAATGATGCCCCTTTTGTCGCCTTTTACGACATGCATGCTGTCACTTTTGTTCCGCCAGATGAAATGGCAGATGTGACGATCGCGGGACTGCAGTGGTTTATTCTTATACCCCCGATTAAACCACACGGGGTCCCACAGGCCAATTGATTCCCATTCCAAACCCTATTTACATCGAGAAAAAAATACAGGATTTGGAATAAGAACTACCCAGCCTGCTGCAATCCTACGAATTACGAAGAAAGCAGCCGTTTGTCTCTAATTTTAGTCGCCTTCTACGACATGCCATAGAGAAAGGCCGAGGTCCTATTCTATAAATTAAAAAAAAAAAAAAAAAAACCCTGGACCCCACGGGGAAAAAAAGGGTAATGACAAACTTCACTCTTAATCCTTTACCAACCAACAAAATTTTGGACTCGACCAAATTGAAAGCAATTTGCAGACAACAAAAGAAATGTAGTTCAAAAGAAGATTTTGGATTTTGATCGCATAGAAAACATTGTGGGAAAAGAAGAAAATGCTGGTTACCAGCATTTTCACCTTTTCCCACAATGTTTTCAAAAGGTTGCTTCTTCTGGGTCGTTAAAACACGGATTTGAGTGATACAGGATTTTTGTCTTTTGCCAGACTACAAAACTTTACATCTAATTGAAAGTATTTGCAGACTGCAGACAACAAAATAAATATTGTTTATATCATGTAATTTTTCTTACAAAGAGTAAAACATATTGTGGAGGGAAAAAGCAGAAAATGCTGATAACCAGCAATATCTCTTTTTTTCACAATGTTTTTAAAATTCCTTGTTTGGCAAAGGATAAATGCCCCGTAGTGCTAACAGGCGTAAGACACACAGGATCTGACATGAATAAATTCTTTACCAGCTGACAAAATAATAGACTTATCCAAACTGAAAGCAAATACAAGCAACAAATAAAATGGTAGCTCAATTGGTAAGATCTGACCTTTGCAGGGTAGAAAACATTGTGGGGAAAGGGGAAATTGCTGTTTACCAGCATTTTCTCCTTTTCCCACAATGTTTCCAGAACCCTTCTGTCCAACGGTCGTTTAATCACAGGATAGTTGCGTGAAGGCTTAAGCTACTCTATGGGGAGTTAAATAACATTTTTATGACAATTTTAGTAAATTTTATCTTAAAAGGCACTGAATGACAGATTCCATAAATCAGACATATAGGATTTGACATGAGTAAACTCTTTAACAGACAATGAAATTATAGACATGTCCAAGTTGAAAGTAATTGCAGAAAACATATAAAATGTAGCTCAATTGGTAGGATTTGCCCTTGGAAGGGCAGAAAACCTTGTGGGAAAAGAAGAAAATGCTTGATACAGCCACTCTCCTATACCCACCATATTTACAAAATCCCTTTCCTTTGGTCCTCAAAAAGAAGGGATTGTTCGGTAAAGAGTTAAGCGAGCCTATGGGGAGCTTAGAAAAAACTTTAATAGACAAATTTGATAGAATTTTATCTTAAAAGGCACTGAATATAAGATTTAATAAATCAGAAATATACGATTTGATATTTAAGAAATAATCTTCTTTCTATCATGGTTTATCGTTCAATAAACCACAGTTGTGAGTTATGAGGCACAATAAATAATCCACGAGGGCGATAGCCCGAGTGGTTTATTCATTGCGCCTCATAACTCACAACGTAGTTTATTGAACGATAAACCACGATAGAAAGAAGATTATTTCGATTCTAACATGACCAACTCTTAATCAAAGGAAAACAAGTTCATACTTAGGGTAAAAACGCGGATGCAGATTATATTCCATTGAATAACCTACTTACTTACTTTATACAGAATGACGTCACTCTATATAGAATGACATCACTCTACATAGAATAACGTAGATTTTACCATGCTTTCGTTGCACTGTGTTTATAGAGCCGAATTCACGTGTCATGTTAGAATAATAAGCCCTTTACCAAATGACAAATCAAAGATTTGTCCGAATTCAAGGCAATTGCAGCCGACATATATAATGTAATTCAAATGGCAAGAATTGCCCTTGAAAAGGTAGAAAACATTGTGGGGATGGAGAAAATGTTGGTTCATGGCATTTTTTTCTTTTCCCACAATGTTTTCAGAACCCTTCTTCCCCAAGGTCATTTAAAAATGTGATTGTTTGGTGAAAGATTTAAGTGAGTCTATTGCGAGTTTAACTCTTTACCAAAAAAATAGTGGATTTCAATCACCCAAAGGAAGGGGCCTTTTGGAAACACTATTGGAAAAGGAGAAAAATGCTGGTTACCAGCATTTTCTCCTTTTTCCACAATGTCAGCTACTCTATCTTAGTCAACAATCATCCTTTCAGTTACATGTAAATTGCTGTCTGCAAATGCTTTCGGTTTGAGAGAGTCCAGTTTGTTAATTCTTTACCACACAATCCAAAGTTTTAACGACCCTGGTAAGGAAAGCTTTTGAAAACATTCTGGGAAATGGAGAAAATGCTGGTAACCAGCATTTTCTCCTTTTCCCATAATGTTTTCGACCCTTTCACATAAAAACACAATTCCTGCTACATCTAAATTGTAGTCTGCAAATTCTTTTAATTTGAACTAGTCTAGGATTTTGGTGTTTGGTAGAGTTAAAGGGGTGAATAACATTTTTATAGATAAGTTTAATAAAATCTTGTCTAACATGTCAACGAATGTCAGATTCCTTTTATCACAAAAGAAATATCACATGAATTATAGATCAGAATATGCAAAACCATACATGCATACGTCAGAATTTCTAAGAATAAAACCTGACTCACTTCTCTTCAAGTAGTATAAAATGGCCTGCAACACACAAAAAGGGGCATTCAGACATTTACGTAAAGTGTCGTCCCGGATCAGCCTGCACGGTGTGCGCAGACTAATCCGAAACGACACTTTCCGTTTTTATGTAATTTACTGTTTTGGGAAATACTACTGTACAACAAAATCTAATGTAGTCGTAAAGTGCTGTCTTGGATTAGCCTGCGTGGACTGCGCTGGCTGATCCGAGATGACACAATATGCTAATGTCCGAATACCCCACTTCACTTGTTGCAGGCCAAATGATGTCACATGACGTCCATTAACGCTTATCTCAAATGTGTGTAAATTTTAACAAGATGGTCATGATGGCCCTGAAGTCGCTCACCTGAGCCTTTTGACCAAACATGCCCCATTTTCAATCTCTTTGGAAATATAATGACAGAAATTCTAACAAGCTTTCATAATTATTGGACTAAAAATTTGGCCTCTAGCTTGTACACAAGCTTTTTCTAGACTCATCCAAGATGTCATCAAGCCAAACATTCTGACCAAGTTTGATGAGTATTGAACTTAAATTGTGTACACAAGGTAAGATTTGTCCTGGTGACCTAGTTATTGACCTGACATGACCCATTTTCAAACTTATCCAAGATGTTGTCAAGACAAACATTCTGACCAAGTCTCATGAGTGACTGAAAATGTAGCCTCTACAGCATACACAAGCTTTTTCAAAGATTGGTGCCAGTGACCTATTTTTTTAACCAACAGGACCCATTTTCAAAGTCCTCTCAGATAACATTAAGAACAATTTTGACAAACTTTCACGAGTATTTGACTGAAAATGTGGCCTCTAGTGGGCACACAAGATTAATGTAAGATTTGACCTAGTAAACTAGATTTTTTACTTGACTGGACCCATTTTCAAAATGGTCTAAGATATCATCAAGACAAATATTTTGAGCAAGTTTCATGAGTATCAAACTGATATTGTGGCTTATAGAGCGTACACAAAGTTTTTCTAAGATTTGACCCAGTGACCTAGTTATTGACCCTACATGACCCACTTTCAAACTCATTCAAGACATTATCAAGACAAACATTCTGACCAACTTTCAAAAGTATTGGACTAAAAACACGGCTTTTGAGAGCGTGCACCAGGTTTTTCTAAGATTTGACCTAGTGACCTAGATTTTGACCCAACATGACCCATTTGCAAACTCATCCAAGATATTATCAAGACAAACATTCTGACCTACTTTCAAAAGTTTTGGACTGAAAATGTGGCCTCTACAGCATACACAAGGTTTTTCTAAGATTTAACCTAGTGACCTAGTTTTTGACCCGACATGACCCATTTTCAAACTCGTCCAAAATTTTATCCAGACAAACATTCTGACCAAATTTTTAAAAGTTTTGGACTGAAAATGTGTCTTCTTGAGCGTACACATGGTTTTTCTAAGATTTGACCTAGTGACCTAGTTTTTGACCCCACATTATCCATTTTCAAACTCATCTGAGATATCATCAAGACAAACATTCTGACCAAGTTTCATGAGTATCTGACTGAAAATGTGGCCTCTAGAGCGTACACAAGGTAGAAGTTGACGACGGAAGACACACAACGGATGACAGACACAGCACAATCACAAAAGCTCACCTTGAGCAGTTCATGCTCAGGTGAGCTAAAAATGTGTAATGACTGTATTTCACTGGAAATGAAGGTCGTTATTTGATAAAACAGAATCAAAATTCTGTCAAACCAAGAATACATGTACATATACTGCAAACTAACAACAAGAGGGCCATGATGGCCCTGAAGTCACTCACCTAAGCCTTTTGACCAAACATGATCCATTTTAAATCCCTTTCAAAAGTGTACACAAGGTTTTTCTAAGATTTGACCTTGTGACCTAGTTTTCGACCCGACATGACCAATTTTCAATCTCATCCAAGATATCATCAAGACAAACATTCTGACCTATTTTCAAGAGCATTGGACTAAAAATGTGGCCTATAGAGCAAACACGAGGTTTTTCGAAGATTTGGCCTAATGACCTAGTTTTTGACCCAACATGATCCATTTTCGAACTCATCTGAGATATCATCAAGCCGAACATTCTGACGAATTTTCAAGAGTGTTGGGACTAAAATTGTGACCTCTAGAGCGTACACATGATTTTTCTAAGATTTGACCTAGTGACCTAGTTTTTGACCTGACATAACCCATTTTCAAACTCATCTGAGATATTATCAAGACAAACATTCTGACCAACTTTAAAAAGTTTTGGAATGAAAATATGGCCTCTAGAGCATGCATAAGGTTTTTCTAAGATTTGACCTAGTGACCTAGTTTTTGACCCGACATGACCCATTTTTGAAACCGTCTGAGATGTCATCAAGACAAACATTCTGACCAATTTTCAAGAGTTTTGGAATGAAAATATGGCCTCTAGAGCATGCATAAGGTTTTTCTAAAATTTGCCCTAGTGACCTAGTTTTTGATCTGACCTGACCCATTTTTGAACTCGTCTGAGATGTCATCAAGACAAACATTCTGACCAACTTTCAAGAGTTTTGGACTGAAAATATGGCCTCTAGAGCGTACACAAGGTTTTTCTAAGATTTGCCCTAGCGACCTAGTTTTTGACCCAACATGACCCATTTTCGAACTCGTCCAAGATATCATCAAGACAAACATTCTGACCAAGTTTCAAGAGTTTTGGACTGAAAATATGGCCTCTATAGCATACAAAAGGTTTTTCTAAGATTTGCCCTAGTGACCTAGTTTTTGACCCTACATGACCCATTTTTGAACTTGTCCGAGATATCATCAAGACAAACATTCTGACCAACTTTCAAGAATTTTGGACTGAAAATATGGCCTCTAGAGCATACACAAGGTTTTTCTAAGATTTGCCCTAGTGACCTAGTTTTTGACCCTACATGATCCATTTTCAAATTAGTCCGAGATATCATCAAGACAAACATTCTGACCAACTTTCAAGAGTTTTGGACTGAAAATGTGGCCTCTAGAGCGTACACAAGGTTTTTCTAAGATCTGACCCAGTGACCTAGTTTTTGACCTGACATGACCCATTTTCGATCTCGTCCGAGATACCATCAAGACAAACATTCTGACCAAGTTTCAAGAGTTTTGGACGGAAAATGTGGCCTCTAGAGTGTACACAAGGTTTTTCTAAGATTTGACCTAGTGACCTAGTTTTTGACTTCACATGACCCATTTTCAATCTTGTCCGAGATATCATCAAGACAAACATTCTGACCAATTTTCATGAGTATCGGACTGAAAATGTGGCCTCTAGAGTGTACACAAGGTAAAAGTTGACGACGGACGACGCACGACGGATGCCTGACACAGCACGATCACAAAAGCTCACCATGAGCACTTTGTGCTCAGGTGAGCTAAAAATAACAATATTGTTGTCAAAATAAACAATAGGGTAAGTGGCGCCCAACTGAGTAAAGTCATCTTGGGTTGATAAAGCTAACAAGATCCTCATTTTAATGATGTAAAACACATGAATGTAAGTGACCTACTTTTTGACTGACTAGACCTATTTTTGAACTTGTTAGGGATGTAATCAAGACTAAGATACTGATCATGTTCAATGAGTATCAGACAGAAAATGTAGCCTCGAGAGTGCACACGAGGTTTTTCTAAGGTTTTTGCCCAGTGACCTACTTTTCGACCTGACGTGACCTAATTACAAACCTGTCAGAGATATCATCAAGACAAACACGTTGACCTATTTTCACGAGTGTCACGCTGAAAATGAGGCCTCTAGAGTGCTTACAGGTATTTCTACAATTTAGCCGAGTGACCTACTTTTTCACCTGACATAACCCAATTTCAATCTTGTCCAAGACATCATATAGGCAAAGAGTCGGATTAAGTTTCATGAATATCAGACTGAAAATGTGGCCTCAGGAGTTTTTCTAAGATTTGTGCCTGTGACCTACTTTTGGGCTTGAAGCGACCAAATTTCAATCTGGTCCAAGATATTACCAAGGCAAATACTCTGACCTACTGGTAGTTTCATGAGTATGAGACTGAAAATGTGGCCTCTACAGTTCACACAAGGTTTTTCTATGATTTGCCTTCGTGACCTACTTATTGACCCAACATGATTCAATTTAAAAAATGTTCGAGATATTATCAAAACAAACATTCTGAGCAAGTATTATGAGTATTGGACTGAAAATGTGGCCTCTAGAGTGCACACAAGGTAATTGTCGACGCCTGGAAGACAGACAAAGGACGGCATACAATGGATACAGCACGATCACAAAAGCTCACCTTCATACTTTGTACTCGGGTGAGCTTAAAACAATATGGTACTGGCAGTTTACAAAGGCAAATCTTATGTAGAAATTTCTTTGTTAAGGAAAAAAGAAAGGAGTATTGCTTGTAACATAGAATTACTCCAAACCAAATATATTTTCAATGCTATCCACTGCATTGTGAGCTCTTTGGTTGTTAAGTGTATCTAAATGCATACGTGTAGACAGTGTAGATTCAAGATTAGACTGCATGGTCTGTGCAGTCTGATCTTGGATCTACCCAGTCAGAAGAGGAATTGCTGTATTTGGGTTCTAATGATTGTCCAAGTTTCATGAGTATTGCACTGAAAATGTGGCCTCTAGAGCGTACACAAGGTATTTCTAAGATTTGACCTACCGGCCTAGTTTATGATCCGACATGAACCATTATCAAACTCGTCAGAGATATCATCAAGATTATTATTCTGACCCACTTTCAAGAGTTTTAAACAGAACATGTGGCCTCTAGAGCGTACACAAGGTTTTTCTAAGATTTCACCAAGTGACCTAGTTTATGACCTGATATGACCCATTTTCGAACTTGTCTGAGATATCATCAAGACAAACAATCTGACCAGTTATATGATAATCGGACGAAAAATGTGGCCTTTGGAGTGTACACAAGGTAAAAGTTGACGACGGACGACTGACAACGCATGACACACGACAGACGCAGCACGATCACAAAAGCTCACCATGAGCACTTCTTGCTCAGGTGAGCTAATAAGTGTGCAAATTATCTATCTGTTTGAAAGCATGTATTTATTTGAGATTAAGCCTTAAAAATGGCCAAATTATCTCCCTTTTTAGGTCAATGGTCTATATAACATGCATGTTTGTACATTTCCCATGGTCAAAAGGTGGCTTTTAAATATTTTTTTTTGCAAAACTAAATGAATTTTCATTAAAATGATGTATATTTGTATATTCTTCAGATAATTTTCCTGTTTAACTGGCTATTAAAGAAAACCGTGTTAAATGCAATATAAGCTGAATTTTGGCAAATTTCTCAGAGCAAATCCTTTTTAACTGTAATCCCCTAGAGACATGATGAGGTTTGTATGTGTAAAGTTTTTAAAAAATCTGTCAGAAAAATTTGTGGGTCCACTTTCTGAGGAAAAACAATGAAAAGTAATTGTAAAAATATATTTGGCACCTTTTTTGATAGAGACAATGAATGTTCATGGTTGCTAACATAGTCCAGAAATTGCACATAAATGATTTTTTGGTAGGTTATTTTTCATTATTTCATACTTGGCAGTATTTGATGCAATTATCAACACTACAATGTCATATAATGGCAACAGAACATTTACCCATACTTCCAGCATCATTTAACAGTGCAAGAGCTACTGAAATGCACTTCTCAATGACAATCTGTTTTTTTCAGCGATGTTCCATGCGACTTTCAATCGTCAGTATTTCAATCATATCACTTCAGCAACTCATTTATTCATGTCCTGCCTATGTTCCACAATGCAGGGGCTTTGCAGTGCCCTGCTAAAGGACACTTTCGACCTGACTAGAATCCACTGAGCAGATTTAACTAAAATTTTCTAGTTTAATAAAAATATTTTCATTGATTGGAAATTTGAAACTTTTCTCCTCTTTTCACTGGTTCAGTTCAATTTACTAACATGGTACCGGTATTTCACTTGTTTGGTCTTTGAAGGGTTAAATTAAAAATAATTAAAAATAATTTAAAATAATTGCATAACATATCTATAGATCAGAAATTCAACATAAAAACAAAACGGATAGACCAAAAATTTAGCATAATTGCACAATGGATAGACCAGAATTTAACCCGTATGCTGCTAAGCACAACTCAACGACCTTTTGTGGACAATACAGATCAAGATCAGATTGCACAGAACATGCAGTCTGATCTTGGATCTTCATGGTCCAATACTGAGATATTTTATCTGCAAAATATGCCTTTGAAATACCAACATATAGATTTTTACTATTGGCTTGAAAGTTTCATTTCATTTATTTAGCAGGTTACGGGTTGACCCTTTCCCAAACAACAAACTTAAGACTCTTTTGAACTCAAAACATCTACAGACAACAAATTGAAAATTGGTAAAAGTGAACTTGAGCTCTCTGACAGAGTAGAAAACTTTGTTGGAAAAGGAGAAAATGCTGGTTACCAGCATTTTCTCCTTTTCCTACAATGTTTTCAAAAGCCTTCTTTGAAAGGGTCATGAAAATCCGGGATTGTTTGGCAAAGGGTTTTAACATACATGTAATTGCAGCAAAGAGTAAGCAATGTGAATGTTAAGATGCATTCAAATTTAAGTTGTACCATTGAAAAGTGTAGAAATGATTGTGTTAATGACAATCAGTTATTGCACAATGGGTCTAAGTGTTAGTAAATGGTAGAAAAATAAATTTTGAAAGTCAAGTCAAAAGTTGTCAGGTACCTCTACCTTTTGTTTACTTTTTACCTGGTTTTAAAAATCATTTCTTTTTTAGCAACTACTTAGGCTAACTGTACAATAACAGACTGTCATCTTCACAATAATGTCCTTTCTTTAATATGGTGTAATTTAAATTCAAATACATTTTAACGCCTGCATTGTTCACTTTTGGCTGCTATTAAGGCTTTAACTGGTAGATGAGAAATTTAACATACATGTAGTTAAATAACAAGTGAAATAAAATTTACTATAGTTACATAACAGATAGGAGAGAAATTTAATATAATCAGATAATAGATAGAAGAAAAACATAATTATGAGCCTTGCCCTGTGGAAAGGGGCTAAATGCATCTGCAAAAAGTTTAATCTGGGTAAAAATTTTTGGCCTATCTGTTAATTTTTCTGCATGTCAAAGGACCAGTCCACCCCTTGATTTAACTGCTTGTTGGACATAATTGATTTCAGGGATCCGTATTAATGTGACAACTTGCTTGGTATAGTGCAAGACAGAGATGCATTTATAAAAGTCTTTTTGTCAGAGTATGACTCATATACAAGAGTATAAAAAATTGACTTCAAGATAATACATGTACTTGCATCTTGAAGTATAACATCTCATGAATATTCAAGAAAAAAAAAAAAAAAACTACAACATCTCATGAATATTCAAGAAAAAACATTCATCATAATTGATTAAAAACTTCATCAAATCACAAAAACAACCTAAATAACTTTATCTAGAAATATATCAAACATGCCTTATTCATTATCTTGCTGTTTAAAGCAGTATAAAATGAAGCCCTTTGACACAAACTTTGATTAGTTCAAGATATCAAAAAAAATTCATTCACGATACATGTATTATTATTTTGACTGCATATCACGCTGCCGTGAAAATATTTTTTGATTTAATTTCAGGCCACCGTTTTTGGGAAAAAAAAAGATACTTTTCTTGGAAATTAAACATTTTATTAAGTGGAAAGATGCAGTTTTTTTTTTTCTTCTCTTATAGGAAAAAAACAAGAGGGCCATGATGGCCCTGAAGTCGCTCACCTGAGCCTTTTGACCAAACATGATCCATTTTAAATCTCTTTCAAAAGTGTACACAAGATTTTTCTAAGATTTGACCTTGTGACCTAGTTTTCAACCCGACATGACCAATTTTCAAACTCATCCAAAATATCACCAAGACAAACATTCTAACCAATTTTCAAGAGTATTGGACTAAAAATGTGGCCTCTAGAGCAAACACAAGGTTTTTCGAAGATTTGACCTAGTGACCTAGTTTTTTAGCCAACATGATCCATTTTCGAACGCGTCTGAGATATCATCAAGACAAACATTCTGACCAATTTTCAAGAGTGTTGGACTAAAAATGTGACCTCTAGAGCGTACACATGGTTTTTCTAAGATTTGACCTTGTGATCTAGTTTTTGACCTGACATAACCCATTTTCAAACTCATCTGAGATATTATCAAGACAAACATTCTGACCAACTTTCAAGAGTTTTTGACTGAAAATGTAGCCTCTAGAGCATACACAAGGTTTTTCCAAGATTTGACCTAATGACCTAGTTTTTGACCCGACATGACCCATTTTTTAACTCATCCGAGATGTCATCAAGACAAACATTCTGACCAAGTTTCAAGAGTTTTGGACTGAAAATATGGCCTCTAGAGCGTACACAAGGTTTTTCTAAGATTTGCCCTAGTGACCTAGTTTTTGACCCGACATGACCCATTTTGGAATTCATCCAAGATATCATCAAGACAAACATTCTGACCAATTTGAGTTTTGGAATGAAAATATGGCCTCTGGAGCATACACAAGGTTTTTCTAAGATTTGACTTAGTGACCCAGTTTTTGACCCGACACAACCCACTTTCGAACTCATCCAAGATATCATCAAGACAAACATTCCGACAAACTTTCAAGAGTATTGGACTGAAAATATGGCCGCTAGAGCATACACAAGGTTTTTCTAAGATTTGCTCTTGTGACCTAGTTTTTGACCTGACATGACCCATTTTCGAGCTCGTCCAAGATATCATCAAGACCAACATTCTGACCAATTTTCAAGACTTTTGGACTGAAAATATGGCCTCTAGAGCGTGCACAAGGTTTTTCTAAGATTTGCCCTAGTGACCTAGTTTTTGACCCGACATGACCCATTTTCGAACCCGTCTGAGATATCATCAAGACAAACATTCTGACCAACTTTCAAGAGTTTTGGACTAAAAATGTGACCTCTAGAGTGTACACAAGGTTTTTCTAAGATTTGATCTAGTCACCTAGTTTTTGACTCGACATGACCCATTTTCGAACTCGTCCAAGATATCATCAAGACAAACATTCTGACCAAGTTTCATGAGTATCGGACTGAAAATGTGGCCTCTAGAGCGTACACAAGGTAAAAGTTGACGATGAACGACGGACGACGCACGACGGACGCCGGACACAGCACAATCACAAAAGCTCACCATGAGCACTTTTTGCTCAGGTGAGCTAAACAAAATTGTCAGTATGTCCATAATTTTGATCAATGGTGCAATTTCGAAAGATGTAGTATCAATTAACTCTTTACTACACAATCACGACTTTTAATGACCCAGAGAAAGAAACCTTTGAAAACATTGTGGAAAAAGGAGAAAATGCTGGTAACCAGCATTTTCTCCTTTTACCACAATCTTTTCTTCCCTTTCCACCCTAAATTTCGGCTTTTTGGTCTTGTTTATTTTGTCGTCTGCAAATGCTTTCAAATTTTGACTGGTCAAAAATTTTGTCGTTTGGTAAAGAGTTAAACAGAATATCATGTTTGTGTTTATTTTTATCATACTCATCATTTTAAGAGAGATATACACTCGGCAAACCCTTGTTCTGATCATTTTAATTTATAGATGACCTGTCAGATATAACGGATAACAATGTAAAATCACAGTAACATTTCTACTCTATATGTTTACAGTTCAGTATCACTCTATAAATTACATAAAAAATCTGTGAGCTAGTTTTATGAATCATGGCTAGATGTGAGATCACGATATGCAGATTGTGAATATACATGTAGTAGACCCTCCTCTACTTTGTAGATGGTTGGTATATACAGAATATTACCTTGTAGTAAATTTCCTGGTGCTTGTATTTAATTTGTGCAGCATGAGAAAAAGTCTCGCGCGATGTCAAAATTTTCTTACGTAGTGAGAAGTAAATACAAGCACCGGGAAAGATACTCCAACATAATATTCCTTTTATTATATACATACAACTTTCAACGACAACGTTTTGCAATTATTGGAATTTTATTTGAAAAAACGGCAAACAAAATGAGATAATTAATAGTGTGGATGGTAGTAACTCTGGTTTTGTGAATGGTGGATTAAAATTGCAGTGTAACATTTTGACCAATGAAATCGCAAATCAATGCATGCTTAGTCCGTGCACGAAATACGTCATTATACTATATTTGGGACCGTGTTTCAGTGTGTAGATACAGATTTTTTTTCTGTCGTGCGTGTTCTTTCATCCGATTGCAATGCATGTATTGGAGCCGGAAAATTTACTGGTATATAATAAAATGATTTATAAATAATTACTCAGTCTTTGTATAAAACACAACACTTTCCTTCGATGGCATCACTTTTGGGTGATTCAGGATGTAGAGTTGATTCGTCCTTTGACTGTGGATTACTTTGAATGGAAAATGATTCTGTAAGTTCCTGCTGTCAGTCCATTGACTTTTCTGTTTCTCTTGACTTTAAAACTTCATGAATTCAAATTCTTTCTCTTCATCCCATTTAAGCCTATAGAGGGTAAAGTTGAACTTTATTACAATGTAGTAAAACAGTTAAATCTTTTAGAGACATTGTGGCAAATACACAAAAATGCTTCAAATGAGCCTCAGTGGATCAATTTGCAAACAGCATATGCCAAGACCCAGCTGCACATTATGATCCTTGATCTACTCAGTTCATTGATACTATAATCAGTCTGTGCAGGCTTACATGGGTTGAAATTTTATACTATTTATAAATTTTCTACATTTCCAAGGGCCATTCAACCTCATGATTCAGTCGGTTATTAGACACAATGGAGTCTCTGGATCCATAATATTATGACTTGCTCAGTACACTGCATCACAGAGATACATTAACTCTTTACCAGACGACAAAATTTTAGACTGTTCCAAATTGAAAGCACTTGCGGACTACAACATAAACATAACTCAAAAATTGAAATTTGTTTCCAGCAGGGTTGAAAACATTGTGGGAAAAGGAGAAATACTGGTTACCAGCATTTTCTCCTTTTCCCACAATGTTTTTAAAAGGCTTCTATCTCGGGGTCGTAAAAACCAGGGATTGTTTGGTAAAGGGTTAAACCCAATTTTGGGAGAGCATGGCTCATAATTGAGTCATGCTCTGGTAAAAAGGGACTTAATGCATCTTCATGATCTTACAAAGCAACTTGTCACATAATTATGGATGTATAAAACCATTTTGTCTGACAATTCACTGAATCCTGACTGGTCCTTGGACATGCAGAAAATTGACCAATAGCAAAAATTTTCAACCTACATGTATATCAGCCTGTGTGGACTGGGCAAGCTGACATGGGCTGATACTTTCTGCAGATGCATTTAGCCCCCTTTTCACAGAGCATGGCACAATTCTGTGAGCTTCTGCAATCTCCATACCATTCCAGACATAACTCTTTCAACATCAATGGCTCCTTTCCTAATCTTATGGATCAGAACATGTATCTAGGTTATAGTCAGAAATAATTTTCCATGGAATAATTTCCATCAAAATAAAAAAAATGGTTAAATTTGACAATGGTTGTGAAGTGAAGTGGAAGACCTTATAGATATGGCAAACACTGTTCTGATATAAATGCTCATTTTTTTTTATAAAGTTCTAACTGCAAAAAGAACTCCTAATCTAATTAAAAAGAAATAGAGGATATTTGGTTTTTTTTTCCATGAAAGATCGAAATTCATTTAATCGAGTGAACATCATCAGTAATATTTTCACAAGAGGTGCAGCCCCGAGTAAAAATATTACCGATGATGTTCATGAGATGGAATAAATTTCGATCTTTCATCGAAAGAAACAAACCTTCTATTTATTTCATGCTTCTCAGCCCTTTTTTTGGGGGGACTTACATCAAAATCCAAAACAGTTGTTTTCGGTCATTCCCCATGGCGTACCCCCTCCGTACAACAACGCATTACAATATCAGGTAAAGCACAAGAAATGTAGGGTAAATTACTTCATATTTCCATCTGGTTGCATGGCACACGCTGTTTACCTACATGTAGGTAACTAGTGTGTGGGAAATACTGTTTTTGCCTTCAATTGGAGAGTTAGAAAATAAAATCAGTATTTTTCACTGGCTGTAACCATGAAATATCGAACAATATTCTGCTGTTATTTCACAATAAACTACTGAAAAGCATGAAATAAAATTGGATATTTACATTCAGGAGAAGTCTGTTTCAGTTGTAACAGTTAATTATTGTTTAATTTCTTAAACAAATAAAACAAATGTTTTCAATCTGGACTTAACCCTTTACCACATGACAAAATTTCAGACTTGCATGTGTTGAAAGCATTTTTAGGGGACAAATAACAAGAGGATCAAATGCTTGGATTTATCTCTGAAAGATTAGAAAACATTGTGGGAAAAGGAGAAAATGCTGGTTACCAGCATTTTCTCCTTTTCCCACAATGTTTTCAAAAGCTGTCTTTCTCACAGTCGTTAAAACTCGGCATTGTGTGGTAAAGCGTTAAGACACAAATATCGTAATCCTACTAATCTTTACCAGAATATCTTGATACAGTGCCAGAGTACAACTGATTGATTGAATGGTGTTTTACGCCGCTTTCAACATTATTTCAGTCATATCACGGCAACAGCTCATATATTCATGTATTTCCTGGGTTTCACCAGTACTAGGCTAGGGCTCTGAAGTGTCTTGCCAAAGGACACTCCCAGGAGAGGCTCAGTGGATACAGTGAGGATCGAACCCGGGGCCTCCAGGTCAAGAGTCCTATACTTTACCACTAAGCCACGCAGGACCCCCTGGACAGTGTAGATCCAAGATATGTTGTGCAGTCTGATCTTTATGAGCCTTTTCTACATCAACAAGTGAGAAAAGTAGTCGGTGGCTTTGGAAAGAAAGTTGTGTTAGTACTGGTGTAAGAAAGCCAGGAAACACATGTGTGTCACCGACCGCCATGATATGACCTTAGCTGTTAAAGTGGCGTTAAACCCCAATACAACCAACCAACCAATACATCAACAACTAAAGTACATGCCACTCTAAGGGTTAACTCTTGACAAAAAAACAAAATTTTAGACTGGTCCAAATTAAAAACAGTTGCAGACAACAATTTAGATGTACCTCAAATGATGATTTCTGTCTTTGATATGGTAGAAAACATTGTGGGAAAAGGAGAAAATGCTGGTTACCAGCATTTTCTCCTTTTCCCACAATGTTTTCAATAGCCTTTATTCCCAGGGTCGTGAAAACCCGGGATTGTTTGGGAAGGGGTTAAAGAAACAGAAGTAAATATTTTACTTACTCCCTGACTGTATCATAAACATGTACAAGCAGTTTTGGGCAAGTCACGGTCCAGACTGCAAGAATACCTCCTGGGAAATCTTGAACGTTCTTCTGCACATTTTTCGACCAATCCCTTAAATGTGACTTTGTATTTCGAATCGCCCTTAGTAAAGATTCCACTTTCCCTCCATCATATTTTGCATATGTGTTCTCTATAAGGGTACTTTTAAGTTTCTTGACTGGAATATAATCAAGCCAGTTCGGACTCCTTCCAGGCAGGATGGACTGGTCCTCAAATTTTCTTCTCTGTCTTTGCCGAATGTTTCCATTTAATTTGTTGCTTACTTCAAAATACATTGACATAATGTCATGATCTTTCATAAAAGCAGGATATATGCAGACTCTTGCTGCAGTTGGTCTATCTTCTTTCCTGTGAGATATCATACACTTGATGAGTTCAATGAAATGGAAATCTGTAAATTTGTTCAGCTCTTTCAAAACAGGATTACAACCCATCAAAATGCTTTTGTCGTCAGACAAGTTTGTCCTCCCGTATGGATGGTGACCGTTAGTTAAAATGAAATAAAAAACACATCCAAGAGCAAAAATGTCTGCTTTAAAACTAAAGTTTAATTGACCAACATAATCTACTTTTTCCACTTTGTCATGTTTATCCAAAACTTCTTCAGCTATTAGTATTTTCCTGCGTCTCCTCAGTTTGGTTCTGTCCAATTCCTCCAAAACTTCTTCAGCTATGTATTTTAAACAGTTCTGACCATCCTCAGTAAGTTCATTTCTGGAGTCTATTCTCTCACAGGAACCCAAATTTCCAATCTTAAATAATGTTTCCCTTGGATATTCAATGACAAAGATATTATAAGGACTAATACCTCTGTGCATAATATTTTTGGAGTGCAAAAACTGTACACCCATGGCCAATGATCTACACTTTTGTCTAGCTTCCTCTTTTTCCAATTTATTCTCCTTTATATAATCTTTTAGAGTCCATGTATAAAGTTCTAGACCTAAACAAAAGGTATTTCCCCTAGTCTCATAGCCATAATACTTTAAAAAATGCTGTTGTACATTCTGTTTTTCCAAATCCTTCAGAATGTCACATTCCTTTAAGGTTCGTTTTAAGAAATCATCTGTTCTTCCTACCTTGACAGCTATATCCACACCAGAAATCATCCCCTTATAAACAACAACAGATAAACTTTGATCTATTATATGATGAGGGTCATAACTAAACCGTCCAATAGTCTGAAAAAAAAATTGACATAACTGAAATACCTCTTTTTGTTTGAACTAGAAGTATCACTAAATGTGAATAAACCCCCTCCCCTACTCCATGTCAAGACATAACTCTTTATCACAAAAATGCACAATGCCTTAGTGCAAAGAGAGTTTTACACAGCTAATAAATATTGAAAAAAAAAGAAAAAAAAAGAAACTTTGAAAAGCAAAGTGAAATCTTCCAAGTCCGGCACAGTGTCTATTCTAGAAACTGGAAAAAGGAGGATCCTCCATCTCAAAAATAGGGGGAATTTAAAAAAAAAAGGGCATGACAATTTTCAAACAAATAGAAAGCATAATATTATAGCTCATGTAGCAGACATCTATTCATGTCCAAGACCATACAGTAGACTTACTGAACTGTTTAAATGTCAAAGACAGTTTCTGGAATATCCTTCTCTAGAAATTAAATTCATTTTTGAAAAACAGATAAGTGCTGCATAGTTATAGAATTCATCCTGATCAAATTCACTGCAATAACAGTTGTCTAAGACTAGGTAAAGTGACCTGTTATGGACCGGGTCGTTTTGGAGGTGGGCCGTTTTGTCAAGGGGTGTCACTTTAATGGACATGATATGTTGCAGAACAGATTCTTAAAAACTTTATTCAAAACATCTGTATTTTCAGTGAGGCAAGAGTAAATTCTTTGTTTTGTGACTTTTTCATTGTTTATTTTTTTACGCAGGACTTTTATGCATTAGATCTGAATTTATGTGGGATCTGAAAAAAATTAGCATGAATCCTGCAATCAAGCGTCCCAGAATAGACACCAAGTGCACTCTGCTCACCATTCTTTCGATGAATTCTATTTACTCTTTTAAAAAGATGCTTACTTAACCAGTACAGAAAAAATCAAATGCAGATTTGTAAAAAGAGATCTTAGGAAAAATTACAAAAAAAAAAAATGTTTTTCAAAGTTTTACTGCCGCAAGCTGCCAAAATGATAAATTACTTAATTAAGCATTATAATCATTAATTTATGTTCATCACTTCAGCAAGGGTACTATAAACAAACAGAATAATTAGATGGCATCCACATGCATTAATATGACCATATACATATTTAATTCAAAGTATTAGGTTTTGAGAAATTCTTCAAGGGATATGACCATGTGAAAAAAGCATTTGATGACTCAGCAGAAAATCATTCAAACATAAAGACAGTACAATGAGCAAATCTGTGTTTGCTGTTTAAAAATTTGACCAAAATCCTTCCATTAAAAACTAAGAAATACCATGGAGAAAAACTGATCTGTAAAATACACAAATGGGCCGTAACTCAGTAGAAAATCAACCAACCATAATGATATTATAATGTGCACACCTGTGTTTGCTGTTGAAGATTTCTATGAAGTTGAATTGAATCTAGTAAATAATTTGAGAAATACTATGGGCATAATTTGATCAAGAAAACACATCAAAGGGCAATAAAATCATTCAAACACAAAACAGTATTATTTGCACACCTTTGCTTGATACTGAAGTTTGATTAAAATCTAGCCTACAGTTATGGAGATATAGCTTGGACAAAGAATGCTTTGAAAATTCATCAAAGGACAATTACTCATTCGAAAATAATTCAACCATAACCACATACTAATATGCACATCTTTGCTTCCCATTAAAACTTCCTATGTGGTTTGATTGAAATCTGTTATGTAGTTACTGAGATATAGCTCAGACAAAAAATTCTTCAAAGGGCCATAAGTCATTGGTAAATCATTTAACCATCACTAAAATATAATATGCACATCCTTGCTTTATATCAAAACTTCCTAAATTATGATATGCATATCTTTGCTTTGTATTGAAACTTCCTATGAAGTTTGATTTAAATCTGTCAAGTAGTTATTGAGAAATAGAGTGGGAAAAAAAGCTACAGACCGACCAACTAACTGACACAGTGACTCCTACATACCCCCCAAACAAAGTTTGTGGGGAGGTATATTAATTATTATTGTGTAGAAAACCAAAGTATAATGTAAACTTAATATCAATACACAGTACATATACAAAGCCGAACAAGAGGGCCATGATGGCCCTGAAGTCGCTCACCTGAACCTTTTGATCATACATGACCCATTTCCAATCTCTTCCAAAGATATTAAGACAAACATTCTGACAAACACTCATTAGTATTGGACTTACAAATATAGCCTCTAGGGTGTACACAAGCTTTTCCTTGAATTTGTCTCAGTGACCTACTTTTAAGCTCAATACTTCCTATTTTCAAACCAGTAGAAATTATCCAGACAAACATTCTGACCACCTTTCATGAATATTTGAGAGAAAATGCGGCCTGTAGGGTGTACAGAAGGTTTTTCCAAGATTTGACCTAGTGACCTTGTCTTTTTTATTAAACATGACCGATTTTCAAACTAGTCTAAGATATTATGAAGACAAACATTCTGACCGAATTTCAAGATTATTAGACTGAAGATGTGGCCTCTAAAGCGAACACAAAGTTTTTCAAAGATTAACCTGGTGACCTAGTTTTTGACACCACATGACCCATTTTTATACTTATACAAGATAATCATCATCAAGACAAATATTCTGACCAAGTTTCAAGGGTATTGGACTGAAAATGTGCCCTCTACAGTGTACACAAGGTTTTTCCAAGATTTGACCTAGTGACCTAGCTTTTGAACCCATGTGACCCAATTTCAAAGGTGTCCAAGAAATCATCAAGACAAACATTCTGACCAAGTTTTAAGAGTATTGGACTGAAAATGTGGCCACTAGAGTGTACACAAGGCTTTTCTAAGATTTGACCCAGTGACCTAGTGTTGAGCTGACATGACCCATTTTCAAATTCAGTCAAGATATCATCAAGACACACATTCTGACTAACTTTCAAGAGTAATGGACAAAAAACGTGGCCTCTATAGCGTACACAAAGTTTGTCTAAGATTTGACCTGGTGACCTAGTTTTTGACCTGACCAGACCCATTTTCCAAGTCATTCGAGATATCATCAAGACAAACATTCTGACTAAGTTTCATAAGTATTGGACTGAAAATATGGCCTCTAGAGCATACACAAGGTAAAAGTTGATGATGCATGATGGACACAGCATGATCACAAAAGCTCACCTTGAGCACTTTGTACTCAGGTGAGCTAAAAAGTAACAAATGATAACATAAATATGAAAGAAATATTCTATATCATGGCCTTAAACAGTGAAAAACCAGTCAGGTGAATATGTCAGCCACTGTCCTTTGATTAGGGTGGTTAAAATTACACAACAGCATAGCAGTCAGTGGCATGGCAGGAAAGTAATAAGCATGTGCAATCTCAAGTTCATGAAATGACACTCTCAGTCCACTGTATACTGTTGAATGTATTCACAATGGTTTTACAAGCTTTGATTTAAATTCAACAATTTTGTATCATGGTGCCTTTAAAGGAATTGCAGAGGGGGCTAGCTCTTAAAGGGTCTATGCCAACAGCAGGTAGTAGCACAGTTCCATGTGCATATTTGGACAACAGAACATCTTGTCTGAGTCTTGTGAAAGATAGGAAGGGGCTAAATCGCCATCTTAGTGCCAGTGAAACTACAAATAACACCATTGGCATTCACAAGTGATGTAAACAAGCTGTACAAGTTTCAAGAAAATCTGACCAATACTGTGGTATTTATCTAAATACAAGACATAGCATAACACATTTTTATTTCGGTAATTTAGGCCTACGTCCCATTATACATATATGTTAGAAATGCGATTACAGGAGTGACAGATTAAATAATAACTGATTTAGGGATTACAAGTTTCTGCTTTTTGAATTTTTCACATATTAAATAGACATAAATGCTCACATATACCTTTACGCATATGAATATACATTTCAACACAGTTGTAGAATACAAGACACATTACAAATTGGTTTAATTTTCAAACTGATTTCTTTTTAATTTAAACACTTCTATTAGATATTTCAGTGGTTTTATATTTATCTCTTTGCTATCAGACATTATTCTATAAAACAATGTTATAGTTGGATATGCATTTTTACCACTCATCAACAGATGCTGGATGGACACCACATGGACAACAGAAACCATGCCTTGACATAAATTCTTCTGGCCTTCAGTAGAAGTAACAAAAGGGCCATGAAGGCCCTAATTGCCCCACTGCCTTTTCATAAAATTAATGTACTATGTAATTAATAGGCATTGACAGAGGTATCTACCATCAGAAGTCTGTATGTTAATAAAATTTCATAGAGAAAATAGCCTAGCCCCCCCCCCCCCCCCCCCCCCCAAAAAAAAGGCTCATCTATTTCAAATGTCAAGATGGTGTCAGTAAGTCTCATCAAGTAATGTAAGTACCAAATATGAATGAACTCTACCAAAGAGTACTTTGACTTTAGTAGTATGGTAGTATGAATGGTAAAGTTCTGGAAAATAACGCTGAATGATATAAATTTCACTTCATGTTAAATAGTTAAGTTATCCAAGTGTAATTAAGTAACATCAAAATAAATCATTATCAGTAAAAACTGAACTTTTTCACATATTAGCTTAATTCATATGAACCTGTAGTGACGTGTTCACTATAAAAGCCTTTGTAAAACTTGTGATCTTGGGGTTGGACCAAAGTTGACCCCTGGGCTTAGTTTTAAAGAGGTCCACCAGATGAAGCTTTTGAACCCAGGGCTACCATTTGAACAATCTTGGTGGAGGTCCTGTAGATAAAACTACACACAAAATATGGTAGCCCCATGTCATATGGTTAAGAACAAGAAGATTTGAAAGTTTTGGCCACATAAGCCCATGTATAAACTTGTAACTATGTAAAACTTGGGCAGGCAATTTTTAACTGCAGGGCTTCACTTTGAAGAATCTTGGTAGAAGTCTAATGGATAAAGTGAGATGCAAAATTTGGCAACCCTAGCCCTTATAGTTCTGGATAAGGTCTTTAAAGATTTTTAATATTTTTCAGTTTTGTTGCACTGGCAGCCAAGGTTTTTACCAGAATACAATTTTTTGATGAAATCTGAAAAGCGCCACGGTAGCATCATTTCTGTGGGAGTTTGGTTGAAATTGATGGGTAGTTTCAGAGAGGAATATATTTGAAATTAAGTTAGACACAAATGGACATACAGATACAGAGCCATGAAATAAGCTCACTGGCCATTGGTTAGTGGAGCTTAAAACCTGTAACAAACTTGTGCTTTCTCTTATCATTCCAATCTAAAAAGGCTTCTGCTGTAGAGGCTTCTAGAGGTAAATTTTAAAAAAATGAAGGCTTTAAACTTACGATTACATAACTTGACTGTTCTGAAGGACCTGGTTGTTGATTTGGCTGTAGTATAGGTGTAGTTGGCTGTTGTTTTAGTTGGGCAGTATCTGACTGTAACATGAATGAAAACTAACATTTCCTATCCAAATAAATTGAAGGATAAAGAGTTAACAGATCTGTGAGGGACAGAGAGACAAAAGATGGTGAGTGATCAAAATAGCTTTCATTGAGAAATTCATACTTAGGTGAGCTAAAAGAAGGGTTAGTTATTTTAAATTAAGTAATTCTGCATTTGTAGCTCGATATCTCCAAGATCATCCCTTTTTTCCTCAAAAACCTTGATCTAAAATTTAGAGCTGCCTAAAATAGACCTAAGTGCACAGCGTAATAGATAAAGTGGAAACTTTGCCCAAGAATCTTAACTTGCCTCAGAAGTTTCATCTAATCCCTTGTTGTTATCAATAGCATTTCCTGATTTATTTGTTGATTGTGGGCTGCACAATGACAGATTTTCATCAACATCTTGTATCTATGATTTAAAGAGAATACAATCAAACTATATTACAATATCATCTAAGAAAATTTTTCTGAACAAGAAATGTAAATAAATGCATTTCTTGGCTTTAGACACTTCACAAATTGTTCTTATCCTTCACCACACAATCCTGAGTTTTAACAACCGTAAAGAAAATGTTGCGGAAAAGAGGGATATACTGTGTTATGGGAGACCACTCCTTCATGCATGGCTTCGTCACGATTTAAATACAATACCTAACAACTGCATTAGGGAGATATCTCTTTAGCTCAGTGGTTATGGTGTTGGTCTTTTAAACCTTGAAAAACGAGGATCTTGTCCGCACAGGTTCAAATCCCGCCAGGTGCGGTTTGTATTTGAGTTATGCATTTGTTGCGAACTTTCATGTTCGTAAGAACTGGTAACCACTGTTTCCTCTTTTTCTCAGCGATGTTTTCTTCTTCTTTCATCATATAAGCCACATAAATATGTCCGAGAATGCTTGGAGTTTGGACAATACAAAAATTTTATCAATTGGTAAAGATTTAAGGCAGCTTTCTGGGGCAGAGTTTATTTAAAATAGTCATTTTTGGACAGACCCAGGGTTTTCCCTTGACAACGAAAATAGGAGGTCATTGTGACCCCCTAGTCAAAAATAATTGGAGTCATTTTGGGATTTGTGGGGGTCACAACAAAATGTAGTTAGCTTCAACAAAAGCTACTATTTGTGAAACTATGTGTGTTTTTTCTGTTTTCTATTCACTGTAAATCTTTGTATACCCTATGTATGTATTATTACAAGTTGATAGATAAATAGTAACACCAGAGATTCTCTATTTAGTGGGAGCTTACAGCCTAGATGGCACCTTTTTCATAAAGAGTATCTGAAGTGTGCTTTATTTACGCCTGTTCTTAACAAGCAAATATGCTCTAGTTGCAGACAAGCTGTCATATATCTAAGTAATTTCAATCTTTCAAGGGTATCATCGTGACTGCTACTGTTACGTTTGAAGATGCACTATGGTTGAATTTCAAAGCCTCTCTCTGGGGGAAAGGGTTATTTTTTGTTTTTATCACAGGAATCGACTGTTTAATTGGTGAAAATAGCTTGTTGTCGGCCGGATTGGGAAGTCTCTATTGTTTTTCTCGATAGATAATATCCATTTCAGCTGAAAATAAACTGATTTCACCACTTAAACGGCCAATTTGTGTGATTAGCCACACGGGTCACATTCATGCTGCTGTTTTCAACGAATAACGAAGTGCGTCTCTTTAACTAATTTACAGTAAACCCTTGAAATGGGTTTCTGGGTTTTCTTACCAGGCGTTTTATCGTCTGATCTTTGTTTATGGCTCTTCTTCCTTGCAGACAGCAAGAATGACATCGATTTTGACAGAGCCATACTGTTTTTTCATTAGAGATCGACTGATTTAGTTTAGACCCGTTTACGGACCGACAGTTTTCTGGTAAAATCAATACACAGTCCAGTGTTTTGTCCCATTTTCTCTCTGTACTTTAGATTTTTCATTTACTCACAATGAAACAGTGTCAGTAGTATATACGATCGTTAGTAGCTCTTACTGTATTTTTGCATCAACAATGACACATTGTTGAAAAAATAGCAGGTCATTTTCCATAAAAATGCATCAAAACGCACAAAATCGTGTGTCAAGGAAAACCCTGCAGACCAGTCATAACTCCGAGCACCCAGACTTGAGTATATTACTGCCATTCTTTCAGCTGATAATCTTTTGTATGATATGGCAAATGACATCAATTTCAGACAAAGGATCAAAAATACTGAAACACAAATAAAATGTGATGGTAACCTTTTGAGAGTAGAATAAACCATAAACATATTTTCTATGGTGGCATATTTCTGCCACCAGATACATGATAAGTACCTGGATAATTTTAGAAAACTCATGATAAATCAGTTTTATTGAAATTTCATCTTGATAATGAAAAGTTTTATCCTTTACCAAATAATCCAAACTTTACACTGCCCTGAGGAAAAGCTTTTGAAAAATTTGTGGCAAAAAAGGAAAAACCTGGTTGCAACCAGCATTTTCTCCTTTTCCCATTGTTTTCTAGTCCCTTTGAGAGACGAATTTCATGTGTATGATTCTTAATATTTGTCATCTTGTACAAGAGTTAATACCGCAATATTAGAAAATCCAAGAATGCATGGTTGGGTAAAATATGCTGCCATGTAACTGAATATGGCAGTAAGGACATATCCCCTAAGTACACTGCTTATTTTTTGTAAACTCTATTATATTCCGTTGGGTTAGGATGACAGTGAAAAAGTGTTTTCTTTCAATTGTAATATGTCGATTACCTTTCAAATATCTGGAAATTCCATATGCAGGAGAAAAATGGGAGAATTATAAATGATCTGGATGTCAAATCACACAAAAACCTGCCTTTACAATAAAGGCAGTTGATTCATTTGGTCAATAACTCTTAAAAATGCATTATTTCTCTTAACCCTTTACCAGACGGCAAAATTTAAGACCTATCAAAATTGAAAGCATTTGCAGAGGACAATTTCATAGTGGCTCAAATGACGCAACTTTTCTTTGATAGGGTAGAAAACTTTGTGGGAAAAGGAGAAAATGCTGGTTACCAGCATTTTCTCCTTTTCCCACTATGTTTTCAAAAGGCCTCTTTTTCAGGGGCGTTAAAAGGCGTCATTGTGTGGTAAAGGGTTAAAAATTAAAAGATATCAGATAGCACTATTTCTGTGCGAAAGTTAAGAAAAGTCTGTCCGCTGAATTTTTTTTTTTATTGCAAAAAATTGATCAGAAAATACTTCTTTGTTGACACGTTAGAACATTTCTAATTATTATACTGCAAAGAAATTTCTCGTGATCTGATTGGATAATATGCCCCGAACATATATATCATGTCCACTGGCAAAACCAACGTAAAAGCAGTTTCCTTTTCAGGAGCCCCGTAGACATGACTACACTATCAACACAACATCCAAAATGGCGGCGTCGATCAAGATTAACATCAAGATTATGCGCCAAGCTGCACGTTTTAGCACGTATTACCAAGGTTTCAGTGACGTCAGTTCCCAGTGACGTCAGTTTTCATTGAATTGGGGCACTCAGGAGGGAAATTCTACTTCATCAGTGTACTCAATTTTTTAAACCAAAAAAACAGGTAAAATTCGCTTAACACACGTTGGAATGGTAAAACTTTGCAGTATAATAAAATCGTTGTACAGTCAGGGGCTCGGGGCGACATGATTCACCATAGCCGTGAACAAGTTTCCAAGTCCCCTGCCACCTGACCGTACAACTAATATTGTAATTGGTATCTGTCTAGTGCCTTTATTCTTCAGATTGATCCTTTTTACTTGTTGCAAAGATCACATCTATAAGAATGATCATTTATTTGAGCAATATTTCTTACTTAACCTTTTTAATGTTTGAAATTAAAACCTATTTTCTGTTATTATGACTAGAGTTATCTGCTTTTAACCCTTTAACCCTTTCCCAAATGGCAAATTTTGGACCAGACCAAATTGAAAGCATTTTGCAGATGACAAATTAACAGTTGCTAAAAAGATGATTTTTCTATATGATAGGGTAGAAAACATTGTGGGAAAGGAGAAAATGCTGGTTACCAGCATTTTCTCCTTTTCCCACAATGTTTTCAAAAGGCTTCTATTCCTGACCTGTAAAAACCAGGGATTGTTTGGGAAAGGGTTAAGAACTGCTTTGGCTTGGCTTTGTATCTTGCTCTGCATCATATGAATTTCTATTCACTTTTTTACTCTGCACACATTATATAATAATCTTAGCAAAAATGAAACAAGAGGGCCATGATGGCACTAAAGTCACTCACCTGTGCCTTTTGATCAAATATGGCCAATTTCCAATCTCTTAAGAGATATTAAGACAAACATTCTGACAAACACTCATTAGTATTGGACTTACAAATATGGCCTCTACAGTGCACACAAGCTTTTTCTAGAATATGTCTCAGCGGCCTACTTGACATGTACAAATTATCCAGACATACATTCTGACAAACTTTCAAGAGTATTTGAGAGAAAATGTAGCCTGTAGGGTGTTCAAAAGGTTTTTTTCCTAGATTTGACCTAGTGACCTAGTTTTTTATCCAACATGACCCATATTCATGCTAGTCTAAGATATTATCAAGACAAACATTCTAAGCAATTTTCAAGATTATTGGACTGAAAATGTGGCCTCTAGAGCATACACAAGGTTTTTCAATTATTAAACCTGGTGACCTAGTTTTTGATTCCATGTGACCCATTTTCAAACTTATGCAAGATATCATCAAGAAAAACATTCTAACAAAGTTTAAAGAATATTACACTGAAAATGTAACCTCTAGTGTGTACAAAAGATTTTTTTGAGATTTGACCCAGTGACCTAGTTTTTTATCCAACATGACCCATTTTCTTACTAGTCTAAGATATTATCAAGACAAACATTCTGACAAAATTTCAAGATTATTGGACTGAAAATGTGGCCTCTAGAGCATACACAAGGTTTTTCTAAGATTTCACCCCGTGACCTAGTTTTTGACCTGATATTCCCAGTTAGTAACTCATTCAAGCCATCATCATGACAAACATTCTGACCAACTTTCCAGAGCATTGGACTGAAAATGTGGCATTTGGAGTGTACACAAGGTTTTTCTAAGATTTGACCTGGTGACCTAGTTTTTGACCCTACATGGCCCATTTTTGAATTCATCTGCAATATTATCAAGACAAACATTCTGACCAACTTTCAACAGTACTGGACAGAAAATGTGGCTTCTGGAGCGTACACAAGGTTTTTCTAAGATTTGACCTAGTGACCTAGTTTTTGACCCTACATCATCCATTTTCGAATACATTTCAGATATAATCAAGACAAACTTTCTCACCAACTTTCAAGAGTATTGGACAGAAAATGTGGCCTCTAGAGCGTACACAAGGTTTTTCTAAGATTTCACCCTGTGACCTAGTTTTTGACCCAACATGGCCCATTTTCAAAATCATATGAAAAATCATCATGACAAACAATCTGACCAACTTTCCAGAGTATTGGACTGAAAATGTGGCCTCTAGAGCATACACAAGATTTTTCTAAGATTTGACCTGGTGACCTAGTTTTTGAACTGACATGGCCCATTTTCGAACTCATCTGAGATATTATCAAGACAAACATTCTGACCAATTTTCAAGAGTATTGGACTGAAAATGTGGCTTCTGGAGCGTACACAAGGTTTTTCTAAGATTTGACCTAGTGACCTAGTTTTTGACCCAGCATGTCCAATTTTCAAACTCTTCAGAGATATCATCAAGACAACCATTCCAACCAACTTTCAAGAGTATTGGACTGAAAATGTGTCCTCTAGAGTATACAAAAGGTTTTTCTAAGATTTGACCTGGTGACCTAGTTTTTTATCTGACATGGCCCATTTTTGAACTTGTTTGAGATATCATCAAGGCAAACATTCTGACCAACTTTCAGGTGTATTGGACTGAAAATGTGGCCTCTAGGGCGTACACAAGATTTTTCTAAGATTTGACCTAGAGACCTAGTTTTTGATCTGACATGACCCATTTTCAAACTCTTCTAAAACATCATCAAGGCAAACATCCTGACCAAGTTTCATGAGTATCAGACTGAAAATGTGGCCTCTAGAGCGTACACAAGGTAAAAAGTTGACGATACACGATGGACGACGCACGACGGACGCCAGACACAGCACGATCACAATAGCTCACCATGAGCACTTCATGCTCAGGTGAGCTAAAAAAAAAAGTGTAGGAAAACTAGAAGCCCTTGAGGGCCTGAAATTGCTCTACTGGCAGTGATTTTGCTTTTTTGCTTGCATGCATTATTAATTCATGATGCAAAAAGAAAAAAGACAAAAACAAAAACACAACAAGAGGGCCATGATGGCCCTGAAATCGCTCACCTGAGTCATTTGACCAAACATGACCCATTTTCAATCTCTTTTGAGATATTATGACAAACATTCTACCAAGATTTTCATGAGTTATTGACCCGAAATGACCCACTTGCAAACTGGTGCAAGACCAACATTCTGAACAAGTTTCATGAGTATTGCATTAAAAATGAGGCCTCTAGAGCGTACACAAGGTTTTCGAAGATTTGACCTAGTGACCTAGTTTTTGATCCAACATTACCCATTTTCCAACTCTTTCAAGATATTATCAAGACAAACATTCTGACTAACTTTTAAGAGTTTCGGACTGAAAATGTGGCCTCTACAGCATACACAAGGTTTTTCTAAGATTTGGCCTAGTGACCTAGTTTTTGATCAGACATTACCCATTATCAAACACTTTTTAGATATCACTAAGACAAACACTCTGACAAAGTTTCATGAGTATTGGACTGAAAATGTGGCCTCTAGAGCGTAAAAAGGTTTTTCTAAGATTTGACCAAATGACCTAGTTTTTGACGCGACATTACCCATTATCAAACTCTTTTGAGATATCACCAAACAAACATTCTGACCAAGTTTAAAGAGTATCAGACTGAAAATATGGCCTCTAGAGTGTACACATGGTTTTTCCAATTTTTGACCCAGTGACCTAGTTTTTGACCCCACATGACCCAAATTTAAACTCATTCAAGGTCTCATCAAGACAAACATTCTGACCGAGTTTCAGGAGTATCGGACTGAAAATGTGTCCTCAAGAGCGTACACAAGGTTTTTCTAAGATTTGACCTAGTGACCTAGTTTTTGACCCCACATGACCCATTATCAAACTTGCCTGAGTTATTATCAAGACAAACATTCTGGCCAAGTTTCAAGAATTCTTGACAGAAATTGTGGTTTCTAAAGCGTACACAAGGTTTTTCTAAGATTTGACCTACTGATCTAGTTTTAGACCCGACATGACCCATTTACAAACTCGTCTGAGATATCATCAAGACAAACATTCTGACCAACTTTCAAGAGTTTTGGATTGTAAATGTGGCCTCTAGAGCGTACACAAGGTTTTTCTTAGATTTGACCTAATGACCTAGTTTTTGACCCCACATAACCTATTTTTGAACTCATCCGAGATATCATATAGACAAACATTCTAACCAACTTTCAAGAGTTTTAGATTGAAAATGTGGCCTCCAGAGCATACACAAGGTTTTTCTAAGATTTGACCTACTGACCTGGTTTTGACTCGACCTGGCCCATTTTCGAACTCGTCCGAGATATCATCAAGACAAACATTCTGACCAACTTCCAAGAGTGTTGGACTGAAAATGTGGCCTCTAGAGCGTACACAAGGTTTTTCTAAGATTTGACCTAGTGACCTATTTTTTGACCCGACATGATCCATTTTCGAACTCGTCCAAGATATCATCAAGACAAACATTCTGACCAATTTTCAGGAGTGTTGGACAAAAAATGTGGTTTCTAGAGCGTACACAAGGTTTTTCTAAGATTTGACCTACTGACCTATTTTTTCACCCGACATGACCCATTTTCAAACTCGTCCGAGATATCATCAAGGCAAACATTCTGACCAACTTTCAGGAGTATTGGACAGAAAATGTGGCCTCTAGAGCGTACACAAGATTTTTCTAAGATTTGACCTAGTGACCTAGCTTTTGACCCGACATGACCCATTTTCGAACTCGTCCGAGATTTTATTGAGACAAACATTCTGACCAAGTTTCACGAGTATCGGACTGAAAATGTGGCCTCTAGAGCGTACACAAGGTGAAAAGTTGACAACGGATGATGGACAACGCACACCACATGACGCACGCCGCACACCGGACACAGCACGATCACAATAGCTCCCCATGAGCACTTTGTGCTCAGGTGAGCTAAAAAGGGGGTGATGTTCTTACAACTAGGCTTGAACCCACTGAGACAGCATAAGTAGGCATGGTGAATTGAACAAACAGTGAAAAAAAAAACAGAAGTGCAACTTCTGAAAAATAATTCCAGCCAAATCTGATAAGGTTTCAGCACACCTGTGTATTAAAAAATCCCAGCAAATTTCAAAGAAATGTAACAAATAATGTGGACTTTGTTGAGTAAACAATACTAAATTATAAAATGGCTGCTTTTCTTGAACAGATTACCAGATTTTCTTCACTTTTAATAGAGTTCAATCCCTTGATGAACCAAACAATCTGGAAGTTTCAAAAGAATTGAATCAAAACTGCGGACTTCATTGCCTAAACAAGAAATGGAAATTTTCATTTTCAAATGGCTACTTTTTCCATACTGTTTCTTGGATTTTTTTCAAAATTCATAGGGTTCAAGCTGTTGATGAGATAAACAAACTGTGCAAGTTTCATGAAAATCTGACACCAATGGAGACTTTATCATGTAAAAAATAAATGGAAATTTTAAACTTGAAATGGCTACTTTTCCCATATTATTTGTAGGATTTTTTTCAAAATCAAAAGGCTTCAAGCTGTTGATAAGATAAACAAACTGTGCAAGTTTCACGAAAATCTGGAAATTTTTAACTCAAATGGCTACTTTTCCCATACTGTTTGTTGGATTTTTTTCAAAATCAATAGGGTTCAAGCTATTATTGAGATAAACAACTGTGCAAGTTTCATGAAAATCTGACAACGAATTCAGACTTTATCGCGTAAACAAGAAAAAGACTAACGGACGGACGGACAGATGGATGCACGGATGGACGCACGACGGACACCGGGCCAGTGGAGCTAAAAATTGAGAATACCTGGTAGTTTCAGAGAAGATGTTTGAAAGAAAAGTTAACCTATGGATGGACAGACTGACAGACGCACGATGGACACAGGCCATTACATAAGCTCACAGGCTTTTGGCCAGTGGCACTCAAAACAAAGATAAGAAAAAATATTTTTCATTGGTATTTCCTTCATGGGCTACATAGCCTTTTATAGTATTTTTTGATATGGTGCAAGAATTTTGCAAAGTTTGCAGAAATGTCACAAAAAAAATCATGATCTATAACAAACGTGGATTGTGAAGATTCATATTTAAATCAGTATGATGACATCATAACTGATGTGTTGAAAATATAGAATTAATGAATAACAAATGACCAACCCTGTATCTAAATGCCCAAAATTGCGACTTTTTATTGTGTGTACCCATGTTTATGTAATTGCAAAGAAAAATATCTCAAGCATATATTGGCGTTCGACAAAAAAAAATTATATACAGAATAAAAAATAAATAGGCCCATTTAAACTGAAGCATAATGCAGACCAAAAATAAAAGTGGCTTTAATGATATTAAGATTCATCCTTTTTCCACTATGATTTTAAATGCCTCAGTCCTTATGGTCACAAAAACAAAGGATTGTTTGGTATACACGATCCCTACCTTCAACAAACCTGAGGAAGAGCTTTTGAATACATTGTGGGAAAAGAAGAAAATGTTGGTATCCAGAAAGTTTTCTACTCTCCTAAGAGACATTTACATCATTCGAGAAATATTTGATCTTTTGTCTGCAAAGGCTTCCAACCTGCAAGTCTTAAAAGGGGCAATATTGGATACACTAATAGTAAGGTAAAAATATGAGCAGTTTTTTACCGATCTGTTCTGATTATTGTTGTTGGAACTTTGCTCATATCCACATTCTTCAGCGTACAGATTGCTGCTAGTGTTTTCCCTTGTGCAAAGTGTTGAACTGCATTCCTCTGGATGAAGCATGGGATTGCGTTTATAAATTATTGTTTCTCTTGCATCTGGAAGGATACCATAGTTCTTATCTTGTTGTTGTCTAGTCTAGTGATCAGTTACTTATTTAACAAATGACAAAAATTTTGATTTAGCAAGCATTTGCAGATGACATCATAGGTATGGTTCCAATGATGAGATTTGTATCCAAAAGGGTAGAAAACATTGTTGGAAGAGGAGAAAAAGCTGGTAAACTGTCCATTTTGTATTTTGAAAAATACAGTTGTATCTTAAAGATAGCCGTGTAGATTGCTTTTAATAAATGTAGCGCTTAGAACTGCTAAATTTCTTCAAAGCCTGATTATTGCCATAGCCAGGATTCATTTCACTTTTATCCTGGACAATTAACCCATTACCTAATACACCATTTTGAGACTGTCCCAAATTCAAAGAAGCTGCAGACGACAACTGAAATGTGGCTACTAGTGGGTTTTAAGATTGCATAGAAAACATTGTGAGAAAAGGTGAAATTGCTCATTTTGAGCAATTTCACCTTTTCTCACAATGTTTTCCAAAAGCTTTTTTCTTCATTGTGTTAAAACGAGTATATATGGAGGAAAGGGTTAAGTGAATTTATTTAGATAAGGAAGTAGCCAGTAGACCTAGATTTTTGATTTCTAAACACATTTGTTTTCGTTTACAATGTCAAATATTTTTTTTTTAAATCAATAGGATTCAAGCTATTGATACGGAAGATATATTTTATACCACGTGCGCACGCAGTAGCTAATACGTGCGCACGTAATAAGTAATACGTGCGCACGCAGTAGTATTACGTGCGCATGCAGTAGCTAATACGTGCGCACGTAATAACTAATACGTGCGCACGCAGTAGCTATTACGTGCGCACGTAATAAGTAATATGTGCGCACGCAGTAGTATTACGTGCGCACGTATTATTTATTACGTGCGCACGTAATAACTAATACGTGCGCACGTAATAGCTACTGCCCTTCCCTCGCAACAATATGGCTTTTGTTCCTTATAAACTGATTGGTCGATTATTACGTGCACACGTAATAGTTATTACGTGCGCACATATTAGTTGATACGTGCGCACGTATTAGCTACTGCGTGCGCACGTACTAGCTACTGAGTGCGCACGTTATAACTATTACGTGCGCACGTATTAGCTAGTACGTGCGCATGCAATAGTATTACGTGCACGTGTATTGGTTATTACGTGCGCACGTATTAGCTACTGCGTGCGCACGTAATACTACTGCGTGCGCACGTATTACTTATTACATGCGCACGTATTAGCTACTGCGTGCGCACGTAGTACAAAATATATCTTCCATGTCACTTTTGTGCCACCGTATATTGATGATGTAAAGAAACTGCAAGTTTCTTGAAAACCTGATCACAAATGCAGACTTTATCGTGTAAACAAATATAAAAAGACTAATGGACAGATGGTCAGACAGCAGAAACCACGCTATGACATTTATATTAAGCTCAGCTAGCCTTTGGCCAGTGTAGCTAAGAGACAGTGTGATTTAACCCTTTACCACACAGTTCTGAGTTTCAATGACCCTGAAAAAGAGGTCTTTTGAAAACATTGTGGAAAAAGGAGAAACTGATAACCAGCACTTTCTTCCCTTCCCACAATATTTTTTACCCTTTTTGGGAGCAAATGTCATATTTTTTATCTTCAAAATTGATGCTTTCAATTTGCTTTAGTCTAAAATTTTGTTGTCTCGTAAAGGGTCAACTCATTGTTTCATTTTTTGGAAATCTGAAAATATGTTGTTTTGTAAAGATTTAAGCATGTATCTTACTTTTGTGCCGGTTCAATTTTTCAAGCAGATCATGTCTCTCCAACGACTTGAGATTTTTCTCAAGATACTCAACAAGGGAATGTTCAGGTAACCGTTTCATCAGAACAGAAAGAATGGCAATCCTTCTTTTCTCTTTATCTCTCGTTTTTATTTCTGTTGGCAAAAGGAACTTAAAATTTTTCCAGTCAGTGTCATCAAGCTCTTCACTGATTTCATAAAGAAGTACCCTGCAAGACAAGCAAATATTTGCCTCAAATAACAAATGATTTCAAAATAAAACTAGACATGGAATAGTTTAATTCTTTGGCAAATGATCAGAAATAATATCAACATATCCTAATGTTTCTTAAAACAATAAAACAATGTTGCATTTTTTTTTTTTGCAAAGCTGGAGATGTTTAGCCAAACTAGGGTCCAACTTGCAACTATCTACATCAGTTATTTCCTGTTACTGAAGAATGAATATCCATTGCAGCTTCAACTGGTACGTATTTAGAAATTAAATTTAGAAGCTGAAATCATATCAAATTACCACACCCACTTAAGCATATAGCATAGACGACAGCATAAAGTTGCCAACTGCTATCAAAGGGGATTTCAAACATATCGAGGGGCCACAGGTAACATGTGGTATCTGCACTTTTGGCCAAAATCCACTTTTTTTCATAATGATAAATAATATTTGTAGAACTATGCTATGTGCAAAATACCTTAGCTGTAAAATGAACACTTTCAGAGATATGACAAAAGGTAACAAGAGCCATGTTGCTCAATAGAAGTGTAACCATGGGTTCATTGTGGGATGTCCTAGTATTTGTCCTGTGTACAAACATGCTTGTTAATGTCTTTCATGTTTCTTGCACTGTCCTTTGTTTATGTGAGATGTGATCGGAGAGAAAGTGTGTATGCATGTTTTTTTTTATTAATATCAGTACTCACTGTCGGTTTTTTCTCTCTCTGGCACACTGATTCACATTCACTTTGTCTTCAGCCTGCATTGCTGCAAGTTCATTTTTTCGACATAGAACCAAACATTGATTATTTCACTATATCTTTTGAACACTTATTGTTGGACTCCGGTAAGCTATTTTTTTTATCTTCAGCTGAAATTTGTATTGTATTTCTTGATTTTTTAACCTATAGCTTACTTTGATGAATTTTTCTTGGTGGTCTGCTTGAAAAGATTACTTAAAATGATTTATTGTTCTTTTCAGGATTTTATGTTATGCTTATGTGACCACTGCCTCACAAGGAATTAAAACTATTGAACCCAACCTCGTTGTTCCTTTAGTAAACCCTTGCTGACAGAAGGTATGTGTCTTCTTGTAGGTTGGTATAACTCATTACCAAACGACAATATTTTAGGCTTGTCCAAATCGAAAGCATTTGCAGACGACAAAATAAAAGTGACTGAAAATTTGAAATTCGTTTTGTGAAGGGTAGAAAACATTGTGGGAAAAGGAGAAAATGCTGGTTACCAGCATTTTCTCCTTTTCCCACAATGTTTTCTAAAGGCTTCTTTCTCAGGGTCGCCAAAAGTAGGGATTGTGTGGTAATGGGTTAAAGGGTAAAACAGCTAGATTTAACTCTTTACCAAATGACAAAATTTTAGGCAGGTCCAATTTGAAGGCATTTGCAGACGACAAAATAAATGTGGCTCAAAAACTGAAATTTGTTTTCAAAAGGGTTGAAAACATTGTGGAAAAGGGAGAAAATGCTGGTTACCAGCATTTTCTCCTTTTTCCACAGTGTTTTCAAAAGGATGCCTTCTCAGGGTCGTTAAAACTCGGGATTATGTGGTAAAGAGTTAAGAATTATTTAACAGCTAGATTTAAGAATTATTTCCTGGCAATGCTAAATATCAAGTGCAATAAAAAACTTCAACACCGTACACTTTTCTTATGTAGCTGTCAAGTGAAAACACATATGAAATCACACAGAAAAAAAAAAAATCGGAAAAACAACAAAGAGAAATAAATAAAAAATCATGGAAGGGAGAGTTATCACTTTTGTGTACTGCACTCCTCCTCAGAGACAACTATCCAGCTGTGAAGTTAATACAACTCGAGTTACACTCCAAAAAAATCTTTGAAACTCAAAAATTAACAAAGGGACATAACTCCAAAATCATGGTACTGCACTTCTCCTCAATAGAATCTGCTTTTATAATTTTCAAGCTATGCTGTGGACAGATTAACAGTGTGAACAATAACAAAGGGCAATAACTCCTTAAGTATCATTCTTGTACACTGCAATTTTCTTCAATGACATCTATCAACTTGTGAAGTTTCATGTTTATATCACATGTAGTTTTCAAGTTATGCTCTGGACAAAAGTTAAGTAAGAAAAAATAACAAAGGTCAGTAACTCCTTAACTATGCAACCAAGAGTTATGGTTCTTGTGCACTGCATTTCTTTTAAATGTGATCTATGCACCTATTAAGTATTATGTTTACACCTCGGATAGTTTTCAAGCTATGCTCCTGACCAAATTTAAGAAAAATATCAAAAGGAAATAACTCCTAAGCTATGGTGCTGAAAGTTATGGTTCCTGTACATTGCACTTCTCCTCAATGTCATCTATCAACCTGTGAAGTTTCATGTTTATATATCATCTAGTTTTTAAGTTATGCTCTGGTCAAAATTAAGGTATTAAAAATATCAAAGGGAAATAACTCCTAAACTATGGGGCTAAAATTATAGTTCTTGTACCTTGCACTTCTCCTCAATGTCATCTTTCAACCTGTGAAGTTTCATGTTTATATCTCATGTAGTTTTCAAGTTATGCTCTTGACAAAATTCAAGTAAGAAAAAATAACAAAGGACAATAACTCCTTAAGTATGCAACCAAGAGTTATGGTTCTTGTGCACTGCATTAAAAATGTGGCCTCTAGAGCATACACAGCACGATCACAAAAGCTCACCTTGAGCACTTTGTGCTCAAGTGAGCTAAAAGTCCTTGATCCAACCATCTTCTTTGCGAAGCCTGTTTTAGGTACCATAAAACTTTTTCGTCTATTAAGATTGAGAATGGCACTGAAAGGGTGTACTTAAGAAAGTTTTCACTTTCAAAATTTGGTTTCCTAGTATAAGAGATACCAGGTCTGATGAAACTACGGCCACTGAAAAAGACAATGGTGCAAGAGTTGAAATAGTTGACACACTCTGGTAAAGGAAGCAGTCTCAGTTTGGGATGTTAGTGCATTTTATCTATCGACCTTACTTTTTAAGCATGACAAATTAACAGTCTATCCGTCTTGTTCTCTGTGCACTAGCAGCCTGCCTCAGCGTTTCATATGACCACAAACATGACTGTGTTTCCCACCGGACCTAGACACTCTTGCCTTCATTGGAGGTGAGGATTTCGGTGTTTTATAATAAAACTGAATATGACAGATGAATGATGACAGAACATTTATTTTTCATGGATAAAAGAAAGACTATGCAAACGATGGACAAACACAAGTATTCCTGTACATGACTTTTCAAAGCTACGTCAAAGTGGTCTTACGTTGTGCACCTGGTAGTGTTTTTTTAATCTTTGATACTTTTTAACCATTCATTGTACATGTATTTTGATGAAATTTGTAACATGTATCAGTGACACATCCAATTTTATGTCACCAAATTCTGGAATTAAGCTGTTGACAAATAATTGATTTATGGCAAAAGTCTACAAACTTAATGGACACCCCTCATATCTTATGTAAAATTTTATGCTGAATACAAATATAAAATGAAAATATGTTGATGTATTTGTTTTATCATTAAATGCCTGTTTCCATGGTAATGGTATACCCAAAAAAAATTTCAATTTGTGACTTTTGCTTGAAAATGATAACATTTTCAGACAGCTTTGGTTTTATAATTTATGTAGAATCAGAGATTCTATACAGGAAAATGGACAAAATCTATGGAAAGGGTTTTTTTTTGATAACTCACTTTATTTGCAGAGCTCTTGATTTTTTTTTTTTTGCCTAGTCTGTGGGTACAAAATTGCGATAGAATGACCCTTCCTACAAAAACATTAATGAAAATCAAAACTTTTGAATGTTACATGAAGATATTCAATTATTTAACTTTGATTCAAATTTAACAAAATAGAATAGGTTGACAAGACTTAGTTCAGATTTTAACAAAATCAGTTTCCATGGAACCCCTAACACATTTTTCAAAAAATTCCCAAAATTGAAGTATGTATGCTAGTTATAGTATGCATTAAATAACATCAAGTTAAGTATAACTCTTGATAAAAAACACCACTTTACCCTTACAGTAAGGCGTAAACAGTATACCAACTGCTTGTTTTGTCAAGTTTGAAAGCTAATAAATCGACATAGGCTATCAATTTGACGACCATATTTTCCATGGCTCGTTTGATGATGTTAATTTCTCATCGTGTGAATACCTTTTTGTACACTTTCCAATAGAAGAAGTGTGTGGGGAACTGACAGTTACCTTCATTTCTTCTGCCTCACTAGTTGTATAGACTGTATCCTTGTAGTATCATTTCTTAGAAATGCATGCAGACTGAACCCTTGAAATACAGTCTAACTTAGATTTCCTTGCAAAAGATCCTTTAAAGCGAAACATGTTTACACTGTTTATGATTTCATCCCGTATGGTGAAACAAGAGGGCCAAGATGGCCCTGAAGTTGCTCACTTGAGTCTTTTGACCAAACATGACCCATTTCAATCTCTTTCGAGATATTATGATGAACGTTTTACCAAGCCTTCATAATTATTTGACTGAAAATTTGGCCTCTAGCTTGTACACAAGCTTTTTCTAGAATTTCTCTCAGTGACCTACCTTTTAGCCAAACACAGCCCATTTTCCAATTGTAGATATTATCAAAACAAAGATTCTGACCATCTTTCATAAGTATTGGACAGAAAATGTGGCCTCTTGAGTGTACACAAGGTTTTTCCAAGATCTGACATAGTGACCTAGATTTTTAACCAATGTAACCCATTTTCAGTTTCATCATACTGATCATCAAGACAAACATTCTGACTCATTTTCATAAGTATTGGACAGAAAATGATGACTCTAGAGCTACACGGGCTTTTTTAAAGATTTGACCTGGTGACCTAGTTTAACCCGATGTGATCAATCTTCAAACTCATTCAAGATATCATTATGTCCAACATTCTGATCAACTTTCATGCTTATTTGACTGAAAACGTGGCCTCTAGAACTTACACAATGTTTTTCTAAGATTGGACCCAGTGACCAGTTTTTGACCCGACATTACCTATTTGCGAACTCGTCCAAGAAGTCATCAAGACAAACATTCTGACCAAGATTCATGAGTATTGCACTGAAAATGTGGCCTCTACAGCGTACACAGGATTTTTCTAAGATTTGACCTAGTGACCTAGTTTTTTGGTTGGTTGTATTGGTTGTATTGAGGTTTAACGCCACTTTAACAGCTAAGGTCATATCATGGCGGTCGGTGACGCACATGTGTTTCCTGGCTTTCTCACACCAGTACTAACACAACTTTCTTTCCAAAGCCACCGACTACTTTTCTCACATGCTTCAGCAGAGGTGAGAGGCGAAAATACGCCGGAAAGAAAGTTCGCCTCAACCGGGTATCGAACTCACAACCACCAGGTCATGAGTCCGACACGCTCACCACTGAGCCACCCGGGCGGGCCTAGTTTTTTACCTGACATGACCCATTTTCAATCTCATCTGAGATATCATCAAGACAAACTTTCTGACCACCTTTCAGAGTTTTGAACTGAAAATGTGGCCTCTAGAGCGTACACAAGATTTTCTAGGATTTGACCTAGTGACCTTGTTTTTGAGGTGACATGACCAATTTTCAAAGTCATCCAAGATATCATCAAGACAAATATTCTGACTGCTTTTCAAGAGTTTTGGACTGTAAGTGTGGCCTCTAGAGCGTACACAAGGTTTTTCTAAGATTTGACCTAGTGACCTAATTTTTTACCAAACATGACCCATTTTCAAACTCATCAGAGACATTATCAAGACAAACATTCTGACCAAGTTTCATAAGTATCAGACTGAAAATGTGGCCTCTAGAGTGTACACAAGGTAAAAGTTGATGATGCACGCCGGACACAGCACTATCACAAAAGCTCACCTTGAGCACTTTGTACTCAGGTGAGCTTAAAATCCTAGCAAGTATTTCAAGTATTTCCTTCATGAAAAGTCAAATATTGTCCTTTCTACTACAATGCCTTCTTAGGGCTCCAGATTTGATTTAAAAACAAATGAGATCTTTCAAAAGAGTGAACAAGCCTGCATGAACGAGTCCTGACAAACATGGACGAACAAGTCTAGGGACAAAAGAGCTAGATCCCATGCGCACTAGGTTGTGCAAAGAAAACTAACGAAACATTCTTAACCTGACATGACTCATGCTACTGAACTGAGATATCATCAAGACAAATATTCTGACCCACTTTCATGCGTATTAGAGAAATGTGGCCTTGGGAGTGTACACTTAGTTTTTCTAAGATTTGACCTTATGACCTAGTTTTTAACCCATTTTCAAAATTCTTTGAAAATCTCTTTTTCAAAAAATTGCCTTGGATACCTAGTTTCTGGCCTGACTTGACATGCTCTCAAACTCATCCAAGGTATATCAAGACAAACATTTTGACTGACAGAAAATTTAGCCTCTACAGTGTACATAGTGTACACAAGGTAAAAGTTGACACTACAATGGACAACAGACACAGCACAATCACAGAAGCTCACCTTGAGTACTTTGTGCTAGGGTGAGCTAACAGGATGATACCCAGTTGATGTAGAAATTAGACAACTTTCCAGTAGAAAGTAACAAATGCTTCTTAAATGACTTAAAGTGACCAAATCTGTTAAAGACAAAAGTCATAAGACTGAACGTCATTACTGCCAAAATGGAACATCACATAGAACTTACCATGTAAATCAAAGACATTAAGATACAGACCATCACAAAAATGTGAGGGACATATTTTTTTACTATAAAACACAATTTACAGGCCTCTAGAATAACTATATTGAGAGCAGGAAGAACCATTTTAAAATGCATTTATACTATTTATATTGAAAATAATGTCAGATACTATAAATGTATGTTAGTTAATAATTGAGTGACAAAAAATTCCCATAATATGACACACACCCACTTAGATGTATTATAGTATCAGTACCTTAACAGTTTTCCTTGAGGCCATCCATCTTCTGCTTCCATTCCCAACTTATTCCTCAATTCAGAATTTTTTGTTATTGAAAACACATAGTATAGAAAAGCTTTCAAGCCTCTTTCACCAAGTTGCACCTGCAGTTTGGTAAACAGATCTGTTGGTGAGTTTATTCCATCAATACTTCTGGCTTAAAAAAAAAAAGAACATTATTTTTTTTCTGTGTTATAGAACATTAACAATTAGTCCTTACAGTAGACAGACAGCCACGCTGACAGACAGTCAGTCAGCCATTTACAGTCAGTCGCACAGACAGGCAGACTATTTTACATTTTAAGCCCTATATTCGTAATATGGTAAATAGCATCTAAAGTATTAGCGGTTATTCAAATTAAATTCTTAAAAGCCCGAGTTCACCTTGAAGGATTAATTTTAAAGTCCAAAGTAAGTTATGCCAACTGAATGACACTTTTGGCCACTTTTTCAAAATCATGAAAGTGAAGAAATTTACGTTCCTATAAAACTTTGAACTTTTATTTATGCATTTTTTATACTTTTAGTCAATGAGTTTGATAAAAATGATAATACATAAACACAAATGTGAGATTCTATTTATCACATCAAAAGAATGACAGACAGAAAAATATCCTGCATCATCACCTTATCCTCTATACCGTTCACGGGTCCATGTTTACAGTAAGAGTTTGTTTCAAATGTGTATATACACAAGTATATAGTTCTTTGACATTTACACCAAAAGAAGACTGAAATAGTTTATAGAGGGGTTAAATCCACCTATTTCCTCAATAATATTGGTTTTAAGAGACTTTTGCTGCATTTCTTGGTTTTTATCAAACATGAAAATCAAAAACTTTCCACGCATATACATCTTAGCAACAATGACATCATTTTTCCATGAAACGGCGTAGCAGTACAAATTCCCGCACATGCTGTGTTTGGTTTCTCTGGCTTCAAGCGCTCATGACTGAAAATTGATCAAAACTGGGACCCCAAAAATGATAATACACTAGTGTATTATCAAAAATAAGTCATGGGTTTAATACACTGCCAGAGGAGGTTTTATGTGATAAATGAATTTATCCCATAAAGCTGTCATGAACATGTTACACAAAGGTATCTCTACAAGAAAATATAAAACATGCTTCAAATTAATACCATTCCATGAGTGATATGAACTGAAAATTGCAAATGTCTTATTTTTCTAATGTGTGTACAGTTTGCCAATATGTTTTTAAACTGTATGGCAGGGAAATGTCAAAAGGATGCTTATGTGTTGATACTTGCAGGAAAAGCCAAGTCATTTTACATTCAAAATATTTTAAGGTTGAAAACCCCTCGTTTACTTATTAATTATCATTAACTATTGAAAGACGGTACAATGTAAAATACTTCCAACAGAAATTAAAAATGAATCTTTGGTGCTACTTTTCTGAAATTTCCTGCCTAGAGCTTGACTTGGTTCAAAATCATGCTGACAATTTACTTTGATAAATGGTATTTATAATCATATTTAAACATTTTGGCACCACTTCTTTAGTTCATACTATGCTTTTTACAGTCTTTGTACAGTGCTTTTGCTTTTTTTAAAAAAGAGGCACTATGCACAAAACGAACACTAATTGTTGTTTAACACTACAAAAATGTAGACTTGTCCAAATTGAAAGCATTTGCAGATGATAATTTAACTCTTTACCACACAATCCCGACTTTTAACGACCATTAGAAAGAAGCCTTTTGAAAACATTGTGGGAAAAGGAGAAAATGCTGGTAGCCAGCATTTTCTCCTTTTCCCACAATGTTTTCTACCCTTCCCAAACCAAATTTCAATTTTTCAGTCACATTAGTTTTGTCGTCTGCAAATATTTTCAATTTGTACATGTCTAAAATGTTGTCGTCTGGTAAAGAGTTAAATGTGACTCAACTGATTGAATTTGTCATTGATACGGTAGAAAACATTGTAGGAAATGGAGAAAATGCTGGTAAGCCAGCATTTTCTCCTTTTTCCCACAATGTTTTCAAAAGACATCTTTTTCAGGGTCGTCAAAACCTGGGATGATGTAGTTACGGGGGTGCTCCAAACACACAAACAAAATTACCTGTCAATACATCTTCACTGAAATATTTCAACACTTCCAAATCCTCGTCATCTATATCCTTGGCAATATCAACAAGAAGCACCTTAAAGGGATCCATCCCAAACCATGGATTATCTGGGAACCTTTTGGGATAGAAAACAACATAAATCAATGACCCAACTTGTGGGTACAATGTACATCTTTATTAAGCCAACACACTGATCATTCATGTACTAAAATACTAAAAATTGACAACAAAATAAAGTCTACCCCGTATTAGCTGATGATACTGCAATACTGTTACAAACACATCTTATCTGAAATACTTCTATTTCAGAAGGTCAGGTACATACTGGTAGGTCTTCATTTTTTGGTTTGCTTCAAGAACAATTGTGTAAACACTGACATTAATTCAAAGATAAACATGACTATTTATAATGTTTTCAGTGAGCATTTATCAAATATACTGATCCTCGATAAAAGTGTCCCTGTCTCTGAAGATACTGATGAGGAGGCAGAGGAGTCACCTCTGAAATCCAGATACATGTATGTCTATAAACGACTTAATAGAATATACATACCAGTAACCTGCTCCTTTTAAAGATATTTTATTCAAATTATAACAAATTATGATTTACATTTAATTATTACATGCACAATAGATAGTATCTGTAAATAAAATAGATCTATGTATATATATATGACAAAAAAGATCTTTGAAAAAATTGATAGAAGGCATTATAGGCACTGGAATATTGATTAAATATATAGTCAGGCACCTAATAAATTTGGCCTATTTGCAAATTAAATGTGTCCAGTAAGTCACTATGTACAAAACAAAAGCTTGTACATGTACATAACTATTTACATGTATTTCATTGCAAATATTTTATCAGTATTACATAGATTAATCTATCAGTATTATGTGAATATGACTATTTTGCTATTGTATAACATCTGCATTGCCCAAGTGTCCTAGTTAACCCTTTACCAAACGACAAAATTTTAGACTGGTCCAAATTGAAGGCACTTGCAGACGACAAAATAAACTTAACTCAAAAATTGAAAGTTGTTTCTAGCAGGGTAGAAAACATTGTGAGAAAAGGAGAAAATGCTGGTTACCAGCATTTTCTCCTTTTCCCACAATGTTTTCAAAAGGCTTCTATCTCAGGGTCGTAAAAACCAGGGATTGTTTGGTAAAGGGTTAAACTCTTTACCAAACAACATAATTTCATAAGTTGGTCTAAACTGATAGGATTTGAAGACCAAAAAAAAAAAAATGTTTTTCAATGGGTAAAAAACATTGTGGGAAAAGAAGAAAAAAGACAAAATGCTGGCTACCAATGTTTTCAAAAGCTTTCCTGCTCACAGGATTGCATGGTAAAGGGCTGGTTGTTAAAACAGGATGGTGTCACTGGTAAAGGGTTAAATAGATAAAATATGTCATAATCATTTAAGAGTTCAGGTACAAATTTATATGAGCCATGGTTCGTGAAAAGGGGGTTAAATGCATCTACAAAAAGTATCAACCCGTGTCAGCCTGATAGTCTATGCAGACTGACACGGGTCGTAACTTCTTGCTGTTTGTTAATTTTCTGCATGTCGAAGTCCCAGTGTACCTTATGATTCAGTCCGTTGTTATATAAAATAAATTTTTATGGATCAAAATTATATATGACTAGCTTGGTACAATTATGCATCACAAATATGCCAATAAACCCTGTTTTGAACCCCCTATTTTTTTGCACACCTGAGCACAAAGTGCTAACAGAGAGCTTTTGTGATAGCGTGTCGTCTGTTGTCTGTTGTGCATCATCCAGGCATCAACAATTACCTTTTGTGCACTCTGGAAGCCACATTTTCAGTACAATACTCATCGAACTTGGTCAGAATGTTTGTCTTGATAATATCTCAAACAATTTTGAAAATTGGTCATAAAGTAGGTCACTCGGCAAAATCTTAGAAAAACCTCGTGTGCACTCTACAGGCCTTATTTCCAGTCTGCTATTCACAAAACCTGGTCACAATGTTTATCTTGATGATATCTCTGACAACTTTGAAATTGGGCCACTTCAGGTCAAAAAGTAAGTCACTGGACCAAATCTTAAAAAACCTTGTGGGCAATCTGAAGGTCTTATTATACCCAAACAAATGAAAAAGTGTGGGGGTATCCTCGAGTCGCCTTGTCTGTCTGTCTGTCCACTGAAATCTTGTCCGTAGCATAAAGTTCTCCCAAAGTATAAGAGCCATCAACTTCAAACGTCATTATGCAGATCTATAAATCACACTGAGAAGTGCTGTGCACAAGATCCATTACTCTTGTCATCATTATTTTTGGAGGTATTTCCCTTCGGTATCTTACATGTTTTTTTTTTGTCCAAAACACATCTTCAACAGTACAAGAGCTATCAAATTCAAACTTCTTATGCAGATCGACCACATTCAGGAGGAGTGTCGTGCACAAGATCCATTAAAACATGAGCGTCAAAACATGATCGAACGATACTGTAGGTTTAAAATTGAAAATACAACTTTAACTTCCTCTTTATACCTAAAGAACCTAAACTACCGAAATGCGAAAATAACAATCTAAATGTACAATTATTCTGCTTCAGTTGATGGGTTCTGTGTAGGATTCGTCTTTCTCAGCCTGGTCGCAAGAGGAATGCTAGTGGCTGGTATCGGTACCCGTTGCCTTAACCAAGCGCCGGGAAACATTTCTTACGCAATGTGCCTACTTTCGATTTCGAAGAAAAAAAATTCTTTAACGCCTATAACGTTTTATTTTGAATGATTTACAAGTAGGAGCGCTTGGCTTACTACAATAAACTTGTTTATCCTGTCACTTCCGGGTTTACCTGACGGATAACAGGGTGCCGTATATTTTTTTTGTTATCCGTCAGTTGGTCACGTGACCGCTAAGTGCGCACTTGCTGACTGGGACTATTTTCAACCAAGCGTCTTACTGCCGTAATGAATGAAGTAATCGCTAGCGAATACTTTTGCTCGTTTAATTAATAGTCTGTTATGTTAAAACATATTGTCTTCTTCGCCACAATATTTTTCTGCGGATATACGTCACGTTTACTAATTATGACGTAGCCAATATCATTCATGACGTCATTATTGCAGCTGCATATCCAGAGGGTTTTGTAAACACGGTTCTTCATTTTTTAAAGTTTCTCATAGATCTAGTGAGAAAGATGTCAATATGTGCCTTATTTCGAACGAAATGTTTAATTTAGTCGGATTTTGGATTGTAATTGAGAAAAGGGATAAATAAAATAGACGTTTGGTGTCTTGGATTGGGAAAGTCGATCAGGCTCGGCTCCGGAAATTTATTAAAGGTACGGTCTTTATCAATGTTTTCTTTTTTTTTCGTTTGTTTTGTTTTGTTTTGTTCCGTTACAGTGAGTGACAGGATAAATAGAATAGATGGTTGGTGTCTTGGATGGGTTAAGTTTATCGGGCTCGGCTCCGAAATTTATCCGGTTCGCCTTCGGCTCACCAGATAAATTCCTCCGCCTTGCCCGATAAACTTAACCCATCCAAGACACCAACCATCTATTCTCTATGTAGCCCTGAGTTATTTCGGGCAAGGGTCGTTTCGGCCTTGGTATGGGTACGTGTATTCCCCGGCTCCAGTCGATAAAATAGGCTATAATTCACGGCCCCCAACGGCCCCCACAAGCTAAATTTTTGTCTCTGTGTGTGTGGGTGTGTGGGTGTGTGTATGTGAGCGTGTGTCGAATCCGCTGAAATTAGCACCAAATTAAAGCTAATGTTTTAACCTTTCTTATGGCATGTAGAAAGTGGAGATTTAATTCATGTGTGTTTTGATATAAGCGTTTGAAATTTGTCATTTTTTATATGTTTCGATTTTTTAGGTGCTTATAGGATTGCTTATCAAGTTGTTTTTTGTAAATCTTTTTAGGTAAAAGATTATCAAAATCATTTCAGCACGAGGAGGATGCATTTAAATTATACTAGCCACAAGAGAAAATAAGAGAGAGAGAAAAAAAGTCAAAATCTGGTTTTTGGATAAATCAACAATACATGGGATTGGGATGCCACTCCAGATGGTATCATAAGGAATAACGTTGATGATATTATTAGGGTTATTAAGATTAGAATTATGCCCCCATGAGCTAGCAAACACAATTTCAACCTTGGCGTAAATTCTGGGTGGAATCGATTCTGTCCAATGATGGTTGATCGTTTTGGCCAAGAATTGCCATGCAACTAATTGTAATTCACATTTTTCTAAAACTAGCAATGATTTAGATCTACAAAAGGAAATCCCTGCCATGTCATTGCTATATGGAGCCATTTACAAATTATCTGCACCGTACTAGTATTTAGACTGTGAAATATGACCGCTTTTTCGTATAAGAATCACAAAACAGACTTCGGAAATGGCTAATACTATAATGAGTTGATTAAAAAAAAAAAGGTTCAGTTTTGCCGCAGTTACGAACACACTCATATTAATGAATAAAGAATTGTGATACATTTGATACATGAGTATCTACCGGTAGGTGGTTTATATTGACTTGCCATGCGGAACATAATTCATAGCCTGTGTGTTACAATTGTGTGAAAGATACATTTCTACAGTATTGGGAAAATTATGGTTACATAACGTAATCATCACGTTCTAGTCCTGCTTCCCCGCTGATGCAAATATTCTTACGACACGAGTTTGGCAATGGCTAATGGTACTGCCACAGGTGAGCGGCGAGCGACAATGTCTCAAATCATATAGGCCTATTACACACTAATGTGTGTAGTATTTGATTTGAGACATTGTTGCTCGCTGCTCACCTGTGGTTACAGCTTGAAAGTAATTCCATCATTTGCAATCTGCATTTTATGGTGGCATATTTCTGCCGCGAGATACGAGATAGCTATTGCGATAATTTAGGAGAACTACCGTGATAAAGTTTCCTGGAAATATTATCTAGATAATACAAAATTTCACGATAAAAATATCGCGATAATTCTAACTGTTATGATTTTTGCTTTCGTGCCCACAACTGACATTCACGGTATCTATAATTAGATATGGTTTCGGAACATCTTCGTCTACAACGTTATAAATTTGCCTTTTCCCTGAATGGTTTGAAAGTTGTTCGTAGGAGGCATTTCGAGTCGTCTTTGTGATTTTACAGACTTCTGTTTATTTCGGGTCTTGTCAAAATTTACCAATTAATCAACAACTGATAATAATTCGAATTTGTACTTTCTGCAATGTTGTGAAGTCAAAAACTACTGAGCTTATCCAAATGGTGAATTTTCTATTTATAGATATCGAGAAACTACGGAACCCCTAAAGTGACATGCTCGATTTTTTTTAGTATGCAAATTTCTCAAATTATTTCGTTTTTACGAAATAATATTTCGTTTTAACGAAATAATATTTCGTTTTTACGAAATAATATTTCGTTTTTACGAAATATTATTTCGTATTTACGAAATACTATTTCATTAAAACGAAATATTATTTCGTAAAAACGAAATAATTATTTCGTATTTACGAAATAATTATTTCGTAATTACGAAATAATTATTTCGTTTTTACGAAATAATTTTACCAGTTTATATATTCAAATTGGCCACGTAGCCTTGAATTCCATTATTGATCGTGTTAACGCCGATGTCATCATTATTCTTTCTATATCTAGGCCAAAACATAATGGACCGTGCTCTGTGAAAAGGGTGCTTAAAGCATTTAAGAAAAGAATCGATCCGTGTCAGCTGGCGCAGTCCGCGCAGGCTGACATGGGCCGAAACTTTTCGAGTTCTTCAAATTTTCTGCATGTCAAGAAGCTATCGAGCTCATCATTCGATCGCACATAAGACAAAATGGATTTTATGGATCCATTACAAGGGCGGACCCAGGATTTTTTTTCGAGAGGGGGACCAGAATAGATCATTACATATGAGATATGCTCTGTGAAAAAAGGGCTTAATGCATTTGTGAAAAGTATCGACCCAGGCCAGCCTGCGCAGATTGGTAAAACTTTTCGCTATCAGCAAATTTTCAGTATGTCAAAGGACTAGAACTACCATATGATTCAGTAGACTGTTACAAAAAGTGGATAGATCTTCTATGGATCTCCCGCTGTGATTCATTCATCAGATTTAAGAATTAGAATTTATGGCTCTCTTTCTTATCACTCGGGTGCAGGAATCACTACAGGCTCTTAATTGTGATGGTAGGGTACATGCAGAGTAGGGAAGTGGTTGATTGATTGATGTCGGGCTAAATAATTTTCAATCATAATGACGAATAGCACTTATTCATGTATTCTTAGCTTTCACCAGTAGCCGGATGCGGCTCTGATGTGCCTTGCCATAGAATTGAGACTCAAACAGCCCCGCCAGTGGTGATTCTAACCCAGAACCTCTTTCTTATAAATACGGTGCCTTAACTCTTTACCAAACAACAAAATTTTAGACTTGTCCAAATTGAAAGCAAATGCAGACGACAAAATACTAGTAAACGTGATTGAAAAATTGAAACCTGACTTTAGAAGAGTAGAAAACATTGTGGGAAAAGGAGGAAATGCTGGTTACCAGCATTTTCTCCTTTTCCTACAATGTTTTCAGAAGGCGTCTTCCTCTGGGTCGTAAAAACCAGGTATTGTTTAGTAAAGGGTTAACCTCCATATATAAGAGGACTGGTAATGTTCAGACATCCACAAATGCGTCTTAAAAGATGGACAAATCAGCGTCGATGTATTTTCGAGTAGATAAGCAGCCTGTTGACTTTCATTTCTTTTGTATAAAAATACAGATCTTTAATATAGTGCACATAATAAGCATTGCTATATCGAGAGCTTTAACCGCTTATTTAGCCGAGTGGTTGGGCTGTCCCACTTGAGAATGGGAGGTAGCGGGGTCGATCCCCTGCAAATCCATTTCTAAGACTAATATAATGGCAATAATAGCGCGTTCCTTACTTCTTTCCTTCTTTGCACTTGGAAAGACGGGATAATATTTCGACTGTCGCTTAAGTATCAGGGTAAGAGATTTGTAGAGTGATGATTAAGAGAGAGAGAGAGGGAGAGAGAGAGAGAGACAGACAGACAGACAGACAGACAGACTGATAGAGAGCTAAGGTAATATCACGGTGGTTAGCGATGCAACCATGTGTTTCCTGGCTTTCTCACACCAGTGCTGACAGAACTTTCTTTTCAAAGCTAAGAGAGGGAGACCAGATTCTTAAGAGACCGCCTCGGAGGTGGAGAACAGCGAGGGGTAACGTTAGTGTTTTAGTGCTCATACAAACAAATTCTAATATGGTAGTAATGGAATTCCTTCCTTGGTACTCAGGGTCTCTAGGACAGCACAACGACTGCCTCACCAGTGTTAGGATTATGGGACTTTTCAAGTGCTAGCTGGTGATGATAGCCCAGGAAAAATGTTTTGTGAACTATTGTCGTGAAAACACTGAAATAAAAGATTGATGCAACGTTAAATGCGAAGCAATCAGACATGATTGAGCCGTACTCTATGAAAAGGGGGCTTAATGCATCTTCGTGATCCATGGTACCAAGCAAGACATCACCTGATTATGCATCGGCGGATCAGCGGGGAGTCGGGGGGGGGGGGGGTCCCCACCTCCTCTAGAATTTTCAAAGTAATCGCTGTCTGCCGGAAATTTTGACCAAGTATGAAAGGGTCATACAAATTCTAAATCTATGCCAAATATAAGTCAAATCCACAAAGAACTTCTTCTAACTAGCTGAAATGCGTTAGAGAATAATGTTTAAAGTTGTACGCAGTAGCAAATTTGAAACTGAGCCATGCTCTGACAAAAGGAGGCTAAATGAATCTCCGTGATCCATGACACCAAGCAAGCAATCACATACTGATGGATCCATAGTAGATCTATCCACTTTATCTAACGGTAGACGGAATCATATGGTAGTTCTAGTCCTTTGACATACTGAAAATTTACTGATGGCGAAAAGTTTGGCCCAGGTCAGCCTACGTGGATTACATTAAATGCATATGCATTAAGCCCCTTTTTCACAGAGCATGTCTCATATATAATGATCTATTCTGGACCCTCTCTCGAAGAAAATCCTGAACCGCCCTTGTTACGGATCCAATCCATTTTGTCTTATGAGCGATGGAATGATAAGTTCGAATAGCCCTTTGACATGCAGAAAATTTGAAGATTTCAAAAAGTTTCGGCCCAGGTCAGCCTGCGCGGATTGCATTAAATGCATATGCATTAAGCCCCTTTTTCACAGGGCATTTCTCATATATAATGATCTATTCTGGACCCCCTCTCGAAAAAAAAATCCTGGATCCGCCCTTGTTATGGATCTAATCCATTTTGTCTTATGAGCGATCGAATGATAAGTTCGAATAGCCCTTTGACATGCATAAAATTTGAAGATTTCGAAAAGTTTCGGCCCATGTCAGCCTGCGCGGACTGCGCTGGCCGACATTGGTCAATTCTTTTCTCAAATGCATTAAGCACCCTTTTCACAGAGCACGGTTCATTATGATTTCGCCTAGACATAGATAGAATAATGATGATAGCGGCGTTAATACCCGTCAATAATGGAATTCAAGGCTACGTGGCCTTTTTGAATGGTAAAATTATTTCGTAAAAACGAAATAATTATTTCGTAATTACGAAATAATTATTTCGTAAATACGAAATAATATTTCGTAATTACGAAATAAATATTTCGTAATTACGAAATAATTATTTCGTAATTACGAAATAATTATTTCGTAATTACGAAATAATTTTACCAGTCTGTATATTCAATAAGGCCACGTAGCCTTGAATTCCATTATTGACTGGTGTTTACGCCGCTGTCATCATTTTTCCATCTATATCTAGGCAAAGACATACATAATGAACCATGCTCATTGAAAAGGGTGCTTTTTGCATTTGAGAAAAAAATCGACACATACCAGCCGGCGCAGTCTGTGCAGGCTGACATGGGCCGATACTCTTTCAATATGATCTTCCAACTTTCTGCATGTCAAAGGGATATTCGAACTCATAATTCGGTCGCTCATAAGACAAAATGGATTTTTATGGATCCATATCAAGGGCGGATCCAGGATATTTTCCGAGGGGGGGGGGGTCCAGAATAGATCATTATGTATGAGACATGCTCTGTGAAAAAGGCGCTTAATGCATTTGCGAAAAGTATCAACCCAGGCCAGCCTGCACGGATTGCGCAGGCTGACCTGGGCCGAAACTGTTCGCTATCAGTAAATTTTCTGTATGTCAAAGGACTAGAACTACCATATGATTCCGTCGGCTGTTACAAAAAATGGATAGATCTACTATGGATCCATCAGTATGTGATGGCTTGCTTGGTGTCATGGATCACGGAGATTCATTTAGCCTCCTTTTGTCAGAGCATGGCTCAATTTCAAATTTGCTACTGCGTACAACTTTAAACATTATTCCTTGACGCAATTCAGCTAGTTAGAAGAAGGTCTTTGTGGATTTGATTTATGTCTTCGCATAGATCTAGAATTTGCATGACACTTTCATACTTGGTAAAAATTTCAGGCAGACAGCGGTTACTTTGAAAATTGTAGAGGAGGTGGGGGTCCCGGACCCCCTTGACCCCCCGCTGATCCGCCGATGCATAATCAGGTGATGTCTTGCTTGGTACCATGGATCACGAAGATGCATTAAGCCCCCTTTTCATAGAGTACGGCTCAATCATGTCTGACTACTTCGCGTTTAACGTCGCATCAATCTTTTATTTCAGTATTTTCAGGACAAAAGTTCACAAAACATTTTTCCTGGGCTATCATCACCAGCTAGCACTTGAAAAGTCCCATAATCCTAACACTGGTGAGGCAGTCGTTGTGCTGTCCTAGAGACCCTGAGTACCAAGGAAGGAATTCCATTACTACCATATTAGAATTTGTTTGTATGAGCACGAAAACACTAACGTTACCCCTCGCTGTTCTCCACCTCCGAGGCTGGTCTCCCTCTCTTAGCTTTGAAAAGAAAGTTCTGTCAGTATTGGTGTGAGAAAGCCAGGAAACACATGGTTGCATCGCTAACCACCGTGATATTACCTTAGCTCTCTGTCTGTCTGTCTGTCTGTCTGTCTGTCTCTGTCTCTCTGTCTCTTGTCTCTCTCTCTCTCTTAATCATCACTCTACAAATCTCTTACCCTGATACTTAAGCGACAGTCGTAATGTTATCCCGTCTTTCCAAGTGCAAAGAAGGAAAGGAATAAGGAACGCGCTATTATTACCATTTCATTAGTCTTAAAAATAGATTTGCAGGGGATCGACCCCGCTACCTCCCATTCTCAAGTAGGACAGCCTAACCACCCGGCTAAAGAAGCGGTAAAAGCTCTCGAAATAGCAATGCTTTGGTGTGCACTATATTCTATACAAAAGGAATGAAAGTCAACAAGCTGCATATCTACTCGAAAATACATCGACGCTGATTTGTCCATCTTTAAGACGCATTTGTGGATGCCTGAACATTACGAGTCCTCTTATATACGGAGGTCAAGGCACCATATTTATAACAAAGAGGTTCTGGGTTAGAATCCCACTGGCGGGGCTGTTTGAGCGTCAGTTCTTCGGCAAGGCACATCAGAGCCGCATCCGGCTACTGGTGAAACCTAAGAATACATAAATTAGTGCTATTCGTCATTATGATTGATAATTATTTAGCCTGTTATCAATTTATCAACCACTTCCGTACTCTACAAGTCCCCCACCTTCACAATTAAGAGCCTGTTGTGATTCCTGCACCCCAGTGATAAGAAAGAGAGCCATAAATTCTAAATATTAAATCTGAAAAATGACTCGGCTGGGAATCGGATCCTCAACCGTGCTCCAAACAAACTGAATATTGTAACTTACTTTTAATTATCAATGACAATTGTGCGTACACAATTCATAAACAGAAGAAATAACAGACGGACAGATAGACGAGGGACTGACTGACTTACTTTCTGACTGACCGACTGAATGAATAGATTTGAGTTTACCAGTCATATTACTTATGCTTGTCCCCTTTTGTCTAATGTACCGATATTAAGCTTATTTATTTGACATCGATTCTGGAAAAGCACAACTTAGGTCAATGACTCTAGATGATAGCTCCCTTGAAACAGAATCCAAATTCGAACATGGTGTAGGCAATTCAGGAATAAGACAGCTCAACTCGGAATTCAAATCTATAGCCTATGATGTGAGAGTCTGTAAATCAACCCTACAATGCAGCCCTATCGCAAGGCAGTCCAAGTGCCTCGACCCCGAGTCGAACCGAGGATGCCTGTATTTCAAATTATCAGATTATTTCGTATTTACGAAATAATTATTTCGTTTTTACGAAATACTATTTCGTTTTATCGAAATAAAATTATTTCGTAATTACGAAATAATATTTCGTAAAAACGAAATATTATTTCGTAATTACGAAATAATATTTCGTAAAAACGAAATATTATTTCGTAAAAACGAAATATTATTTCGTAAATACGAAATATTATTTCGTAAAAACGAAATAACTTGAGAAATTTGCATATTAAAAAAAAGTCGAGCATGTCACTTTAGGGGTTCCGTAAGAAACGGATAGAACTATCACGATAATTTTATCTCGAATGTCAGCTTCGTGCCCCATTGAGAAATTTTGAGTTAAAATGTTAGGTTTATTGTATGGTGGCATATTTCTGCCGCGAGATACGAGGTAGCTATCATGATAATTTAAGAGAAGTATCGTGATAAAACAAAAATTTTCATGATAGAAATATCGCGATAATTCTAACTCTTATCATGATTTTTTCTGCTTTCGTGCCTACAACTGACATTCATGGTACCTATAATTAGATACGGTTTCGGAACACCTTCGTCTACAACCTTATGAATTCTCCTTTTCCATGGATGGTTTTAAAGTTGTTCGTAGGAGGCATTTCGAGTCGTCTTTGTGATTTTACAGACCTCTGTTCATTTCGAGTATTGTCAAAATTTACCAATTAAGGTACAAAAAAAATTGTTAATGATTCGAAATTTTACTTACTGCAATCTTATTAAAGGGTAACTCCAGACCAAAATTTTCATTTCCAAATCGGATAAAACTATACTAGTGTATGTTAACAAAATTTTTTTTTAGCGTTCTGTGATGCTTACTTCACGAGATATAGAGGTTTAAACTTCGGATTTTCACCTTTCTGACAGTCGCTAATTGAAAAAATCTTGACTTCCGGCAGTTTGCCGTGACGTTACAAGTGTCACGGAGAAGATATGGTCGCTATATATGAACTAACGCAGAAAACTGAAATAACTGCATGAAATTTGTAAAGATTTAAATCGCTTTATCACGTTTAAATCACTTGTGCACTGCAGAATTTTCACCTCTATCGCTCTTACATCTTACGACAATCATAGGAAAGAAATTTTGAATGAATTAGCCTAGTGGAGATAGTACTTATGAAAAGGAAAAGTTATTCTTCTGGTGGGAAACAAAACTATTTTGAAATTTATTTCTTGAAGTTATTTCAATTATACCACTGCCTAATCAACGAATTTTAATAGATAAAAATAAAAAAGAAATAATAACTCAAGATAGTTGAAACATGCCAAAATTCTCTTCTACTAGGTGGTAGAAGGAAGAAGGAACGTTGCAATGTGTAAAGTAAGTCATTCGAGTACAGTTCTAAGGCTGTTTCTACCAAATATAGGACACCGTCGATCATTGAACGGTCTACAAATCCTGCGCAGTCTGATCTTGATCTACACCATCAGAGTCAGCATTTTACATGTCTCCTTCAGCTTGGGAAGAATTAAAAGCCTTAATCTACCTCAGAAATCGTATCCTCTCTTAAACATTCAAGAACAATGTCAAATCCAGCACACATCCTGAATTTGCTATTAAAGTTAAATCCATTTTTTATTTTTTCACTTGATCTTCATTTATTTTCCTACGTGTTTTTTTTTTACAATTTCAAATTTGTCTCTTTCATCAACAACAACGTTAAAAGATTGTCTGAATTGCCTCTTGCCTTCCTGCCCTTCATATCATGCAGTAAACGTTTTTGATCGTCTGTAAAATACAGGGTCAGTCCATTTCCTACATTTAAGTGGAAATACCAACGTGGACAAAAATTATTTAACTCTTTTCTTCCGTATTTCTCGCTGTAATCATGTACGAGATAACAGATGCAGATTGCTGACCATAAAATGCAGCGTAAATTAAAAATTTATAACTGCATACAAACGTTAGACAAGATTTTAGTTCGCCAACTTTTTATTTTGCGAAAAGAATTGTGTGTTCCATCAATGCAAAGGGTTAATTCGGCGCCTCTTTGATGTTGGTATCGCACCGTGGTGGTCTCACATATTTTTTTTGCCCGGCTTGCAGCTGGGGGTTAACAAGCACTTGTCCTAAACATGTCATGTACAAAGTTACTCTTTTGTTTTCACGACCATAATGAGCCCTTTTTCTTATAAAATGTGAATGGAATTTGGAATTTTACACAGGTTAAATGGGTAAGTCTAACGTCATAACTTTTGTATTTTCCTCGTTCATACGATCTTAAATAAAAAAAAAAATTCCATAATCTGCTTGTCGAATTTCTATTCTAACTACCCTCCAACTCTCTCTCTCTCTCTCTCTCTCTCTCACGCGCGCGCTCGCTCGCTCGCTCACTCGCTCGCTCTCATATGAAAGAGATGGATAATCAACAGTGAATTCACCATTGATTTCTTGCCTCATTTAAATTTCTGTGGGGCCCCAAGGCTGCTGAGCGCGACTCAGCAACCTTTTCCGAACAGTGTATATTAAGATCAGACTGCACAGAACGTGCAATCTGATCTTATGTACAGTGTCCAATACAGAGATATCTATTTTTGTATCTCCAAAAACTAGCACTATTCGAAATTTTGCAATCGGCATGAAGGTTTATTTAACCTGTTGAGGATTAATGGTAAATCTGATATTAAGCCACGTCATTCGGTTCAGACAGACAGACAGCAGACTGGCGAATAAATAGTCATCTCTTGGCTCGAAATAGTGCTTAAACTCGACACCCGGCATACGACAGTCGTCTCCCGATATGAGGGAAGATAAGGCTGTGAGAAAAAATGTCAGTATCAGAGCGAATTAATAGTACACAGAAGCCGAAATAAGTGTGGCGTCACATCCGGTTTATCGCAGATTTCACAAACTCGCACAGGTGTGCAACCACATTTTCGCTTATAACATTGAAATACGGTTTTCAATTTTAAGATTGTTTTCATTAAAGGATTCATATATCCAAAATGAGTTTTGGCTGTAGTTGCCCTTTAAGTCAAAACTACCGAGTTCATCCAAATGATGCATTTTCTATTTATAGATATCACAATTGTTTTATCTCGCATGTCAGCTTCGACCACGGTTGAGAAATTTTGCGATAAAATATTAGTTTATCGTGATACTTTTATCAGGAAACTTTTCACTTTCTTGATAAGATTTCCAGGAAACTTTTAATTTATCGCGATAGTTTACTAAAATTATCATGATAGCTATCTCGTATCTCGTGGCAGAAATATGCCACCATATTATTGTGATATTTTTTTCAGGAAACATTTCACTATCTTGATAAAATTTCCAGGAAACTTTAAGTTATCGCGATAGTTTTCTAAAATTATCATGATAGCTATCTCGTATCACGTGGCAGAAATATGCCACCATAGCATTTGGTCTGAAAATTTCAATCTTACATTTGGCCACTCCGCTTGTATCTGTTAAGAGATGAAATGTTTCAAGTTTTGCCCTATATAGGGGCCAAAACAAACCACTCCAAATTTAGGTCGAAATGACCCAGGCTAAATCTTTCCCCCTACCCACCCCCTTCACGACCGCAACAACTGTGGCCGAATCTCTAGGCTGAAACAACCAAGGTTCCAACAAAAATATATGTAGATCTACTAGACATAGAAAATACAAGTTATTTCTCGGGATAAGTAAGCCGACCGATTTAAAAAAAAAAAAGCACCATTAAATGAAAAATGCTGTGTGATGTTCAGCGTTTTGTCAACAAAGCAGCACTTAGGACGGAGACTGAGACTGTTCAGGAATCCTACAAACTATCACAACTTAGAGCTGATTCATTTCTATTTCCAACATGAAAGTCAGTGCTGAGAGGTAGAACGTTCAAATAAGGTGACCTTCAAATAAGATGCCAAGCCCGTTAACACAGTCGATATAGTAACATAGTACTTGCGACCAAGCGGTGCTTGTTCAAATTCTGGGTCTATATTCACCAACCATTCTGAAGAATGATATTTGACTTATTCTTATCCAGTATTTTCTTAATTTGAAAGTCTTTCTGATTGAAAGAGAGTACGACTAACAACCTTCTTAAGAATGGTTGGTAAACACGGACCCGGGACTAGGCCAATATTTCCTCCGAGAATTGATGATAGTCATTGCTACAGGATTCATTCCTCTCTCCCCGTTATTAGTTGATTCGATGATGGTTATGCGGGAAAGCAACTAGCGAATTGGGAAGAATATTGTGCAAAGTACTGGCTATATGAAACTCCAGGAGAGCAATGATGGGTGCGCTGGCCGCCCCAATATAACCAAAATAATGTTGAAAACAAATGACACCGATTTTCAGGTTATCCTATCTGAAAATTTTCATGTCAGAAATTTTACACAAGTGATAACCCTTTACCAAACAATCCGAGTTTAAAAGACAAAAAAAAAAAACTTTTGAAAACATTGCGGGGAAATAATGGTAATCCATATTTCCCCTTTTCCTACATTTTCAGCTCGGCTATTTTCGATGAAAACGTCAAAGTATTGTCATAGCCCTAGCCTCGTCTGCATCATTGTTCGTGCAGGAACTTTGACATTCTATAATATCTCTGTTGTTACCGAGATATTTACCTCGAATTCGGACTAGTAGTTAATTATCAAAAGGAGAACCAATACAACAGGGGCAGGTAACCAGCAACATACTTTTGACATAGCCATGCCCCTTTTTTGACATAGAATTTTCACTTGAAGCAACTGCAGCAGAGTGTTGGCACCCATATGCAGTCCTGTTGTTTTTCTACCCTCTCAAGGGCAAATCCTGTAATGGTGTCGCACTAGTTAAAAATTGTAGCCTTGCTCAAAATGAAAGCATTTCCAGAATAACAGTAAAATGTGGCTCATACGAAGGGACTTGTCTTTGGTAAGGGCAGAAACTATTGTGTAAACAAGGAGAAAATGCTGGTGACCAGCATTTTCTCCTTTTCCACAATGTTTTCAAACTGCTTCTTCTTCAATGTTTTCAAACTGCTTCTTCTTCGGCTCGGGGCGACATGATTCTCCACAGCCGTAAACAAGTTTCCAAGTCCCCTGTCACCTGACTGTACAACTAATAATGACCCTGAGGTCTCAACATAGGGCGACTAACAATTAAACAACAATAAAAACAATAAATTCTTTGGATATCTAATGACAATTAGTTATGACAGTTAAAAGGTTAAACCAAAGGAAAAACTGATAAACCAAGAAAATCTTTAAAACTTTTCTTATTTTACTGTTCAACGCCTTCCTCAATTGTATTTTGGTATTTTCTTCTGATTCTTTCCTTTCACTATCAATTCAAAATAAAAATAGAATCACATTCAATTTTCGAATCTGTAGCAATCAATTATTCTTTTAAAATGTCTTCGTCAAGAGTCTCTGAGGGCATTTTAAAGCTTTGTAGGAGTACTACACACAATTTTACTTTTTTAGGGGGGTAGACTAAGATCAGACTTTTTTCGCAGAGTAAGTCAATATTAGACTGCACAGAACATAGTCTGATCTTTGCAATGTAAAATACATGCACTATCACGTTGGCAAAAATTTCTGATAGAGAAAGTCCATTTCATTTATGAGGTGGTTTAAGGATATCTCTTTTCTTGTTTTCAGCCCAGTTTTTAACCCATTTCATTTTTATCAAACTATAATCATTCTTGTATCTTCATGGCAAATGTTGCACATGACAGTTGCTAGATTGCATAAATTACGACCAATAAAAAATACTTTTCATTTCTTTGGGCTCTTAAAAAAATCACAGTTGTAACATTTCCGGTTTAAATAAAAAATTTCAAATACATGTATTTATCTCTTACACAATATATCGGTAATTTATCTGTTTGAACAGCTGACCAAATTTTGAACCATTCTACAGTCTATAAAATGTTTACAGCATTTTTTTCTCTCTGGCGGTAAGGATATATCTTTAAAGAGTAGAAATTCGATCTGAATACAATTATATGTTTATTAAGAACAGCCTTTGGTACATATTCATCAATCATTTTAAATTCTGAAATAAGTTCTGTGGCTATGGAAATTAGAAAAATCTTGAGAGTTACAAAGTGATCGCAATTTAGAATGGTTGGTAAATATGGCTCCAGATTGAAAAGTGTAGCAGGTATAAACCAAAGACCTCGTGCAGAAGAATAAGCATAAACACAACATAAACATCACATAGGTATAGATTTACATAATCATAAATAGCTTTATATTTCCACATATCTATACTTGAGTATGTAAAAGAATTTGATATTAAACAATGGTCACAAAATGGTAAAAAAAGTTTAACTCCATAAACAAAATGTACATGTACATTATTAGAAGCTTTTGTGGAAGGAAAAAATCAAGATCAGACAGAAAAGAATATGCAAGATGATCTTGATTCTTCACAACTACTAGATTCCAAGCGGAGACCAAAACGCTCTTCATTTAAAAGGGACGTCACTTGTTTCCTAACCCTTTCTCAGTCCCATGTTTTTATCATCTAGAGGGAGGAGGTTTAAGAAAACTGGCTAATTGCAATTGCGGATATCGGTACATGTATGTTTGCGGACATTTTTAGGTACGATTGCGGACAGTTTTAGGTATCAATTTCAGACTCTAATTTTTGTTTAACTTTTTTTTGATAATTAACATTAATAGCCTCTTCTGTCAGCCAGATTGAAGTTTATATTAAAATGGTAGAAGTTGGGTTTTTAAAGAATGACAATGTTTGAAAATGAACTATCTGTGAACAATTTTTACAAAATGCTGAATTGGTGCCCAAAAATGTTTTATCTCCAATAAAATGTCTCATACAATTGTTTACCACCCATTTTTATCAATTTCTTCGCAGAGTTTCTTCAGTCCTTTTAGTTTTTTTTTTTTTCAATTTCTTTTCCGTCAGTCTTTCCAGGTTGATTGAGACTTCATACTTTTTTTTTAGTGTAGCTGCCTGTACTTTTTTCAGGACTACGACCAAATTTAAATCTGTTTATGTGAGGCCCGTCAACGTAATCAAAACCTTCAGTTGATCCGCAATCGATGTCTGCAAACTTTCAACAGAGAAAGTGATTTATGATTGAAGTATCAAACTTGACCCTTCAAGACACAACTTAGAGTTTAATCAACTCAGTAAGGGAAAGCATTTGAAAACATTTTGGGAAAAAGAGAAAATGCTGGTTACCAGCATTTTCTCCTTTTTTCATAATGCTTCCTACCCTTTCAAAGGAAAATAACATCATTTTAACCACATTAAATTTGTCTCCCGCAAATGCTTCCAATTTGTACAAAACTACACTTTTGTCATCTGATAAAGAGTTAAATGATTTAACATGAAACAAAGTATGACACTAAGTATCAATGGTGAAAGATACACACACATATTCAAAAATAGTTTTCTTTAATCAAGCTTCAAAGTTAAAACATCAATTCCAAAAGATCCCTTTCTTTCTTTCTTTAAATCTTTGCTGGGCCATATGATCTTAATCTCTCCTCTTTTTCTTCCCTTGTTCCTGAAACAAAACAGAGTACAAACCTCAACTCTTACACCACTATAGGGACTGAAAATAAAAGATCACATATTAACACCTTACCTCACAATCCTCAGTTTTGATAAACATGAGACAGAAGGCTATTGTTGTGGCCAAGAGGTATACATACATGTTGAAATCAACAAGATATGCAGTGCAAGTTATTTAAAGTCATCAAAATTGTGGACAAATTTCAATATACTTGATCTACAAACTTTCATTCTACATTCAATATAAATGTCACAAAGCTATCTTCTTATATATGAACACATTTCAAACTGAACTACATCTGTAAACATGGACCTGTGAACTGTATATGGCCTGCAACACGCGAAAAGGGGCATTCGGACATTTGCGTAAAGTGTCGTCTTGGATCAGCCTGCGCAGTCCGCGCAAGCTAATCTGATATGACACTTTCCGTTTTCATGTAATTTTCTGTTTTGCGCAAGTCTACTGAAGATTAAAATCTAATGCAGTTGTAAAGTGCCGTCTCGGATTAGCCTGCGCAGGCCGGTCCGAGACAACACTTTACGAAAATGTCCAAATGTCCCTTTTCACGTGTTGCAAGCCATATAGGCTGAAGGTTGTTATGCAGTATACCAGGGCTCCGGAAAACCGACAAAATGCCGGTCCAGACCGATTTTTGAGTTGCCGGACCGATTAGAATTGCGAAAACATACCTATAAATCGGTCCGAGTTTTTCAAAGCAATTCTGGATCTATATTTGCGTATAACACCAACTGTCAATAAAAAAACCACAAAACACAGCTAGGGTTCAGGGTTTTCACACATTACATCCAAGCGTGGAGAATATCCGCTAACGAGTTTACCCGCAAGGCACAGATTAGGTGATTCCCCGCACGTGGACTGGTTCTTACGTTGTGTTCGCAGTTGGCCAATATTTTTGTTTCAGTTTCATGCTTGATCGAGCAAATGATATCGAGTTTGCATAATGTATAATTGGTGCTTGTGAATGGGGTTTAGAACCGACAATAATTTTAAACATGTTTGAAGTTTGAGGCCGCGTCTTTAAAATACAGGTCATCAAACATTGCGACAATTTTAATTGCCGCTACTCGTGAAACAAATTTGTAGTACTCAAAAAAAAGAAAAGCGTATAAAACGAGACGAGTATGGCTGTCTATTGCTGTTCGAATGAAATCGAAATGGCTCTACAACAGAATATCCTTGCGATGTTCAAAAAGTCAAATGACAGGCTTGGCAACCCTAGTCATCTTGACAAACAAATCCAGCCTGGGCAACTGGATGGCTCAAAAAGTCGGACTGGGGACCCGACAGAGTCGCAGAGTTGTACTAGCAACTCAAAAATAAGTCATATTACCACAGTTAATGACAAATTCAATTGGCCTGGGCAACCAATTGATGATGCGGATGCATCTACAAAAAATGTTTTTTCTGTCCTAAAAAGCAGCAAACAGAACCATGAACTAAAAACGAAAACTAAGAAAAGAAAGCTTAGTCACGGCAATTCCATGGAACAAAATACAAAGCAGGCAAAGACTGAAGATACTTCAGCTAAAAAGTCATTTCAAAAATCTTGGTTAGATGAGTTTAAGTGGCTCAAGTTTGAAAATGACGCAATGTTCTGTTCTCTGTGTATTTTGCACAAAAGCAAGTCAAAATTCTCACTGTCTGGCTCAAAGAATTTTCGTATCTCTACATTACGTGAGCACGAGAGCAGTAGCGGGCATGTAAATTCTGTACAGCTTGACACAGAAACTCAGTCGAAAAAAATACCATCGGTATCAGATTGCATAGTAAAAGAATTCGACAAAATAGAAGCCGCTGTATGCAGGCTTATTAGAACGGCATATACTGTTGCTAAAACGAACTTGCCAATATCTATGTACTCAGAGCTCTGTCAACTGCAATTATGTAACGACACGTGCTTAACGAAAAACCTCTATCAAGAAGACAGTGCTTGCTCTGAATTTATAAGTCTGATTTCTGATCATCTTGATGAGACACTCTTGGTGAAATTAAGAAATAGCCCAGCGCTGGGGCTAATGGTGGATGAAAGCACTGATCTAGGCCTAGAAAAACACATGATAGTATTTATCAGTTACATCGATAATGGCTCCGTGCAAACCAAATATTTGACTTTGATTAAGTTGGCATCTGCAGACTCGAGTGTCATTTATAATTCATTAATAAGCTACTTCAGAGCCTGTGACATAGATATTTCCACAGTTTATGGGTTTGGTTCCGATGGTGCTGCTGTTATGATGGGTAAACACAATGGTGTTGCCAATCGACTGAAAGAACAAAACCCGTACATGCTGTCAATGCACTGCGTAGCTCATAAACTTGCTTTATCGAGCCTTGATGCTGCGAAATCAGTGAAAGAAGTGAATTACTATGAAGGAGCATTGCATTCAATACATGCATATTTTAGTCGATCAAGTAAAAGACTTGAGCACTTAAGAGTCTGGCAGGAAGTTTTGGATGACCCAAAGATTAAACCTTTAGCCGTCCATCAAATCAGGTGGCTTAGCTTTGCAAATTGCATGACTAATGTCCGCAGATCACTTAAGTCTCTGTTAAAATCTCTACAGAGCGATAGCGATGACGATCAGATGGCTGAATCACTCTACTGTGCCATGTCATCCTACAAATTTTTATTTTTAACTCACTTTTTTAGCGATATAATGAGTGATATTGCTCAGGTATCACGTAAATTCCAAGAACGGAATTTACATTATTGTGACCTGCACGAAACTCTAGTTGCTGTGTGCGATTCTATTGAGCAACAATATTTGGTTGAAGAGCCAACCTATGGTAAAAATTTAGGTGAATTCTTAGAAAGTTACAGAAATGCGCAGACATTTCACGATTTTGAAATAAAACGCCATCCCAGGGATGCTAGGCTACCCGTAGTCGTGTCTGAATTCTCACGTATTCTCAAAGATAGCATACAGAGTCGGTTTCCTCGGCTAGAAATCTGGGATGCTCTTTCTATCTTTAACCCAGAAACGTTCCCTAAGTCAGTTGAAGAAAAGGCCAAATTTGGCTCTGACAAAATGAATGTTCTGTTGGAGCATTTCGGTGAGAAAAGGGGACCTGATACACCCCCTGTGTGTGCTGATGGCGCAAAACGAGAATGGTCACTGTTCAAGAATCACATGTTCGCAAAATGCGGAAGAACACCAGTCACCGAAAAGCAGGAAAGGCTGACAATGTCTTCCCTCGCCGAGGAAATGCTTTCAGCAGAACATTTTCAAAGGGAATTTCCTAACATGACAAAGCTTTTAGCTATCAGCAGAATACTGCCTGTCAGTTCTGTAGAGTGTGAACGTGGGTTTTCAAAGCAGAACCTGATCAAGACACGACTGCGATGTAGTCTGAGCGTCGAAATGTTGGACAAATTGATGCGAATTTCTATCAATGGACCTGCACTTCCTGAATTTGACCCGTTGCCAATATTTCGCGCTTGGCGTACTAGAATGAGTGCAGGTCGTCACATTTTCAAAAACACAAAAGGCCAGAACAAACTTTTATAAGTTTAATCTGGACTTTGCTATATGGTAACATTTATGTATATTTCATTGTAAGAATTTAATCAGGATTTAATAAATTAATAAATAAAATGAAAAAAAAAAAAAAAAAAATCCCCTGTTGAAGACGGATGTGTTGGGCCTCGACGTGGCACAGGGGCGAACACTGCAATTGAATTATGATTGTGATCAAGCAGTGGCCAACTGCAACACAACGCTATTGGATGTATAAAAATTGACAAAAGAAAAACGTTGAATGAATGAATAATTTTAATTGTCAAATCGACGTCGATGGGCACCTTCTGCTACATTGCCGGAAGTGCAATTTTATACATAAGCGGAAGTGTAGGATGCCATGCGTAAACAAGGTACGACTGTCAACTATGCTTTACTATTGAATATTCGTCTGCGTATGTCATTCTCAATCATGTAAGCTTGAACAAAAATCCATCACAAGAAAGAGAAACCTGCAACAGAAATTGATATATATTATGACATTTAAACCAGGCAACGATCGGGGGTGGGGTAGGTCAGAGACATAAACATGCGACTTTATTTATATGCCTCTGGGTACCGAGTAGGGGTACAATAGTATTGGAGGAGGGGAAGGGGCCGGCCTGGACCGATTCAGATTGAAAAATTTCCGGAGCCCTGCAGTATACATATCTGTCTGTAATTCATTTTATGTGATAACAGTCACATTTAATGTATCATTCCGAGTCCAAAACTCCTAACTCTCGCCATTATGGGAGCTTCTCTGATTACCAGCATTTCTTACCCTTTTCAACAATATTTTCAAAGAATATCCTTCCCGGGGTCAGTAGAATGCGAGATCACATGGTAATGGGTTAATGCCACAGTCTGACAATGTTGCTAACCTACCTTGCTGGCCAGAATGACAAGCAGACGTCTGAAAATGTTGATGAAATCCAGGAATAGATCAACACTGTGCCTGAAAAGAGAACCAAGATAGAATTCAAATTCCTTAACCTTTAACCTGCTATTAAAGTAAATAAAATGAAACTTTTGAGCTAATAGAAAAAACCCGAAATTTGCCATTTCAAATGTCTTATTTTGAGGAAAAATATCTCCTTTCCTGACTTTGTAGATCCAAGATCAGGCAGTACATTCTCTGCAGTCTGATCTTTGATCTCAACTCTCTGCAAAAGGTCCTTGAGTCGCCTTCAGCAGCTTAAGGGATAAGATTCCTTGGTCCAACTTCATATCTCCACAACTACAAAACTTAAATGGGGTTTCTCAAATTCAAAAACAAGCCAATCCCCAAAGCAATGCAATGTACAGGATGTGGCTACCAGAATATTTCATAGAATGATCAGGAGACAGTGTATGTCCACAATCAGACTGCACATCACTAAATAAAGGAATGGAAATTTTCTGTGACATTTAAAGATATATATGTCATATTTTCAATGCTGATTTTTTCAGCAAGTCCCAGAAAATAGCACTAAAGCAGTAAGTGTAAACCAAATATCTAATCTTCTTAACCCTTGTTATGCTGTACTTTGCCCAATATGTTGATAAACTATGTATTTTTGTTGGTGTCTCTGCTTATAACAGTTATTGCTTAAACTAAGTTTCTACATGAGATAGTGAAATCAGCCCCTCAATTTTGTACTTTTTTGTAATCAATTTTCAATTTTTGTACTAACTAAAAACTTATCAGTTTTACAAGAAATTTGGATTTGCACTAAAGAAATCTAATTATGTCCCTTGCAGTGGCATTAAGCCACACAATCCTGACTTTTAACGACCTCAAAAAAGAAAGCTTTTGAAAACCTTATGGGGAAAAGGAGAAAATGCTGGTAGCCAGAATTTTCTCCTTTTCCCACAAGGTTTTCTTCCATATCACAGACAAATTTCATCATTTGAGTCACATTTAATTTGTCGTCTGCAAAAGTTTTCACTTTGGACGAGTCTAAAATTTTGTTGTCTGGTAAAGACTTAAACAAGACCTCGTTTTGCAAGTTTATTTATTAGAAAATTTTCTAAAATACTGCTGATTATTTCATGCTTCCCGGTAGGATATCGAGAAATAGCAGTGAAAATATTTTTCGATATTACACGGGTACGACCAGTGTAAATACCGATTTTTATATTCTAGTTACCTAGGTAAATTGCGCGCGACTCACAACCAGATGGAAATATGACGTCATTTACCTTACATTTCTCGCGCTTGACGTAATACCGTAATGCGTTGCTATGCACGAGGGGTACGCCACGGGCAATAATTGAAAAGAACTGTACTGGATTTTGATAAAGCTCCTCCAAGAAAGGGTTAAAAGCATGAAATAAATAGAATATTTGTTTTTTTTCGGTGAAAGATCGAAATTTATTTCATCTCGTGAACGCCATCGGTAATATTTTCACTCGTGGCATGAGCCACTCATGAAAATATTACCGATGGTGTTCACTCGATGAAATAAATTTCGATCTTTCACCGAAAAAAACAAATATCCTCTATTTATTATCTGTGTGCAAAGATGTCTTTAAAATTAAAACATAGATAGAAATATATAAAGAAAACATGAAGTATTTTCAAGTTTTTGTAAAATTTCTGATTCTCATGGTAACAGTATATCTTTTATTGTATAGAAAAGGAAAATATAAGCCACACTCTATGAAAAGGATGCTTAATGCATCTGCAAGAAGCAGGCTGACATGTGTTGATACTTTTTGCTACTGGTCAAATTTCTGCTTGTCAGTGGACCAGTCCACCCGGGATTCGGCCGGTTTTTTAAACAAAACTAATTTTACGGATCCATAATCATGCGATGACTTGCTTGGTATAATGCATCACAGGGATGCAGTAAACCCCCTTTTGCCAGAGGATGGCTCATACATTTTTGATGCAGAAAATTAGAGGTTGGCCTGAAGGCTCACTTCGTGGAGTCTCCTACTGATTTTGAAGGTTGTGGATACCAATCCCCAAACAAAGGAGGCACCATTTTTCCCATCATTTTTTCCCCCTAAACTACTACTGGGTAATCAGTTAATTCTTATGAATTTCCTTTACAAAATATCAACTTTCTTCCCCTCCCCCTTCATAAAAATCCTAAAAATTTGGGTGACTATCTAATTTATGGCCCTTTAAAGACCCAATTTGGCCAAAAGGAAACAATGTGGGCGTTAAAATGCATTTATATAAATGTATATTTAAGTCATACCTTCTAAAAGTAAGGAAATTATTGAGAAGATGACAGTCTATCATTTTACTGTCGGTCCTAGTATTAGTCGCTGACAGAAAAATAAATTTGAAAACCAGGTAAAAGTAACAAAAGATACAGTGACCTGGCAATTTTTGAGGTTTTTAAAATAATTTTTCTGCCAGCACCTAACACTTGGACCAACCATAAAATTAATAGATTGTCATCTCCACAATAATTTCCATACTTTTAAATAGTATGACATATTAAACTTCATTTTAACACCCGCATTGTTTACTTTTGGATGCTATTGGGGCTTTAACCCAATTCATAAAAAATATCCAAAACATGCTCATTATCAAAATTTTCTCTTCTTGTCAACATAATTAATTTCAAAGCTTTCAAGCCTTGTTATTTCAAAATCTTTTTTCCTCAAGGACAGCATCAATCAATCAAAAATACACACCAGATGTAGTCGTCATCACCAAGGCGAGCTTTCTCGATAATCAGCTGGGTGTCGTAGAGCACAAATCCACAGAAAATCAGCAATCCACCGTACAGGTTCAACTGTTAAAACATGGAACTATGGTGATATCTCAGAAAATTTCACTCTCAACCCATTACTAAACAATCCATTTGGTTCATATTCATCAACCTTCTTAAGAACATTCTTAGTTTTATTTTTGTTGAATATTTTTTTACATTTGAAAGTAACACTACTTCTGATTGGCTAAACAATATGGTTTGGCCAATTAGAAGTTGTGTTATTTTCATAGAAAAATTCTGGAGAATAAGACTTAGAATGTTTTTAAGAATGGTTGGTGAATACGGACCCTGGTTTATCTGGGTAGAATGCTTTTGAAAACATTGTGGGAAAAGGAGAAAATGCTGGTAACCAGCATTTTCTCCTTTTCCACAATGTTTTCCATGCATTAACAGGCAAGTTTCACAATTATAGCTATACATGTATTTAGATTTGACAGCTGCCAGTACTTTCAAATAGGACTAGTCCAATTTCCTTCCGCTTGGTAAGGAATTAAGCTGTTCAGGGTGACTTAATGCAATCTTCAAGGCTGTGCAGATCAAGATCAATCTAGATATTCTGTGCAGCCTGATCTTGGAGCTGCAATGTCTTAGAATGAAAAAGAAATGGGAAATTCTACAATATATGGAAATTTTTTAAATCTAATTCTTTCATTCGTTAACTCTTTCCCACAAGACAAAATTTTGGGCTAGTCCAAAATCAAAGCATTTGCAGATGCCAATTATGTTAAATGATGAAACTCGTCTCTGAAAGTATAGAAAACACTCTAGGAAAAGGAGAAAATACTGGTAACCAGCATTTCTCCTTTTCCCACAGTGTTTCGATGTCATTGTGCATTCTTTCTTAGGGTCGTTCGAAGTGGGGATTGTGTGGTAAGGGGATAGGCAGAGTCAAGGTTGATAAAAATGGGCATGCCCTAGCAGAATGGGCTTTGATGCATCTTCATCAAGCATTGTTCTCAAGCAAGTCATCAAATAATCATGAATCCATAAAACTCATATAACAACCTGCATTATCCTGAGGTAGAATGGTCTTTGAACATGCAGAAAATTAACCAATAGCAAAATGTTTTGATCCAGGTCAGCTTGCCCGTACTATACTTTTTGCATATGCATTACACCCCCTTTTCACAGAGCATATCTATATGCACATCTGAAAACAGGCAGATAGATCGATGGAAAGATAAATAATGGAAAGGCAGGTGAGGATATAGGCAGAATCCCAATTCACCCCTATAAACAGGTTTTTTGCAGCCGTAAAAAATGACTGTGTTGCACGCCAAACAGAAGTCCAGCAAGAAGATTTTGTATAAACAAGATGTCTGTTTGTAAAACAGTCATGCCCCCCTACTGCCACATTGATACAGGAAGTGGCACAGTTCATAAACTGATATCAAAAGAATTGATTGGGAAATATCTTTTTGATTTATAGCCCACTTCATTTGTTAAACGTGATAATCTGTCAACAGTTCGCATAATTATACACACCGCCGTGTGTATACATACAAGATTGTAAACAGTCGCCGATACACAGACTGGGTTATCGATTTTCTTTTCGGCACGTGCGTTCGACTTCCGCTTTTTCCCAGTCGACTTCGATGCTTACTACGTCCCCGATAATACGCGAATAAAATGTTGGAGCCACAAGTTGAGCCACATATGATGATTTTTGACACACTTTAATTTTTTTTTAGCAAATGGCTCAAGTGGCGAACGGCAGCGCGGGCCCTGAATCATCTGGTGGTCACTGTGACCTTGACCTTTCACAGATTAACCTTAAAATCGATAGGGATCATTTACACTCCAAGACGAATATCTGTACAGAATTTGAAGGACCTAGGTCAATTCTGTGTGTTGTTTTCATCTGGACAAGGTTTGGTCAATATATCATTAAGTTGAAGGCCACTGTGACCTTGACCTTTGATGGATTAATCTCAAAATTGATAGGGATCATTTACACTCCAAGATGAATATCTGTACAGAATCTGAAGAACCTATGTCAATTCTGTGTCTAGTTATCATCCGGACAAGGTTAGGTCTAAATATCATTAAGTTGAAGGCCACTGTGGCCTTGACCTTTGATGGATTAATCTCAAAATCGATAGGGATCATCTGCACTCCGAGACGAATGTCTGTGCCAAATTTGACGAACCTAGGTCAATTCTGTGTCTAGTTATCATCCGGACAAGGTTTGGTCTATATATCAACATGTTGACGGTCACTGTGACCTTGACCTTTGACCGATTGACCTCAAAATCAATAGGGATCATCTACACTCCGAGACGCATGTCTGTGCCAAATTTGACGAACCTAGGTCAATTCTGTGTCTAGTTATCATCCGGATAAGGTTTGGTCTACCGACCGACCGACCGACCTACAGATCGACTGACCGACATTAGCAAAGCAATATACCCCCACTTCGTTGAAGGGGGGCATAATTAGGTCAAAATTTTACAACGGATATTGTTCTATCATTGTACAAAAGGCAGACCAATATGAGCTAAGCTCTGTCAAAAGGGGTTTTAATGCATCTGCAAAAATTATAGTCCCAGGTCAGCCTGTGCAGTTCATGCAGGGTGGCCTGGGCCGAAACTTTTTGCTATTGGTTAATTTTTCTGCAAGTCAATAGACCATTCTACATCATGATTCAGTCGAATGTAAGTCAACATGGATTTTATGGATCAATAACTATGCAATTACTGGCTTCCTGTGATGCATCACAAAGATACATTAAACCCCATTTTGCCAGAACTAGGCCCATATTCATTGTAACTCACATCAAAAATCATTTTGGACTGGAAGAAAATGTTCATCAATCCGAGAAGGCACAGCCAGGATAAGGCAGACAGCAGGGTTCCTGAAAAATATAATACAACATAAAGGTTGCACTCTTTACCAAACGAAAAAATTTTGCACTGGTCCAAATTAACAGCATTTGCAGACAACAATTTCAATGTGGCTTAACCTTTCACCAAACAATCCCAGGTTTCCATGACCCTTGGAAAGAGGGCTTTTGAAAACACTGTGGGAAAATGAGAAAATGATAGAAAGGAGCATTTTCTCCTATTCCTACATTTTCAACCATATCACAGAGAAATTCTGAATTTATTGTCGGCAGATTTTCTGAATTAAAAGAGTCTAAAATTTGTCATTTGGGAAAGGAAAAATGATGGAAACTGTTTCTGATAGGGCAGAAACCATGGTGAGAAAAGGAGAAAATGCTGGTTACCAGCATTTTCTAATTTTCATTCTATGTTTTCAAAAGCCTTTTTCGTTAAGAGTCGTTAAAACTCTGGATTGTGTGGTAAAGGGTTAGCTTTTGACAGTTCAAATCAGGTTGGGCCATTACCGTACAATTACAAAATTAATGTTTTAAATTGCCAGCTTTGCAAAATACTGCGAAAATATGAGTAATTGCTTGAAGCATATAGTTATATACACCTTTCCCACAGTATTTTCTTACTTACGGTTAATGATACAATACTGAAAAAATAAACAATGAAAAAAACTAAATGAAAATAATAAAATACACAATGCTTCAAATCTATGTCACTTGAATACTTGTTATTAAGTATGAGTGTTTCATGGGTCAGGGTTAGATGCTTTTTTGTGGCTAAAAGCAGGTTTTTTGAAAACATTCTTGAAATCCTATGGATTGCTCAAAAAGAGCAATTTGCTTATTTGTCACAAGGTTTCATTCTTTACCATCAGATTTCTCTTTTTCTCCCCACATTTTTTAAATCCTTTCAAACCACATTCTTCAAGCAAAATCGTATTTGATGGTGTTTGCTAATGCCTAGAAATTAGACGAATCTAACCTTTTGGCTTAGTTTAAACATAGTTTAAACTATTTTGGTAATCATCTTAAATGATATTAAAAACTACATGTATAAAAACTTTTGTAACCATATCACTTACCTCCCAAGTAGAGGAAAGTCCTGTCTTTGTTGTAAAGCGAGGCCAGACTGAAGCTGATGAAGATCAGACATGTCCCCAACAAGGCTGTCGACACGATGCTGAAATAACAATTTGTCATTTACTAGAATAGGATGCACTCACACAATATAAATTCACAGAACAGTAAATATTTTAACCCTTTTCCAAACAATCCTGCCTTCGTGGAAGGTAGCTTTAAAAAAACATTGTGCAAAAAAAGAGAAAATGCTGGTAACCAGCATTTTCTCTATTTCTCCCAAAGTTTTCCATCCTTTCAAAAACAATTGCCATCATTTGAGCCATATTTAATATGTCATCTGAAAATGCTTGAAATTTAGAAAAGTCCAAAATTCTGTTGTCTGGTGAAGGGTTAAATGGACTTTTTCAGTAAGGAAAACAGTTTAAATATTGCGACTATACCCCTTAAAGGAACTTTCACAACAAAATTGCCTTGGGGCCAATGTAGTTCGAGATCAGATTGCACAAAATGTGCTGTATGATCTTTGATCTACACTGTCCACCTGGCTGAAACAACCCCGAGAAGGAAGGCAGTGTTCTCACTAGGATTTTAAAAGTAGGATTCCAGGAATCTAACTCGGGAAAAAGTTGTATTCCCAACTGAAAAGATGGATTCCAGCTTGAAGAAGTTGGATTCCCATACAGTCAGGATGAATTTTCATACACAAGTAATAAACATCTTTAAAATGTAAATTTAGATCTACAAATTTAAATTTGTATCCTTAAACCAAGTAGATTTACATACAGCTCTCACTTGGCCGTAAGCATCCAATTTCTAGAGCCAAGAAACATCTTGTCCTAATTTGAAAACCACTTTCACACTAGTCTGATCACTAGGCTGATCTGGAGCTTTCCTTGCAATCCCCAGACATTTCTCTATTTTAAAGTTGTTCTTCGATAACATCGATCACATAAACAAATGTATGAGAGATAATCCAGTAATGGTAAAAAAAAAATATGATTTTCATGGAACACTGTTCTTAATTAATAGTTTTTACCCAAAAGCTTGACTGAAAAATTCATTGGAAAGTTGAAAGGTCATGGACAATACTCAATTATCTCACACTGATTGATGCATAATTTGCAAATGTCAAACAGTATGGCGGACATTAGCTACTTGTCATCCACAGTTTACCAGGTACTGAGTGATTGATAAAGAATGATGCATTTCGATTGGTTGTTAGTCTCCTTAAAAGCCATTTCTACCTCTTACACTACCCGACTTTAGTGATTCACCTGTGTATTGGATTTTTTCCCTTGTTTAACACCTCTTAAACAATCACTTGATAAACAAATCAAGCCAGGGATCATACATTACATGTTATATACAATCCCTGATAAAGCTGAGCAGCTAATTAGGGATGCGTTCACAGAAAAAAATTGTCATCTGGTGGAATCCTTTGTTGGGATTTTTTGTTATCCAATACGACAGTATTGGCGTTTCTGAGTATTCTGGAAGGCTTTAAAACACTGTGGGAAACGGTTGGTCACCAGCATTTTCTCATTTTCCTACTACATTTTCTACCCTATTCACTGCAAACCCATCATTTGAGATGTATTGATAATTCTTTGTAATGTATTCTAATTCTAGTTTGCAGTTGCTTTCAATTTGGACAAGTCTGAAATTTTATCATAATTATGGTCTGGAAATAAACAACTGAATGACCCTTACCTTGGATCTATATGGATCACATACTCAAGTAGAGGCCCCAGGGATATTCCTGCAAATAAACACAATAATGAACAAGATAAGATTGTGTGACATATTTACTTAAACTGAAACAAAATAAGAGCACTGTATGCTAGTGCCAAAACGTGCATCCAGTTGCTTCATCATTGAAATGTTTGAGTTAAAAAAAAAGCTAAACCCTTGACCACAAAAACCGAAATTTTACAACTCTCACTAAGAAGCCTTCGGAAAACATTATGGGCAAGGGAGAAAATGCCGGTAACCATATTTTCTACCCTTCCCAAAACAAATTGCAATTTTTCAGTCACATTCATGCTGTCATCCACGAACGCTTTCAAATTGGACTATTCTAAAATTTTGTTGTTCGGTAGAGGGTTAACTGCCAAAATTACTTTTAGAATTAGCTTCCCTTCAGAGATATCAGAAAATGCCATAGCTTCTTTCAAGATAACACAAACAATAGATTTATGACAATATCTCAATTGTTTTTTTTTTTTCAAAAACAGCTTGGCTAAAACTCAGGCAAAACAGGGCATGATGTTTCCAAGGGTCATGGGCTAAACTTTTCAATCATGCCTTTCGTAGGACCAGATTATTTGAAAGTAGGCAGTAAGATGCAAAAAGAGAAAACAAACTTGGGATCTTTACACTAATCCTAATGAAAACTTTACTGTGAACATTGTGTGGACAGTGTTGATCAAAGATCAGACAGTGACCGATGTGCATTCTGATCTAGATCTACACGGGCTGCAAAGTCGTCTTTAGTCATAAAAGTCCCTTAACTCTTTACTACACAGCAAAAATATATACCTGTCAAAATTGAAAGCATTTGCATGTGAAAAATTCTAATGTGGCTAAAATGATGGTATTTTGATGGGGTATATTGCGAGAAAAGAAGAAAATGCTGCTTACCAGCATTTTCTCCTTTACCCACAATGTTTTCAAAAAGCTTCTTCCTCAGGGTCGTGAAAACTCGGGATGGTGTAGTATAGGGTTAAAGCTCTAAACCCAACAAACATCTTCATTCGAGAAATAAGACCAAACTAATTTCACTTTCATAGTCGCTTATGCCCATTGTTTTTCAGCAAAGCGTATGGTGTTGATTCAGGATTACCTGTAGATTGCACCGTTTGTACAAACAGTGTTGATCAAAGATCAGAATAAACACTTTGTGCAGTTTGATCTAGATCTACACTGGCTGCAAAGTCATCTTTACTGTGAAAGTCCTTTAACTCTTCACCAAACAACAAAATTTTAGTCCAGTCCAAATTGAAAACATTTGCAGACAACAAATAAAAAGTGGCCATAATGATGGAATTTGTCAGTTAAAGGGTGGTAAACATTGTGAGAAAAAGGAGAAAATGCTGGTTACAAGCATTTTTTCCTTTTCTTACAATGTTTACGAAAGCTTCCTTCCTCAGGGTCAGGATTGTTTGGTATAGGATTAATTGGGCTAACCTGACTGGTGGTCAACCATACTGGTCAGGTCTTGTTCCTTTTATTGTTTATGAGCAAGTGCCTACTATACAATAGATGCAGATGTATGGAAGTAAACAACAAATGTCATTTTAATTGATATAAAACACACCATGGGAAATGAAGCAACTACATGTATATGTACTTGAAAGCAGCAGCTGATCTTTTTCCCACAATATTTTCAAAAGCTGTCTTGAAGAAGCAAATATCAAGTCTAACTCTTTACCAGATGAAAAAATTTCAGAATCGTCTGAATTGAAAGAATTTGCAGATGACAGATTAAACATGGTTCAAATAAAGTAATTTGGCTTTGAAACCATAAAAAACACTGTGAGAAAAAGGAGAAAATAATGGTCTCAACAAGCCTATATGAGAGCTGTCACCATGATAGGACTGAAATAATGTTGAAAGCCATTCAATCGATCAATCCCTTTCCGCAGGGCCGATAAAACCTGGTATTATGTAGTAAAGGGTTAAGAAAGATATAAAGAGTTTACCGCTGAGAAATGTAAATCCGGAGAAGATCATGAATCTCTTGGCCTCGGTTTCCTTCGAATGGCGTGTCGAGGCCAGCCATAGCATCAGTCCAATAGATCCGATCGCAGTCAATAATCCACCCTAAAACAAGTCAGAAAATAAGCAGACAAAATTTTGTATGTTCTGTGTTTAGCCCGTTACCACACAGCAATACATATTGAAGAAATTTTCAGAAAACAACTAAAATGTTTTTCAAATGATAGTATGTGTCCTTGAATAGGTAGAAAACATTGTGGAAAAAGGAGAATATGTTGGTTACCAGCATCTTCTCCTTTTCCCACAATGTTTTCAAAAGGTCTATTTTTTAGGGTAGTTAGAACTTGGGACTCTGTGGTAAAGGGTTAAATGCCATTTTCAACATCATTTCATTAAAACTGCAGCAGCCATTGCACAAACACATGCTTCCCTGGGGTTAAATTTACAAGGTTACTGCACAGCTTCCTTTGAATATGAAACCAACTGGCTGCTTTTGCAACTAAACATTATCAAAAATCTGTTACAGGGTGGAAAGGAATGAATCCTGTTGTGATCAAACTTTTTGGAAAGAATTCAAGAAAGCTGGGAATCTGAACCACGACTTCAGATTTACAAACCCTGCACATTAGTAACAGAACTACTGCGCTGACAGCAGCTGATAAAATACATGTACATGTACATACAACTTGTTTTTCAGCTCTTGCAATCTTACAGAAATGGTAAGCAGACAATTTAGCCAGATGATTTGGACTGATCCCAGTGTCTATTCTGGAAACTGAAAAGGGGGGGGGGGGGTAATTTCCCCCATCCATCTAAAAAAAGTAGGGGGGGGGGGAAGATTTAAAAAAATTGGCGGAAAAATTTTTGGACAGATATAAAACATTAGCTCATATAACAGAGGCGTATTCCTGCCCAGGGCTATACAGAATCTTTGAGTTACTGACCTGTTTACCCGTCAAAAGACAATTTCTGAAATATCTTTGACTTTCTCTAGAATTTAAATTCATTTTTGGAAAATAAATAAGAGTAGGACAGTTATAAAATTCATTCTGATAAAATTCATTGCACTAACAGTAGTGTACAACTAGGTAAAGTGGGCCATTTTTGACTGAGTCATTTTGGAAATGGGCCATTTTGCTGTCAATGAAGGTTACTTTAATAGACATAATGTGATGCAAAAGAGCTTTGGCAATGATGATTTTATAATCAAAAGAGGGGTACTTTCTTCCAGGCAAGAGCAATGCTTTGTTTTGGGAGTTTTCGTTGTTTTTTAACGCGCGACTGTTACGCATTGGATCAGATTTAATACAGGATCTGGAAAAATTAGCATGAATACCACAATCGTGCATCCTAGAGTAGACACTGTGATCCATTTGTCCAGGCCAAAAATCAGGAAAGGATAGTTTGGAATTTTCCTTTCTTGTTATTCTCTTCTTAATACTGAAGGGATTTGAATAATGAGGATCCATTGTACAAGCATTTGCTGGTGACCTTAACCCTTTACCACACAATTACAACTTTTAACGACCCTGAGAAAGAAGCCTTTTGAAAACATTGTGGGAATAGGAGAAAACGCTGGTAACCAGAATTTCCTCCTTTCCTACAAAGTTTTCTACCCTATCAAAGAACTAGAGGCGCTTGAGCGCCTGTATCGCTCCACAGGCCTGATATTTCTATAATGGCGAAAGGAAGTTTTTAACAATTATCATTCAATCCTGCATTTTAGCTCACTGAAGAAACAATTTGGTAGACAACCACCATAGGAACTTACCTGCAAAACAACAATGAAATCCAATGAATAGTTTTAGAGAAGAAATTTTTCAAAGATTTTACTTTATACCATAAAAGGAAAATGAGTCTCCCATAAAAGCCATGTTTTTTGACAGATCTTTTTTTTTTTAAGGAATTCTGTAAACCTGTATCTAAGGAACATTCCTGCAAAATAATAATGCTATCCAAATAGCGGTTTGGGAGGAGAAGATTTTTAAAGGTTTTTTACTTTGGTTGCCATGGCAACCAGAATTCTTCATGGAACACAATTATTTGAAGGAATTTGAAAGAGGACCACCAAAGGAACATTCCTGTGAAATTTGGTAAAAATCCAGTCAATAGTTTCTGAGGAGAAGTTTTTTAAAGAAAAAGTTTACGGACGCACGAACGGACGAACGGACGGACGGACGGACGAACGACAGACACAACACCATGACAATAGCTCGCTGGCCTTCGGCCAGTGGAGCTAACAACAATGAAATCCAATGAATAGTTTTAGAAAAGAAATTTTTCAAAGATTTTACTTTATACCATAAAAGGAAAATGAGTCTCCCATAAAAGCCATGTTTTTTGACAGATCTTTTTTTTTTTTAAGGAATTCTGTAAACCTGTATCTAAGGAACATTCCTGCAAAATAATAATGCTATCCAAATAGCGGTTTGGGAGGAGAAGATTTTTAAAGGTTTTTTACTTTGGTTGCCATGGCAACCAGAATTCTTCATGGAACACAATTATTTGAAGGAATTTGAAAGAGGACCACCAAAGGAACATTCCTGTGAAATTTGGTAAAAATCCAGTCAATAGTTTCTGAGGAGAAGTTTTTTAAAGAAAAAGTTTACGGACGCACGCACGAACGGACGGACGGACGGACGGACGCACGACGGACACAACGCCATGACAATAGCTCTCTGGCCTTCAGCCAGTGGAGCTAAAAATGTGTCATAATTGTGTCATTTGAGCTACTATGACATAATCGCCTGCAAATGCTTTCAATTTGAATAGGTCTAGAATTTTGCCAAGTGGTAAAGGGTTAAAACCATGAGCTCATTAAATTATGAACTATCTCCATACATAATTTACTGCTTACAAACTTGTGAAATATACATACACTCAGAAGGCTAGTAAACAGATGTACATAGGACCCAGCAGCAGCTGTCAACATGGAGACTGCCAGACTGCCATACACCTTCTTTAGATGATTTTGAACATGAGAGTTCCTACAAAAGATAATTTTTCCTTCAATATTACCATAATATGTATCTCTTAAGTTCTTTTCCCATTAACTTAATTACATGTGAGCGTCTTTGGACAAGACACTGATTTTAAGCAAACTTTAGCTCTAAATAAAATGAATAAATTTTGGTCTGAAGACAGGGATGAGGATCATTCTGGCAGAGATGAGGAAAAATGCTCAATCTTGATCATGCTGAGCATTTCTACTGTATAGTATTTGTATTACTTCTTGGAGAAATAGATGGAACTTTTCTACACAAGCTTTACATAGGAATATTCCCTATCATATTAAATATCATCATCATTACAAAAATACTACTTATTATCACAGAAAACTCTTTCCTATTACATGAGCCAACATTTATGTACAAATAATTACATGTACATAATTATCTCAATTGATCCATTGTTTTAATTAATCGATAAACACTAAGGGCAACAGCAACTTTGTATTTACTACAATTTAGCAATATCAGTACGAACACGATCAGGTAAGAACAGCATAATTGTTTTTGTGTATAATATTCATTAAAGTAGACTGCATTTTAAAATTGCACGCATGCAATCACTTACAAAAACAATTTCCTACATTTCAATAGCAAAACTAATGGTTATAGATCGATACACTGCAATTTTCTTGATAATTGTTCTACTTCCATTTTCCACCATTCAAACAAATTGGCTGACCAGACTAATTACTCCCCCAGGAAGACGAGCACCCGGCAACAACTTAAGCTTGATTCTAGTATACAACATAAAACAACAAAGTCCACGCAAAAACACTTTGCAAAACCAAAGATGAACCTTCCATAAAATCACAAAATGTTTAGTGTATATTGTCGTTTATGACAAACGCACGAAACATTTATTTTTCTTTTACAGTTTTTACCTTCGATAAAGTCTAAATGACAATGGCATGTGGTCATATACACTAGGTTTGGACTATGTTCTCCATATTTATGCATTTTTTTTTCATATTAAAAAGATCTGTTGTCTTCATTTAAATGCGCAAGAAATATGCTATATTTTTGAGTCAGGTTTTACGAGCGACACCGATTGCGCAATATTTAGTCTGCACAGGCTCGGCTGTTGCTACCCAAATCCGGGTTTCGGTACACTTTACTGTGGATTCTTCACTTGAGTTCAACCCACTTTAAGACCCGTAAAGACAACCAGTGTAAAGGGGTTCCGGGCTTGTTCGTCCCAAAACCAGTTCGTACCTGGGCTTGTTCGTCCCTGGGCTTATTCGCCCGGGCCTGTTTGCCCGGGCTTGTTCGTCCCAAACTACCTTATCGATCGTATTGGAATGAACAGTGCTATGTGCCTTTCAAAACGAATTGTTATTTTACATATAAAAGTAATTTGAATAAAACTTTCTATTGGTAGTTTATTGAAGTGTCTTCTCTTCTCAAGACACACTGACAAGTTTATTGCCTAGTGTTGGCGAAATAACATTTACCATGGGGTTGTTTAAACATGTGACTGTATGGTAAAAGCTACTATGATAAGATACACAGAAGTTGTTTCTTTGTTTTTGTTGTTCAACGCCGTATTCATCGCTGTTTTCAGCAATATTAGTTATATCGCGGCAGCCACTGTAGGGCTCCGTACCGGTATTCGATATATATCGAAAACCGATATCTTACGTTCGATAGATATATCGGATCGAACGTTTCTGTATCGAACAAAATATCGATCATCAAAAGAAAATAACCGTAAAGCATATAAATACCCAATTTAGTTGTTTTATCGGCGAAATTCATTGCGAGTTTACTTTCATATTATCAATTCCCGGAAAATCAAATCAAACAACCGGTAATTCGGATAGTTTCGGACAGATTCCTTGACACTTACATGACCGAGATGTTAGGAACTTGAGACTTGGGGGTACTTCGTTGATCGATTCCAAAAGTGTATATTCATTGTCTATTTTTGTAACATTGTCAAACAAATATAGATAATGATAAATGATTTTGAATAACAGCAAAACATGAACAAATTAGACGTCATTCATATTTAAATCGCCTTCATAAAGAGCATAACGATTTATCTACGGACTGTACTTTAATTACAAATCGAACACGTCCTACTATTTAGTTCGTCTGCACTCTGAAGAAATATGCCGCCCCCAAAAAGCAAAGTTTGGCAGTATTTTAACAAGACCGTCGATGGTGCGGAGTGCAAGTTATGCAGCAAAAAGGTCGTTAGTAAAGGGGGTAACACCACAAATCTAGCTGTCCATTTAAGACGAGCACACAAGATCGAATGCACCCCTCATCCATCCGTCGCAGGTTTGTACCTGAGCAAATCATTTCCAAATCTGACACTTAATTCCCGATTGTAGATCTAGTTAGATTTCATATTAATTTAGGCCTACATAATTATGAAATTTCAATACAATCTAGAAGTGTTAAATTTGCGGTATTTTGTTTTTCAGGTATGCTGAAAAAAGTTGCTCCTACAAAACAGACATCGGCAACTGCGACTTTAAGTTTGACTGAAGCTATGTCAGTGGAACCTCCCATTCACATGGACAGTGATGAAATGCCTGCACTACCAAAGATGAAAGACTGCAGTAGCGATTCTAATATTGAAAGTGGCACCACCGTCTCACAGACAACTGAGACAAGAACTGAACAGGTAAATCTATACACATGCAGCTACAATAATCACTTCTGTCGTACTGCCAGTTTTAAAATGCTTACTGTATTGGTCTTCTGGCTTTGTATTTTAAGAAGTTTTGATTTGAGTTCTATGTGTAGTTATGGAAGAATCAACTTGCTGTAGGTATTTTTTTTCCCCTGAACAAATTGCTAGGGTCATTTCATAGAATGGTTTCCTTGTTTCTAGGAACTCTTCAGCTTTCATGACGTCAGAGACTTTAAAGTCTCTGTAAACAGAGATGAATCTAGGGATTTTCAGTGGAGGGGCAGCTCCCCCATGGACTTCAAAACTGGGCGGAAGTTCAAAATCACTTGGAACAAAACGTCATGGTGCGAAAGATTTAGGGTACGAAATGTCATGGCGGTTATGTTCGAGTTATTTCCCTTGTACTGCCTTGGTAACAAGTAAACAAATTACGATGCATCCGATACCGAATCAATCCAATGTCATATTTTGTGTTGAAATCGGAAAGAAATGAAAGCACAAGCATGTACTCTATTGTTCTTCATCTAGAAATCAAACAAACAAAAAAAACCTACGCAGCACGCATTTTAGATTGCGGGTACCGGCAATTTCTTTCGCGGACACTCACTCATCAAGTTAAAGAAATACGCCAGGCCAGAGCAAAGTGACGTGAATTCTGCGATCGCGCGCCCTAGTTTCATCTCTGCACTCTCTATTCAAAATAGCGTTCAAACATAAGACAGGTTGATTTTTTCTTTTTTACATATTCAAGGTATTACTGGTATCCAGCCAAGGCAAGTCAGAAATCAGCATCTGGGATCGAGCTAGAACGGCAAAGTTAGACAGTGCAAAGCAGCAAAGAATTACCCGTATGATGGCTGTGTATTTAGTGAAAGACATGCGCCCTTTCTCAACAGTTCAAAGTGTAAATTTCAGGTAAGAGAGTCGGGGGAAAAGCAAGCTAGGGCTTATTTTAGTCACTTAAAATACAATGCATACCACATTATCAATAATAATTCAATAACCAGTAAAATCTTGTTCATTCATTCTAGTATGATTCTATTAAGTTTTGGAAATTTGAGTGATTAAAAAAAAAATAGAAGACATGTAAAATCCTTTTCATTGATGTGTCTGTGTGTATTATATATGTTTAATCTTTGTTTGCCACTAGTCTACTTTAATTGCCACATTTAAATTCTGTTTCAGAAATATGATCCATGCCATTGATGCCAGGGTTGTGATTCCAAACAGTGACACATTCAGCCAACGTATAATTCCATCGTGGTACAACATTGAAGTGGCTAAACTAATGGAGGAGCTACAATCTACAAAACATGTTTCCTAAACCTCTGACTGCTGGACATCTAGGACTACTATTCCATATATGACAGTTACAGCTCATTTTCTTGATGAAAATTATGACCTAAAATCAAAAGTTTTACAAACAAGGGTATTAGATGAGAGACACACTTGAGAAAACATATCAGTGGCCTTAAACTCGGTACTTCAATCATGGAAAATTGATGACAAGGTTAGTGTCATAACAACAGATAATGCAAGTAATATGGGGCGTGCAGTCCAGATATCTGACATACCTTTGCAAATAGGCTGTTTTGCGCACACGCTTGATCTTGCAGCAAAAAAAGCTGTTGAAGTAGCCAAGCCTCTATCGAAACATATGAAGCCAGTTATAAATTTCCTGCATAGAAGTCACATTGGTGCTAAAGTTATTAAAGAGAAACAGGAGGCCTTGCATGTACCAACACACAAACTGATAACAGACACTGAAACTAGATGGAACTCAACCTATCTAATGTTTGAATGCTATTTTGAACAGAGAGTGGCGATACATGCAACTTTTATGGACAAACGATTGGAAGCCCATAAGTCAGTTTACAGAGACTTTAAAGACTCTGAAGTCGTGAAACAATGAAACCGTTTTATGAAATGACCCTAGCAATTTGTTCAGAAAAAAAAACCCACTGCAAGTTTGATTCTTCCACTTTGTGACAAAATCCTCAAACGATGTGAGCCAAATGACAATGATTCCGACTTTACAAAGCAGTTGAAAAAGGCAATTGGTGACAATTTTTCCAAACGGTATAATGAAAAACCTGTTCGAGACTATTTACTGAAATGTACTGCCTTAGATCCACGAATGAAACTGAAGAGTATTGTCCAAGAGTCTACATGGCAAATATTGTCTGAAGAGATTGTTGAGCTGCTGGTATGTACCATAAATTAAACTATAAACCCATTACCACACAATCCCTACTTTTGACGCCCCTGAGAAAGAAGCCTTTTGAAAACACTGTGGGAAAAGGAGAAAATGCTGGTAACCAGCATTTTCTCCTTTTCCCACAGTGTTTTCTACTCTTCCCAGAACACATTTCTATTTTTCAGTCACCTTTATTTTGTCGTCTTCAAATGCTTTCAGTTTGGACCAGTCTAAAATTTTCTCGTGTGGTAAAGAGTTAAAGAATCCTTCTTCTACTAACCTAGCCGTGAGTATGTGGTTTATTCATAGTATCAAGATTTAGACAGAATTTCCTTCTCAGTTTGTAGAAACTGGGTGCAATATTTTATGAAAACATCAGCTTTTCTTTCAAAGTTTGCATCTTGTTTTCAGGAGCTAGAAGAGATGGTAAGAGACAGTGATGTTGTTAAGAAAGAGGAAGAAGAATTTGAAACAGAGGCATCGCCATCACCCAAGAAGAAGGCTAAGACATTGATGGAGACCTTTCTAACCGATGACGATGATGACGAAATTACAGTGACATCTGTCTACAAGCGAAGCCACCAGGAAATGGCAGCTGATGAAATCAAGGCCTATAGGGAGATGCCTAAGCATGCCAACCCTCTGCTTTTTTACCAATCAAATCGCTACCGACTCCCACATCTGTACATATTAGCAGCTAAATATTTAATTGCTCAGGCCACATCAGTGGCATCTGAGCGGGTGTTCTCGACTTCTGGGGACATTCTGTCGGCAGAAAGGTCTAGCCTAGATGCAGACGCACTAGATGCAATGATATTTTTGAAAAAAAATGCTAAAGCTGCAGACTTTATTGTGTAAAACTTACTGAAAAGCATCCTAAACGTTAAATAAAGAAGAACAAACACAGTTTCCGCTTTTTTTCTTTCTTTTATTGAAAATTGAAACATCATATGATATATCGAATATCGATCATTTTGTATCGATACAAATATCCTATCGATCAAACTGACCGATACGGAGCCCTAGCAGCCAGTACTACACCGCCTCTTGCCTACGGCTTACATTCCATATCACACTATAAATTGAAAATTCATGTCAATATCCATACATAGTTTTCTTTACTTTGATTTCATCTCAAGCGTAATGATGGGGATGACTTATTTTGCACAGTTATATATCTTAGTTTGAGTTGAATGACCGAGGATTATATGTGCTGTTAACACCTTTTCATATATACCTGTCAAATCAGTGAAGTATGCAGTATTAACACCTTTGTTTGGCAGGTACATAAGTTGGAACGAACAAGCCCGGACCAACGGGAAATCAGTTGGGACGAACAAGCCCGGACGAACGAGCCCGGACGAACAAGCCCAGGGACGAAAAAGCCCGTTACCGTGTAAAGGTTTCAAGACGTTATCATCCGATGGAAGAGCTATCTACGATGCTGTTAAATGCTACGTTATGAAATAAGAATCTAAAAGGAAGACTGTTGACTTTAACGCGTAGAAAGTAGGAATGCTTTTTATGTTTTTGGGAGAGAACACGAAGTGACGTAATTCCTATATCGAAAATAAACTAAATCCTCCACAGCCAGATTACGTGAACGTCATTATAAAACAGTAAATATAAATCAAGTTTGAGCTTGAAAAGATTAATGAAATCGGGATAAACTGAAAAATAACTTACAAATGGTCGAATTTGAAAAGTGAATCCGGGAGGAATTCGTTCCTTGTCGCCATCTTGAATGTTTTCTACGTCGATGTGTCACTTTTCGATCCTTCTACTTGAGTGACTGTACTGTTTCGACCGTTCTAGAATAAAATGGACACGTTGAAAAATCATTAACTTAATTCTGTATTACTAGAATTTGAAAGGAAATATTTCTTTTTAACCTGAAGTAAAACTCTTTTCAGTGTCTAAAAATGCGAGCCTACTGCTTATCAAGGTATAAAGTGAGTTTAAGATAGATCTACATCCAGGGGCGGGTTTAGATGAATGTCAGACGTTTCACTACTAAGACGTTTCACACTTAGGACGTTTCACTATTTAGACGTTTCCTACCAAGACTTTTCACTACATTTTTTCATTTGTTGAGACTTTTCACTACCTTTTTTTATATGCAGGTAGTTTATTGTGTTTCCATTTTTCTATTTTCTATTTTTAATTATAAAAACAGCTTATTTATGAAACTTATTTATTTGTTTATTTTTATTTTGATAATTTTGTTATTGGGTGTTTTATGTGAATTTGATGTGTATGTACGAGTCATTCAAAATTGGGATGGAAAGTAGATGAATAGGCTGAGGTATTGGGTGGACCGTATATTTTTTTTGTGAGTTATCATATTAAGCCATTATGGAGAAAAGCTGGTGTTAAGTATTTTCTTCTTTTCGCACATTGTGTTCTTAATCCATTCCCAAACAACAATGTTTTAGATTGGTCCAAATCAAAAGAGGTTGCAGATGACAATTCGAAGTGAGTTAACTTTGAAAAATAAGTATCCCTTTGGACAGAAAATATTGTTGTAAAAGAAGAAGTTGCTTTTTACAAGCAATTTCTTCTTTTCCCACAATGTTTTCCTCAATATAATACCTGAGGGTCTTGAAAACCAGTGATTTTTTTGGAAAGGGTTAAACTATCTTTCTTAGGGTTATAAAAGGTTTTTATAAGGGCGGAAGGGGGTTGGCTTATACTTTGAATGCCAGCTTATCATCTGTTTTTGTTGTTGTTACATCATAGACATTACATCAGCTTGAAAAACCATGGGCATTATGTCTTCATTATTTAGGAGTTATTGCCCTTTGTTATTATACATTTGGGTTTTTTGTTTGGAGGATAGCTTCCAAAGTATAAGAGCTATTGACTTTTCAGATAGAGATAGATCAGACTGAGGGCAAGTGCAGTGCATAAGATCCATATCTCTGCCCTAATTGTTTTTGGATAATTGCCCTTATTTATATTTTTTGTTTGGAGCATGACTTCCAAAGCATGAAAGCTATTGACTCGAAACTTCAACTGCAGATAGATCACACTGAGGATAAGGGCAACATTCAGGATCTGTAACTGTATGTAGTATTTTGTGAAGTTATTACCATTTGTTATCTTACATTTTGGGTTTGGAAAGTGGCAGGCATTTAGTGGCGAGACTCCAGGTGGCGGCATTTGTCCACATGTGACAGTTAAAATTCCTTGATGTTTTCCATACATAGAGGATAGATGGTTGGTGTCTTGGATTGAGAAACTTTATTTGGCAAGGTGTAGGAATTTTATCTGAATTGCCTTTGGCTCACACGAAAAGATTCCTAGGAATTCAGATATAATTCCGAAACCAAGCCCAGTAACTTTCCCAGTCCAAGACATCTACCATATTTTCTATATTTCCTGTTTCATTTATTATCCATATCTGACGAAATTGAATATCTTGCTCAAAGTATCCGACATATCAATAGTTTTTCCCTGCTTCAGTTAAGAATGAATAGCTGTGTAAAGCATTCCTACAATATCCAACTGCAATAATGATGCCCTGTACGCTTTTGATTACTACATGAATGTGAAATTTTCCCGCAGAGAAATTTTGTGTCCAGTGTAGACAAAATTAATATTTTACGTCTAAAGTGTTTCAACATGGCATAGAAAGAAAAAACAGTGGCTCTTCATGATGAAAGATTTTATCTACTTCTCACAATGTTTTCTAGCTGTCTATAGAACTTCAGCTCATTTGTATCAATTTCTACATTGTCATCAATTCTGCAGCTGCCTTCAATTTGGAAGGGTCTACAGTTTGTTGTTCAGTAAAGGGTTAACATTTTACCATGTAGACTATTATTAACATGCTATGTTTGGTACTGTACAGGGTTATGTGCATTAACTTCTTACCCTGCAAACTATTTTTGACATGCCACTTGCTGGCGTAAAATTTATGATGAACATTGAATTTTAGCTTTTGAATGCAATATAAACAAAATAAGAAATCAGTCAGTATTTTATTATGCTAACCCAGCTTGCCCGCAGGGCTCATAAGTAAAGTGTAGGGCTCATGGGTAAAGTGCAAGTCTCAAGCTTTACATGTTGGCTTATGGGTAACATGCAAGGCTCAGGAGTAGCATGAAGGGCTCAGGGATAACATACATGGCCCATGGGTAACATGCAGGGCTCCAGGGTGACATATAGAGCTTAAAGTAACAAACAGGACTAATGGGTAACATGCAGAGCTAATGGGTAATGTATGGGGCACACCAGTAACGTGCAGGGCTCAAGAGTATTATGCAGGGCTCAAGGATAATGTCCAGGGCTCAAAGATAATATCTAGGGCTCATGGATAACATCCAGGGCTCAAGGGTAACATGCAGGGCCACTGGTAATGTACAGGACTTAAGAGCAGCATGTAGAGCTAATGGGTAGCATGCAGGGCTCAAGGGTACCGTGCAGGGTTAAAGGATACTGTGCAGTACTCAAGGGTAACATGCCGGGCTCAAGGGTAGCATGCAGGGCTCAAGGGTTGCATTCAGGGCTCAAGGGTGGCATGCAGGACTCAAGGGTGGCATGCAGGGCTCAAGGGTGGCATGCAGGGCTCAAACAGAGCATGCTGGGCTCAAGGGAGGCATGCAGGGCTCAAGGGAGGCATGCAGGGCTCAAGGGTAGTATGCAGGACTCACCTGTAAGGTTCAGGACTCTCCGATAATATGCAGGGCTCAAGAGTAGCATGCAGGGCTCAAGGGTACCAAGCAGGGCCCACTGATAATGTGAATTGTGCAAGGGTTATGGGTAACCTGTAGGGCTCAAGGTCGGCATGAAAAACATGCAGCACTTATGGATAATTAATAGTGTACATTGGTAACATGGAGGGCTCACAGGTAACATGCAGGGCTCACAGGTAATCTGTGGGGCTCATGGGTAACAGGCAGCGGTCTCAAGGATACCATGCAAGGCTAGTGAATCAAGGATTGTCATTTTGAGTCAGGTTCACTCTTTTTCAAGGCTTGAATTCAGGCATAGTGAAAAGATTTAGGCCTCTTCCACACTGTTTGGCATTGTTTCTAATTTGTTAATGTCGAGCCAGTTGCAGTGAGAGAGAAGTTTGTGTAGCATCTGTAACAGGAACTTAACCCTTTACCACACAATGACGAGTTTTAACGACCCTTAGAAAGAAGCCTTTTCAAAACATTGTGGGAAAAGGAGAAAATGCTGGTTACCAGCATTTTCTCCTTTTTCCACAATGTTTTCTACCCTTTGAGAAGCAAACTCCACAATTGGAGCTACATGTAATTTGTCATATGCAAAAGCTTTGAAATCAGACCAGTCTAAAATTTTGTCGTTTGGTAAAGTATTAAAGAAATGTGTATTATACAGATAGTCTGATAGGTTATGGGCTAAAGGTAAAATCTGCTAATGAGTAAAGAAGGCCGATTTCACATTCATATTACATCTTTAAAACAAAAGTCGCAACATTTCAATTCTATCGTGGCAGCCAGTGCTTTCCAGGAGTTTCTTTACCAGTTTTTGCAAAACACTGACTCCTCTCTGACTCCAGTGGGACCCCAAATCTCAAGCCCTGCATATTACTGACTGAGCAATTGGGATCAGCATGAATAAAATGTTCCCCCTTCATTGTCATGTGTAACAAGAGCACTACATGTGGGTTCACTGCTCGACTGCAGTTGCTTTTAGTGACAATTCTAAGTAAAAAAAGGGGGCATAACTGTGTCAAAAATATTTTGATGGCTACCTGCTGCTGTTGTGTGGGATCCCCTTCTCAAGGTTAACTACTAGTTTTAGTTTGATTGATTGATTGTATGGTGTTTAACGCCATTTTCAACATTATTTCAGATACAGTATATTGCGGGGGCCAGTGAACCTATCCATGCTTTCCTGAATTTTCTTTTACCAGTGTTCCGCACAATATTCTTTCCAAGCCACTGGCTGCTTTCCCACGTAACCATCTTAAAAAAAATGGTCAGGGGCAATAACTACATGTATCATAACATCAATCCTTGGAAAGGAATTGCCCTAGGCAAGAATCCAACCAGCCACCCCCTGTTCTGAAGTCCTGTACGCTACCGACTGAACTAACGGGCTCAGCTAGTTTGAGTTTGAAGTAAATATCTTTAGTGATAATAGAGATACTATAAAATGTCAAAGTTTTTGCACAAAACAGACAACGATGACAAGGCTATGATAATATTGCCTACCCTTACTTCATTTAACCTGACCCAGGTCAACATCATTTACATAAATTAAAATTCTATTTTTACCAACAGCATCGCACGAAACTGCCTTTGGCATATGTCTGGAATGGTCACGGAAATAATGTGTACAGTACGAGCGAATTAAATTGCTTACCTGTACCTTCCGATGCATATTTAACTTCCCGAATAACAGTCGGAGTTCTATTTAAATGCCTACTTATATATTCAGCATAAAGGTCAAGATCAGGTTGAATGAAGTAGGTAATACTTCAACATTTTCTTAAAAAATCAGCCGAGCTAAAAATGAGAAGCCAAACATTTTTCTTTTATCTCTCCTTTTTTAATTAACGTAACAAATAAAAATAGATTTAACAATATGAGAGACTAAATAACATTGTTTGGGAAATTGATAATGTCTACATGTATCTCTCTGGTCTTTTTCCTTTCTAAATGCATAAATATAAATGCAACACAATTTGAAAGAGAGAAATAAAAACATACAATTAACTATGTAACATGGGGTTGGAAATAAATAATTTATATTCCTAATTTTCTACACAAACTTTTCAAGTAAACTCTTGTTGCCAAAAGGCATATACTGGCCGGTCTTCTTTAAATCAATACTAACAGAGTTCCAGATGAAAAGGAGTTATGGTATTCTTAATCCATTATTTCCCTTCGAAACCCTATGTTCTGGGTACTCATTAGAATCATCTCATGAAGACGATTCCAATGGGTACCCACAACATAGGGTTTAGTGGAGAATAATTAATATTTTCAATTTTGAAATCAAAATCACTCTGATACAAAGCTGCCAAAAAAGAAACAAAAATAGCTGCCATATAAAACTATACTTATCAAATTAAAATTACAAAACCCTACAAGATGGCAAACATGTATAAAACAGTGACAAAATATCAAAATAAAAAGCAAAACAACTATAATACACACAAAGACATCCCCCAACACACACCAAACACCGTTTTAACCCATTTCCACACAATCCCGAATTTAAACGATCCTAAGAAAGAAGGCTTTTGAAAACAATGTGGGAAAAGGAGAAAATGCTGGTAGCCAGCATTTTCTCCTTTTCCCACAGTGTTTTCTACCTATTCAATGTCAGATATTATCATTTGAAAAAAAAAAAAATATTGATTGCTGTTGGTAAACACTTTCAATATGGACAAGTGTAAAATTTTGCAGTGTGGTAAAGGGTTAAAGATAGATATTCAGATTTTACAATCTCATCAAACTTCAAAAAAAGATATAGTACTAATTAAGTTAGGCGATAACTGGTAAATCATCATTTAAAAAGAAAGGCAAAAAACAAGAAAAAAAAAAGTTTTTTAAGGGTATTTCCTTAACCCTGCACCACACAATCCCGAGTTTTAACGACCCTGAGAAGTAGGCCTTCTGAAAACATTGTGGGAAAAGGAGAAAATGCTGGTTACCAGCATTTTCTCTTTTTCCCCACAATGTTTCTAGACTACCTGATACAAATATCATCATTTGTGCCATGTAAATTTTGTCGTCTGCAAGTGCTTTCAAATTGGACCTGTCAAAAATGTTGTTTGGTAACGAGTTACATGAAATAGGCTACATGGCCTCCTCTAGTGTTTTGTAGATTTTGCCAGTTTTGTAAAGACTTCTAAGAGTGTAACAAGGATTTGTATTCAAATCAGTATGATGACATCATATCTGATGTAATAAAAGTAGATGGAGATGCTTATTTTTGAGCAACCATACCATTATTTAAATGACCAAATTTGTAACTATTCAACTGAATGTTTCAATGAATTTCCTATATGACTGCAAAGAAAAAAACAACTATTTTATCTGTGTTTTGCAAGAAACTTTAATTCATGGAATAAAAATTAAAATTAGGCCCCTTTAGAATAAAACAACAACCTTTTCATGTCATGAGATTTAAATACAAATTTATCTCCATGTAAAATCATTTCTCAAAATATGAAAGTTTAAGTCTATTAATATAAAATAAATAGAAATAGAATTGGTGAAAAAAATGCCCGTCTTGAATTTTGATATGTTTTATTAGTTAGTGTGAATTAAATATTTAAGATTTAATTTACTAGATTGTTTAAATGACTAGAATGGCACCAAATTAACATGATATATAAATAAGTTATCATATTCAGTCTATGTAAAAATCAACAGGAACAACTGCCATACAAATCATAAAGGTATGATTGAGTCTTCAGATCAAATACCAAATACGGTATGTCACTTTACCTCCAACCTTTACTCTAGCCTAAATCAGCTGTAACATAGAGTTAAGTGCGTTTCAAGATTTGGGCTGGCAATGAAGAGACAAGCATTAAGTAAATAAACTGACAAACCATTAGTTTATCTCAGACAATATCTGTACGAATTCACAGCAAATAAGCCAAGTTACCTGTAGCTCAGTTTACATGAACTCTTCTGATCGATTTATCGACTAAAATGTCACTTTCTACGTTCACAAGATCCACTGAAGTTGACACACAGGTATTTCACTGAAGGCCAGTCAAGAAGAATAATCAAGAAGAATTCCTTATTTAGTATTTAGCTGTATCAAAACTTTTTAAAATATTGTTCAAGAGTTAACTTGAGGCCATCAGCTGAACTTGGCCATAATGTTAGATAATGGTACCACGCAATTAAACATAGCATTGTCTGAAAATCAATAATCATCGACCTACGAAGGTCATAATCAAAGGTCAAAATTCCGGAACAAAATTTTGATGTGACATTCCACTCACTTGGTCCTTAATACAGACTTTCATAAAGAGTTTATTGATGGCCAGTTTATGATATATTGTGTTTGTATATCTAATATCAATGCAAATTTTATGGCATTGTGAATATCACACCAAGCCAAACTTGTAAATATTTATCCCTTTCCTACACAATCTCAAGTTTTGCAAGTTTTTTCAAACTCGATGAAGAGGCCTTTTGTGGGAAAAGGAGAAAAAGCTGGTAACCGGTATTTTCTCCTTTTCCCCACAATGTTTTTTTCTCTTTCACACACAAATCTTATCATTTTACCACACAATCTCGTGTTTTAACAACCCATAAGAAGTGGCCTTTTGAAAACATTGTTTGAAAAGGAGAAAATACTAGTAACCACCATTTTCTCCTTTCCCTACAATATTTTCTAGCTTGTAAAAGACAAATCCCATCATTTGAGGCACATTTAACTTGTCGTCTGGAATTGCTCTCAATTTGGACAGGTTTAAAATTTTGTGGTCTGGTATTGAGTAAAAACCCGCGCAGAAGGGTGTGGTATTGGTCCTTTGGCAGTACAGGGACCCACTGCTTGGAAAAAAATGGTTCCACTGCCCTTTCACGAGAATGTCTTCACTTTCTGTTGTATATTTTCTCCACAAAGCGGACAAAAGTTGGTTCTTTGAGAACACGATAAACAACAACAGTGGTGTTGACAGGGTAAGAATAAGACATCAGACAGAACTTGTTGACACAGTTTACAGTTTAGCTTGTATTTCAGCTGGCTATATTCTTCGGCAGGTTCTGTAATGAAAAAAAAAAAACTGTTTACTAAATATATATTTATACATGATTAAATTGAAGCCCAATTAACCCTTTAATTACCAAACAATCCCGAGTTTTAACAACCCCAAAGAAGGAGGCTTTTGAAGACATTGAGGGAAAAGGAGAAAATGACGGTAACCAGCATTTTCTCCTTTTCCAACAATGTTTTTTATCCTATCAAAGACAGAAGTCGTGTTTTGAGCTTAAGTTAAGTTGTCATCTGAGAATCCTTTCAATTTGGTGGAGTCTAAAATTTTGTTGTGTAACAAAGAGTTAAGTTTTATCACCTGTTGTATATTCCTAACATGTGCAAGCATTTGATGACCTTTCTGAAAACATAGACATACATATATGATTTTTATAATTGCATAGATGAAGATTGAAAATAAAGAAAAAGCCTTAGATTTGGCAAACAGTAAACATTACACAAAATACAACTATACATTGTAAATGTACATGTACTGTAATAAATAAAACGTTAAGAGATGCACGGCCTAGATAATTAATTGCTGGGGCATTTGTTCAAATGGGACTGTTTTTTTTTATTAACTCTTTACCAAACAATCCTGAATTTTAACGACCCTGAGGAAGAAATCTTCTGAGACATTGAGGGAAAAGGAGAAAATGCTTGTAACCAACATTTTTTTCCTTTTCCTTAAATGTTTTCTATCCTTTCTCTTTACTACACAAGAAAAATTTAGACTGGTCCAAATTGAAAGCATATGCAGACAACAAAATAAATGTGACTCAAAAGATGGAACCTCTCCTTGATAGCGTAAAAATACTGTGGGAAAAGGAGAAAATGCAGACAAAATGTAGACAAATTGCATCATTCGAGTCACATTTTATTTGTGGTCTGCAAATGCTTTCAATTTGGACGTGGTCAAAATTTTTGTCATTTGGTAAGGAGTTAAGTGCATTTAGTTTTACAGCTTCTGATTGACTGACAAGCCATTAACTTGTGAAACCATGCTTATTAAAACAAGCCCAGAACTAAGTGGTCAATAGACAAATTTTGTGTATATCATTGCACCAATAGAAGGCCATGAGCGGCTGAAGAGATTTCCAATCTAAAAGAAGTATTTCCATGATCGATGGCCTAATCCAGTTTATTTTAATATGCCATTTCCTTTTACATGTCTGAGTGCTATGGAAAAACTCATTTGTTTGAGAAAAATTGGGTTTAATTGTGTTTATTTCCTTCAGTTTTGCACAAAATCCAATACATGGTCTTCAAAATTTAATATTGAACTCATAGTGGCATTGCCTTCGACAAATGCCAAAAAAATTACCTGTAATTTGAACACTGTCTGTGGCAGGATAGTTATTTGTTCTCTCAGCCTGTCTCAATCTTTCAATTTCATCTACAGCAACTTCTACTGATACATGTATGTTGTCTTCACCTGTGACAATAATACATTGAGGAATCATTTGTGAAAAGTGTTTTGTGTGTTTGTTTGGCTGCAGTTTTATGCATCTTTAACAAGTTTTTCAGTCATATTTGTATTAAGACGACAGTTTTACTTATCCTTGTTTTTCATTGCTTTCACACAAATGAGATGATGATTATTTACTTTTGGAAGTCAGGAACCATCTTGACCTTTAACCCTTTAATCCTTTCCCATGCAACAAATTTCAGACTCTTTCAAATTCAAAGCATCTTCAGATGACAAATTCAAAATTGGTACAAATGAGCTTAAGCTTGATAGGGTAGAAAACATCGTGGGAAAAGGAGGAAATGCTGGTGACCTTCTTTTTCTCTTTTTCCCATAATGTTTTCAAAACCTTCTTTCCCAGGGTTGTTAAAACCTGAGATTGTTGGGTAACCGGTTAAACTGCTAAAAAAATGAAACTAAGTTTCTCCTCGAGAGTAAAAGCCTTAATATTGCAGTTTCAAAGTTGATTTCACAGTAAAGAAAATACTGTATCAGACAGTGTAGATCACAGATCAGACCGCACATTTTGTGCCGCAAAGCACCCCAAGTCCTGCTTTGCAAGCAGCCTGAACGTTAAAAAAAAATTAGAAATTGCAGGTTACTATATTCTTTCCCCCCCCACAATACTTTTTAAAGCCTTTCTTCTTCAGGGTCATGAAACATAGGCTGGTTTAATAAAACGTTAAACTAGACTTACTACAGGTGATTTTGAAATCTTTTGTACAGTATTAATACTCAAAAAATTTAAACCTTTATCACAGAGTCCTGACTTTAACTGACCTCAGTGTAGAAGGTTTTTGAAAAACATTGTGGGAAAAGGAGAAAATGCTGGTAACCAGCATTTTCTCCTTTAACCACAATGTTTTGTACCATATCTTAGAGAGAGAGATCATCATTTCAGCAACATATATGTTTTTGTCTTTTGTCTGCAAATGCAACGTTTGTTGTCTGCAAATGCTTTCAATTTTGACAAATCTAAAATTTTGTCATTTGGTAAAGAGTTAATCTATGACAACATAGGAAAACATTGTGGCATCAAGAGAAATTGCTTGTTATACCTAGTATGAGTTTTATGCATGATAATTACCTTGAGTAAGCCTAACCAATGCCCTATCTATCACGGACTCCGAATAGCCCATCTCTAGTAACTGTTGTTTGACATCGATTTTCGGGGGTGCTCGAAACCTTTTGGAAGAAGATTGTTGTTTGTCTTTTACGGGGCTTATCGCAGCACCAGTCTTTGGAAGTCCTGTTATGTCTGGTTTTATCAGGGTCTGTAACAACAATAATAATAATAATAATAATAATAATAATGATTATAATAATATTAATGATAATGATGATTATGATAATAATTATAGAAATAGAAATAATAATAATAATAATAAATAATAATAATAATAATAATAATTCTTGTAATTATAATTGAGCCATGCTCTGTGAAAAGGGGGCCTAATGCATCTGCGAAAAGTATCGAACCAGGTCAGCATGCGCAGTCCGCGCAGGCTGACCCGGGCCGAAACTTTTCGCTATTGGTCAATTTTCTGTATGTCAAAGGACCAGTCTACCCAATGATCGAGTCGGTTGTTGAAAGAAGTGGTTATTTTGGATCCATAATTAAGTGATGACTTGCCTGGCATCATGTATCACGGAGGTGCATTAAGCCCCCTTTTGCCAGAGCATGGCTCAATTATAATACAACATATCTAGTAATAATAATAATTCTTTTTGTTGTTAACCCTTTATCATACAATCCCAAGTTCTAATGACCTTGAGAAAGAATCCTTTCGAAAACATTGTGGGAAGAGGAGAAAATGCAAGTACCAGTAATCAGCATTTTCACATTTTTCAATGTTTTCTACTCTTTTACAGCCAAATCTTTTAAATCCAGCCACATTTAAAACTGTCGTGTACAAATGCTTTCAATTTTTGTATGACTCAAACTGTTTGTAGTTTGGTTTATTCAGTTTCTAAAATGGCTCACAATTTATTCTGTATATGCTATCTAAAACAACATAATTGAAGCATGTTATTGATAAAGTGGCATTTCCACAAACCTACATAATATTTCATTTGAAATCTAAAAGTTGTCTCCACAGACTATGTATCACTTTAACCCATTCCCACACAACCCCGACTTTGACGACTCTGGGAATGAAGGCTTTTGAAAACACTTTGGGAAAAGGAGAAAAAGCTGGTGACCAGCATTTTCTCCTTTTCCCCCAATGTTTTCAATCATCTCTCTCTCTCTCTCTCTCTCTGTCTCTCTCTCTGTCTCTGTCTGTCTCTCTCTCTCTCTGTAGGAGACTTTTTGCTTTTCTCAAACATGTGTTAGATAAGAAAATTCATTATGGCTGTATTACAGTGAAAACATGGGTAGTTATGTGATAATATTTCTCTTATCTCTCATTCACTGTTTAGTATTTAAATTTAATACTGTTGCAGAATTAAAAATAGATCATTCTGCGACCTGTCAAAAGACCCCTCTCTCTGTCTCGCTCTATCTCTTTATCTGAGTCTGTGTCTCTTGCTTTCTCTCTATTTGTCCCTCAGTGTCTGTCTGTCTGCTGTCTGTCTGTCAGTCTCTCTCTCTCTCTGTTAATTTTTTATTCTTACCTCATAGTGACTATGTACAAGGGTGATATATTGCTCCCCTTTCATCTGTTTCACGAAAGAACAATGTGGAAAATGGCGGGCATGTTCGATCCAAGGGTCATCAAGTGGATCCCAGTTTCTCAGTCCACCATCACAATTAAAACATCGGACTATGTCATCACGACCTGCAGTGTGTTAAGACAATATTGTAGGAAAATAATATTACACCGAAGCTAAATATTTGTCTAATAACCACCTACCGACTACCAACCATATTTTGAAATATTGTAACAGAAGAAAAAAGTTCATTATTCAGCATTGTGCAAGAAAATTTCCATTATAGTGTCATGCTCTGTGATGAGGGGGTTTAATGCATAGATCTGCAAAAAGTATCAACCCATGTCAGCCTGCGCAGTTGGCGCAGGCTGACATGGGTTGAAACTTTTTGCTATTGGTAAATTTTCTGCCTGTGCAAGAACAGTCTACCCTGGATTTTGCTAGTTGTTAGACAAAATGTTTTTTTTTAATCCATAATTATATGATTACTTGCTTGGTATGATGCATCATGGAGATGCATTAAGCACCCTTTTGCCAGAGCATGGCTCAAATATTTTCCCTCCGAGGATAAATAAACGTACCGGTGTAATAAAACCCAGCCTCAGCCAACCGCGTTGGTTTTTGTCTTTTATCAGAAGGCCAGTATGTGTATGAGTTCAGACGCACAGTGTAGGACTGATAACTTTCATGTATAACAGTGGCTGTTTGATTTGGTAAATGTTGGTTCTGTGCTGCACTATGGCCTGTTAATAGACACAATGAATGAGCAAATAAATGAGCAAATGCATGGATATAAAAATGGATGAATGGATGGATGTTGGCTACATGAATAGATGGATGGAAAAAACTCATGGAAAAATTATGCTATGCTAGGTGTACTGTGGGTAATTGTTTCGAAATTTCAAAGATTTTTATCCCTTCCTACTCACAAAGAGTATTCACAGGAAAAACCCATTATTTCTATTTTTAGAATCAACTGAAATTCCCCTTAAGTATTTCCTTTATTCCAATTTGAGTATTACACTTCCAAACTACAAGTTTTGAAACTACAAGAATTTTCAACATCAAAATTATTTGAACCATGCTCTGTGAAAAGGAAGCATCATACATTTTCAAGAAAGTCCAAAACTTTTTGCTTTTGGTCAATTTTCTGCATGTCAAAGGACCAGTGTACCTAGATCGTGATTCAGTAAGCTGTTATGCAAAACGGATATTAGGGATGTATAATACTGTGATGACTTGCTTGGTACAATGCATCACAGAGATGCATTAAGCCCCCTTTTGCCAGAGCATGTCTCATTTATTGAGTTAGATCTACCTTAGTTGTTAGATGAAATGATGTCCCTTGTAGTGCTAAATACTTAAAACTACATGTATATGCACAAAGCAAGGAATTTCAACTTACAGTTATTTTTCTGTTCTTTTTCATTTGTCTGTGACATTCCACAAGCAGTATCTGTTTTCTAAATAAAAATAATAATTGTAATAATAACAATAGTAATGATAATGATAATGATTGATAGATAGATAGATAGATAGATAGATAGATAGATAGATAGATAGATAGACAGATAGATATAGATAGATAGATAGATTTTTGCTTGGATCTCAAAATGACTTCATTGTACACAAACCATTCACTCAACACTGTATTTTGTGAGGTATTCTAAACAAAAGAAAAAGAGGGTCAATTTCATTATTAAAAAAAAAAACACTTTAAAATTGCCAATAATTTTTCTAGCCTGTATCCTGAAGATGCTTGTAACCAGCACTTTTTCATTTGTCCACTATGTTTTTAACCCTTTCAATGACAGGAGCTACAATAAGCCACATAAAATTTGTTGTCTTCAATTGCTTTGGATTTTGACAAGTTCACTTTTTTTTATTTGGTATTTATAGTTGAAGAAAGCTTGAGTTGTTTTGTTTTGAACAGATATACATGTAGGACACTGCATGTTCTGTTCAGTCTGATTGTGATCTAAACTGTCTGCATATGTGCCTTATGTTCTTTTAATCCTTTATCAAATAACAAAATTTTGGACTCGACCAAATTCAAAGAATTTGCAGACAACAAACTAAATGTGGCTGAAAAGATAACCTCTGCCTTTGACAGGGTGGAAAACCTTGTGGGAAAAGGAGAAAATGCTAGTTGACCTCCTTTGACAAATTAAATGTGGCTGAAAAGATAACCTCTGTCTTTGACAGGGTGAAAAACCTTGTGGGAAAAGGAGAAAATGCTGGTTACCAGCATTTTCTCCTTTTTCCACAACATTTTCGAAAGACTTCTTCTTACAGGTCGTTCAATTGTTGGATTGTGTGGTAAAAAGTTAAGCATAACAAGAATACGATACCTTTTGGGGAAATGTTGGTCCTCCCAAGAGGTTTATGACTATTGGACAATCTGGGGAGTAACGTGCATGCTCGATGAGGATATCGTCTGTACTGATAAAGTCTTTGAAACCGACACTGCAGCTATAACATCGAACAAGATCATCTTTTCCTAGAATGAAAACAATGAAAAAAAATCTGAGGCCACTCTTGGTTCTGAAAAGGGAAAAGTACCGATCAAGTTCTATTGTTTTGGAAAAAAAAATTTAAAAAAAAAAATCTAAGGTCACACTTAGTCTTTGACAAAGTAATGTTGTGAACTTCAAATCTTATCCCATCAAGACAAAACAAGCGCACCACATGCTGATGCCAACACTCGACTGCAGTTGCTTTTAGTAAAAATTCTTATTTGGAAAAGGGGCATAACTGTGTCAAAAAATATTTTGATGATTACCTGCTCCTGTTGTACAGGTTCCCTTGTTGATATTTAACGAGTAGTGCGAGTTTGAAGTATATATCTTCAGTAATAACAGCGATAAATATTATAAAATGCCAAACGGTTTTTTGCATGACGGCACAGACAACGACGACGACGCCAGAGCTATGACAATTACTCAACGTTTTCTTCGAAAACAGCTGAGCTAAACATGTAAGATGAAGAATATGAATGGTAAAACTACCTGTATAGAAGAATCCGTTGCCAGCCAGAACTCTCGAACTTTGCACCGACTCGTAATCCCATTCGATAAAAGAGAAAAGCCTAAAGTTAAGATCCTTGTATTGCGGGTGTCGTGGCTTCTTCGACATACATGTATCGGTTGGTCCATCTTTAGCAGAAACCTCAATTTTGCGTGCACTTACTTCCGCCCGGTTACATGGTCTTGTCGACAACTGGCTCTGATGACGTAACAGACTGGAAGGGTTGTGTCGAAGTACTAGTGCCATGTTTCTTATTTCTATTTAAATCTTTTGATTTTTCCTTACTTAGAGGTCTAAAAAAGACAATATTGCAAAATAAAATTAAGTTTTTATTAATTTGCAAACAGGTTTTTTTCTCTCTTTCCCCCCGCCCCCCCCCCCCCAGCAGTCCCAAATTGAAAGCATTTACAGACGAGAAAATAAAAGCTTACTCACACATTGAAATCACCCGCATATTCTTCTTTTCCCACAATATTTTCAAACGCCTTAACATCAGTGTAGTTAGAAATTTGGATTGTGTGTTAAAGGCTTAATGATTCTGGGGTAGAAAGCTTTTGAAAACGTTGAAAAAGAGAAACTATAGGAATCCAGCATCTTCTCCATTTCCCACAATGTTTTCTATGCTTTCTTATGCAAATTCCACCAGCTGTATTGATAATAGATCTACCTATTACCAGTCGTCTTGAAATGCTTTTAATTAGGACCTGACAAAAAAATTGTCGTTTGGTTACCATGTAGCTTTAGAGCGCTCTGCTCAACAGTAGATGTTTTGGTAGACCATATGGGCCAAGCTCAGACGGCCGTTAGCGGATCAACAAGACCAGACTGCACATGACAACCAACTGTTTAAGTAATTCAAGTATTATTCACGAGTAAATCTACATGAAAAGGTCTTTGTTAATCCTTCAGCTGCAGAGCGCGACTCACTGACCTTTTGCGGACAGTATTGATCAAGATCAGACTGCACGGAATGTGCAGTCTGATCTTGGATCTACACTGTCCAATAATATGTTTTTTTCTTAAAAAAAAAGAAAGGGAATGAAATAACATTATTCGGGTGTTCACTATCGGCTTGAAAGTTTTAATAAACTTATTTAGCTCGAAAAAGATTAACACTTACAAAAAAAGTAGGCTAGATCAGATCTGTATCAGGTTTTCATGGAATAAGCAATTAGATACTTAAATTTAAACAAATTTTATTGCAACCGACCTCTAATTTTTTTTACATGAAAAATACATACATGTAGGCTTACATTAGCCTGGATTGCATTAAAAATATAGGCTATACATTCGCAAAAATTTCGCAGAGGACCAGGCCACAAGTTATATAACAACACAGGTTCGGCCATTCCCCTTCTCCAATTACATGTGTAAGACATACATATACGTAACAATTTTATAGATCTAATATGGCAGCAAACAATACTTACTTGATCGGATGTGTATTATCGGATTTATTTTACTAACTGACAAATTGTAGATTTAACAGCCTATAATATACAGCTGAATTAAATACGGGAATGCCGTGACGTCATCATCGCTGATATTTTTAGACCTAAATTTCTCATTTAATTTCCCCCACTGATTGTGTCACCTGCTATTTTTAGACCGGAGGCCAGTTGTTTGAATTACTAAACCCTTAACTAGTCGACAATTTGTAAGACTCTTTCGTATTGAAAACGTTTGCTGAAGATGTATTTAATAAAAATAGTCGGATTTGCCTTTGCTAGTGTAGACAACAATGCAGTAACAGAGAAAAAAGATGCTTACCAGCGTTTTCTCCTTTGTACAATATGTTTTAAATGACCTTCCACAATCGTTTTCTCCTTTGTATAAAAATGTTTTAAAAGACCTCGCCCAGGGTGGTAAAAACAAGGCATTGTTTGGGGACAAACTTAATCACGAATAAAACAATAGTTTTTTTTTTGGAAAACGAGTGACTGCTTGTCACAAGCGAGTGTATTTTTTTTCACAATTCTCTAGCTTTTTAATTAACATACAGGTCTACAGTCAGTTTTCTTGCTGCTTGAAAATCGGGCACCGAACAGGCGAATACTAAAGACAGAGATGTTACCCTTTACTGCACAATGCCGATTTTTGACCACCCTGAGAAAGAAGCCTTTTTGAAAACATTGTGGGAAAAGGAGAAAATGCTGGTAACCAGCATTTTCCCCTTTTCTCACAATGTTTACTACCCTAACTGTAACATAGAAACATTTCACCATTTGAGCCACATTGAAATTGTCGTCTGCAAATACTTTCAATTTGGACAAGGCTAAAATTTTGTCGTCTGGTAAAGCGTTAACGCTGCGGCTGCCGAATAAAAGGATTCAACGTTTATCTAAGTTGAGAAGCATAGATCTCCTTTTTGTTGCATTTCAACACGATTTTAGTCAAAGATCAGCATTTGTTAGAGGATGGTGTAGGTCAAAGACCAGACTGCACATCTTACATTTACGGCAGTCTGATCTGAATCTACGCCATCCGCAAAAGCTGTCCAAGGCGACATTTGCAGTGAAAGATATAGATGGCTCTCAGCGTCTGATCCAGATCCACAAAACTTGCACCAGGAGTAAAGGATTATAGGAAAGAAAGTATCAGGTAAAAAAGAATCAGGATAAAAAGTATCAGAAAAAAAGTATCAGGAAAAAAAGTATCAGTTGTCAGAAAAAGACTAATAAGATATATGCTGTAAAACTTAATTGATAGGTTATGTTGATTAAAAAAAAAAATGTGATATTTGGACATTTTTCTTTTTATTTTTTTTTTTTTAGCCTGAGATTTGGAAGAAATGTGCAAAGACTCATGTTTGGTTTTTTATACCTGCAAGAGATTAGATATAACAATAGCAAATAAAATGTTTTTGATTTGTGTCTATATATTTGTGTAATATTTGTGCACAATTTGTAATCTGTATTACACTAATTGAGGTCTAATTTTCACTTTGGTTAAGTCATTGATATTGCCAAAGTGTTAATGATATGTTGTATTTAAACACTATTTTATTTCTGATGTTTAACTTTCACTTTACTTACAGTATTCACATTTTGTGAATTTTTACGAAGTTAATTGTTTACCATCTTAAGAAAGTAGAAGATCTTTGAAAACATTGTAAGAAAAAGAAAAAAATGTTTCTAACTAGCATTTTTAATGTGCTAAAATGTCATAGAATAATTACATTTTGTATGAAAACCATAATTATATAATTTAAATTAAAACGTGATAAAGTATCACAACTTTGACAGAAACTGATTCTTTTTTTTCCTGATACTTTCTTTCCTACCAAAAATTGATACTTTTTTTCCGATACTTTTCTTCCTGATAGGCCTACTTTCTGTCCGATTACCGGACGACGTAGTAGCCAGTTTTTGATATTCTTCGGGTGTTTAACGCCGTTTTAAAATCATTTCAATTATATCGCGAAGTTATAGGTATAGTACGCCTATGTACATGTACATGCCTCTCTGAAGATTTTCACCATTAATTCGTACAACGTTTCTTAGCCACTAATTGCTTTCCTGAATGGTTGGAGCAGTTTTGTTAGGAGGTCATGAATCTGTGGAACTCTCTGGTAGATTATTCCAAAATCCTTCCAGTTAAGCTGATTGATACGTACGGTATAAATATCGTTACTAGTTCGAGAGTTCACAAACCTGCTTTTGGGAAGCATTTGACACTTTACCACACAATCCCGAGTTTTAACGACCTTGACCCTCTTGAAAACGTTGTGGGAAATGGAGAAAATGCTGGTGACCAGCATTTTCTCCTTTTCCCACAATATTTTCTACCCAATTTTAGACAAATTTTGTGTCAGTTTGATTAACATTTGTTTTCAGTATTTGCATGTATTTTGAACAAGGCTAAAATTTTCTCAAGTGGTAAAGGGTTAACTTTTTACGAAATGACAAAATTCGCTTTTTTTTTTTTTAACCATACAGGGTTTTTAGTAACATTGCCATAAATGGTAGGAAAATTACTGTTTCACGTTATCTCTCGGTATGACAGGTCTGTACCGGAAGTGGAAATAGTTTAGTAGGTAATTCCCCGACATGTAGCGAAACAAGAAACTATGAATGACAAATTCTCTGGGTGATTTTAGTGTTTTGGTTTCATCTTTATTACGTGACCAACCCAAGCTCGGTCAATTTCTTTCCTAGGATAACAGGATTCTTCTCACCGCTGATCGATGTTTCGATATACCGTAGGTTCTGTGGGAAAAGCAGCTAGTGACTTGTTAATAATACATGTATCCGGAGATCGTATATCGTGTGTATATATACGATCCCTGATGTATCAGTGTGGGAGATCATGGTTAAAGAAACATCAAGAAAGAACGCAGACAACAAACTAAAGTAACAATAAAGGCCAAATGTAAACAAAGTGGGTATTTAAATGCATTTGAATTTATATCATGCCATTTTAAAAAAGTATGGAAATTATTGTGAAGATGACAATCTGTCATTGTACGGTCAGTCCAAGCAGGGATCTTATATACATGTGTATATACGATCCCTGGTCCAAGTGTTAGTCGCTGACAGATAAATTAATGTCAAAACTAGGTTAAAACTGCCAGGTAGCTGTGTCTTTTTGTTTACTCTTTGCTTGATTTTAAAATTCTTTTGTCTGCCAGCGACTGACACATGGCCCGACCACACGATAACAGACTGTCATCTCCACAATATTTTCCATACTTTTAAATGGTATGATTTAAATTCAAATGTATTATGACACCTGCTTTGACATTTTGGCTTTTAATGGGGCTTTAATTGTGGTTTTTAATTAGAAGACCTGCCTTTGAAAAAAATAAATAAAAACGTTTGAAAGATAGAAATGCCGGTTACCAGCATATACGCTTATTGTAAAGGGTCGTAAAACACGGAAGCGTCACAAGTTCGTAAAAGGTGAAGTAATATAGAAATACATAGTAAATTGCATTGAAAACATTCATCGGTGGGACAAGTAGATATTCCTTTATCCCTTTCAAAGATTGAATTGATTAAATTTGTGCTAATATATCGTCGCCATCGGTTGCACATATGCCGGCGACGCCCCCTGAAGACTGTTAGGTTCGGATAGTGCGAGATACAGGTCGAAACCCATCCTTAGTGACGCCTGGTTCTTTAACGTGCTCGGTGTACAGAACCGTCACAAGGGACCTCGGTTTAACATCTCATCCGAAAGACTATCAGCGATTTTAGATGGCCAGCCGTGGGGCTCGAATCCACACCCTCCAGCCTTAACTCAAGACTTGATTTTTACAAGTTCTACGCTCTACCATATGAGGCATGCGGACTGGTCAAAAATGCTGTCACCGCCTCAGGGACGTTAAAAGTTGTATTTGAGTCTCGTTCCTTGAAAAGGGGGTTTAATGCATCTGTAAAAAGTATCGATTCAGGTCAGCCTGCGCAGTGCGCGCAGGCTGACCTAAATCGAAACTTTTTACCTTTGGTTAATTTTCTGCATATGAAATGACCAGTCAACCTCACGATTCGGTTTCTCGTTGTTGAAACCGACTGAATCTATGTATCATGCTAGAACCATGACTCTCTCTATAGATATAATTAATACATCACGAAGATGCCCTTTTGCCAGAGCGTCAATCACCTATACCACAAAAATACATGAGCCATGCTCTGGCAAAAGGGGGCTTAATGCACCTCCGTGATCCATGATACCAGGCAAGTCATCAAATAACCATGGATCCATAATAGCTGCTTTTTTTCAACAACTGACTTAAATCATAAGGTAGACTGGTCCTTTTATATACAGAAAATTGACCAATAGCGAAAAGTATCAGCACAGGTCAGCCTGCGCGGACTGAGCAGGCTGACCTGGGTTGATCCTTTTCGCAGATGCACTGAGCCCCGTTCTGCCAGAGCGTGGCTCAATTATTAATTTATGAGGATGAAAATAATACAGATACTCACAAAGAAAGATATCGTCATAATACCTACGGAATATTAGGTGGTAAATTTCCTGGTGTTTATATTTGCTTCGGGCTGATGAAAAATAATGATATCGCGCGAGGTCGAAGGTTGAACAAGATGTCAAAATTTCCTTAAGCAGCTCGAAGCGAATACTAGGAAATTTACAACCGCACGATATTCTTTTTCGACGCAGCTGAATATGCTGCCTTTTGACCTACCTTTTGGTACTGATAACAAATGAATGAATAGGAATCTGTGATTGGTCAAAACTGTAGACATGTTTATTCTAAGGGCCCCTGCGGTCAAAAAGGTAGACATGTTTATTCTAAGGGCCCTTGTCTATTTGCTGGAAATTTACGACGTCTATCTTTTTTGCAGATATTTCTTGTTATTATATACCTGCAAATTTCAGCAACAAAATACTCCAGTTGTTGATAATTTTTATTTGATACTGACTGTACAAAAATAAAACACAATACTGCATTGGTAGATAGGTCTAATTACATGGTACATGTACCATGGTTTTGGGCGTAGCTGAATGCGCTTGCTTTTGACCTACTTCTTGGTACTGATAAGGAATGAATAGGTGGTAATTTCTGATTGGTTAAATATTTATTCTGCGTGCCCTTGCCGGCATATTTGCTTGAACACTTATGAAAAGACTATTAACAGGCGTTGCTACCGCTAATCGATACCCCGGGCCCTTGATTCATACTATCATAATCTAATTAATGCAGTAGAGAATATGCTTCTTTCTTGTGCTATTTGGAAATTTAGTATTTTCATAAGCGTTACCCAAAAATCCAATACTACTTAAAAAAAAATTAAAACCAGTGAGGTATAAGAGGCAATTGTTGGTGAAATTAGCTTTCATTAATTTACTTAATATTAAGCCACAATTTAGAGTTTCAGTCTTCATATTCCAGTATCTCTAACACCGTTTGTCTTTTCTTGTTATGAATGGCGGATAAATCACTATAAAATTTACAGCGTAACCACTATCTCCCGCTAGATGGCATTCTACAAATACACATCTATCTAATATGGGCATTATGGGTACAGAACCGGACTACTTTTCAATACAACAATCGTTACTTGAATTTCAAAACGAAATAAACGTTTACTCAATAAAACGCTACCTGGTGCGATTCATTCAGCTGTGATCGGCTAGCATGTAACCTATGCATCGGCCATTTACAAAAAACAGCCCCTACATGCTTGGGTAATAGGCTAATAGCTTCGCGGTAAGCCCTACTTTTCCCGAATATTCGGGGGATGTGTGATGCGTCATAGCAGACAGGTCGAATCTTCGAAGAATATAACATGCGCAGACAACGACGGCGTAACATTTTGACTGATCAAACCGCAAACTAGTCTGAACGTATACCGTACACTGGGTTACGTCATCATACCGCATTTGGAACCGTATTTGATGCTGTGTAGATAGATTTTTTCCCTGTCGAGTCTGCGTTGTCTGCGCATGTCATATTCTTCGAAGATAAGTCTACCTGTCTGCCATGACGTATCACTACCCTGCGCAGGATAAATATTAAGACGCGGTGTGTAAATTGCCGCTTAAAAATAGCATGCGAAAAATGCTAAAATATGAAAATTTCAGACGGAGAAAATAATTGTATGAAATACTAATGTTTATTGCAAAATCTCAGTATACAGTTACTAAATATAGACATGGGGAAAAACCGGGATTTGTGAAACAGACTGGCAACAAAAATAACGTCCTCACTCCTCACCAGGCTGGGCTTATACCGGGGCTATTTCTTATGCTTGTAGGGACTGTGTTTATAAATGATTGATGCCTAGGTATTGACCCAGGTCAGCCTGCGCAGTCCACGCAGGCTGACCTGTGCTTGATCTTTTTGCTTTTGGTAAATTTCATGTATGTCAAAGGACCATTCTACCTGTGATTCAGTCGTTGATAAACAAAATAGATTTTATGGATCCATAATTATATGATGACTTGCTTGGTTCGATGCATCACGGTGACGCATTAAACCCCCTTTAGCCAGAGCATGACATGACTCAATTTACTTTGAAACGGGGCCATTCCGATAAGTCAAATTATCTCCCTTGCCAGATAAAGACTAAAGGTAACCAAATAACAGATCGGTCCTTTTACCTATATTCCTCTGTTTTTATCATTGATTCCCCTGGGGATGCTGCGATAGATATATGGCTTTCAACACGAGAAAAGGGCATTCGGACATTTGCGTAAAGTGCCGTCTCGGATCAGCCTGCGCAGTCCGCGCAGGCTAACCCGAGACGGCACTTTACGACTACATTAGATTTTGTGCTACAGTATCCTTGCGCAAAACAGAAAATTACATAAAAACGGAAAGTGTCGTTTCGGATTAGCCTGCGCGAATTGCGCAGGCTGATCCGAGACGGCACTTTACGCAAATGTCCGAATGCCCCTTTTCGCGTGTTGCAGGCCAATTATAGAGTTTGTTTCATCAGCTTGTGGTTAATATGGGGGAATATTTGCCAAAAAAGGGAAAGGTATGCGAAAATAACGAGTGCCGTAAGACACGAGTTATTTTCGCGGACCTTTCCCTTTTGAGGCAAATATTTCCCCATATTAACCACAAGCTGATGAAATAAATTGTATATTTCCTCTGATTATTTTGTCAACGAATGCCACTTTTAAAACTTAAAAACTTAAAAAAATTTTAAAAAAGTAGTTCCAGATTTTCGGCAGGAGGAAAATATTCACTGTGACGGGGAAATAATTCCCCCCAGCTTAAATTACGACATTTCTTTACCCATAACATTTCTAAAAATAGACACATGAAATATATAACTTGATTTGTGATCGTATTTAAGGTCCACGTGTAACTTAAAAGCGAATTCTGTTCTAATTACATGTATACATATTGATTTGTACACCAATCTAACCAGATTCAGTTGAGATATTATTTTAAAAACATATCTGTGTAGTGCAAGAAAATCAAGGATAAAAACCAAGTAAGCCCTTTATCCGGACCAATGTAGTTTTTGAGAGGAATGAAGAGGAAAAACTGAAGGATGGCCCTCATTCTCTGCATCGATTGCCGCTTGACAAGTGTCCGGTTCTGTTTGCGGAGTACCCAAATTAGATAGGCATATATTTGAAAAATGCCACCTAGCGGAAGACAATGGTCGAGTCTGATTTAACCCACGTGCGAAACCTGTATTTGTACTGGATAATTGAGCCATGTTCTGTGAAAAGAGGGTTTAATGCATCTACAAAAAGTATCGATTCAGGTCATCCTGCACAGATTGCAATCTGCGCAGGCTGACCTAATTGGAAACTTTTTGTTACTGGACAATTTTCTGCATGTCCAAGGATCAGTCTGTTTCATGATTCAAGCCGTTGCTAGACAAAATGAATCTTATGGATCTATAATAATATGATGACTGGCCTAGTATAATACATCCCGGCGATTCATTAAACCCCCTTTTGCCAGAGCGACGCTCATATTATTTTTCGCACCTTCATCAAAACCTAGAAACAGTATTACCATTTACAGCATTTTGTTATTGGTCAATTTTTTGCATGTCAAAAGGACCAGTCTACCCCAGGATTCAGTAGGTTGTTAAACGAAAAAAAAAAAAATGGATTTTATGGATCCATAATTAAATGATGACTTGCTTGATACAATACATGACTGAAAATGCATTTAACCCCTTTTCGCCAGAGTGTCGCTTATGGGCTATTATTTATGGCACCTTCCTCAAAACCTAGAAACAGTATTTATGTTTACAGCATTTTTGCATGACAAAGTATTAAAAAATTGTATGAGCCATGCTCTGACAAAATGGGGCTTAATGCATATCCGCGATGCAGGATACCATGGAAGTCATCACATGACTGTAGATCCGTAAAATCCATTTAGTCTAACAATCAACAGAATTATGAGGTAAACTGGTACTTTGACATACAGAAAATTGAGCAATAGCGAAAAGTTTCGGCCCGGGTCAGTCTGCGCGAACAGCGCAGGCTGATCTGGGTCGATACTTTTCGCAGATGCATTAAGCGCCTTTATCACAGAGCATGGTTCATATCAAGTATCCAGTCATTGTTCATCACTGTCAATATACGGCAAAGATTCTTTCTTCTCCAGAAAAGAGTCCGTGTCCATCGGCAGGGACATTCTTTCTGCCTCCTTTCTGTAATTCTCGAAGAGATCCTTGATGATTCCGATCACCACCATATCTGTAGAGTTTGTCGCGATGATTCTCAGCACAAAACAGCCATCATCTCTGAAAATCAAAATCATAAACGAGTTTTGTATTTGGAAAATAGTGGGTTTTACTGAAATCCTCGTTCGCTCGGTTGTATAAAGAGGCGTATCAAGGGGTATAGAATCATTACGCACCCCGAATCGAGAGTGCTATTTCACCCTTTGGCTATACTAAGCGCGACGGAGTACGCTTTTTGCGGTCAACTTAAATCTCTTACGAACATGAAAGTTCGCAACAAATGCATAGCTGAAATACAAACCGCACCTGGCGGGATTCGAACCCGTGCCGAAAAGATCCTCGTTTATTGAGGTTTAAAAGACCAACACCATAATCACTGAGCTAAAGAGAATTCTTCCTAACGCAGTTGTAAGATATTCGTTTTATAAGGGAAGAAGCTATGCAGTAAGGAAGGAGTGATCTCCCGTAACACACCCCTTCTTAAATGTTATCATTTCGATGACAGAAAGCCATATTAGGCAGTAATTCATTTTTTTTTAAAGACAATAAACGGCTGCACGGCCAATTCAGGACAAGCCCCCATCTTGCGAACATGGAAGTTCGCAACAAATGCATAGCTGAAATACAAACCGCACCTGGTAGGATTCGAGCCCGTGCGGCAGAGATCCTCGTTTGCTGAGGTTTCAAAGACCAACACCATAATCACTGAGCTAAAGAGAATTCTCCTCAACGAAGTTGTTAGGTATTGATTTTATACGGGATAAAGCTTTGCAGTAAGGAAGGAGTGATCTCCCGTAACAGCTCAATGGCCAATCATGGGACCTCTCGCACGTGCGGTCTGATCATAGTCTACAGTGACCGTGACGATGAGATGTTCCATTTAAAGAAATAGGATGAAATCGCGATTTTTGGCTTCTTACTCTCGGTTAGAAATTTTCATTTTCAAGCAGTTTCAGACTTTATTACGAAGATGGTGTATATTAAAGTAATAAAAGAATGTTGCACCTGTTCCTCATGATATTTTTCTACATTATGCACTTGCGTATTTTGCGTTATGGACGCTATGCCTTTGGTAAAAGCGTACGAGTTAGTTATCTCTAACTGCTAATAAGTTTCATGTAAAAAAGACCCAGCCAATGTCAAGAACACCGATGTAACGTTTACTAGTAATTGTCTCATAGCAGTGCAAAACCTCTCAAGAATTATAGTTTAGTGGAGTAGTATCTGTAACGTTTATAAGCGTGTTAGAAATTATAAACCTCCGAGTACTGAGTTCTATTTTTCTTGGTTACATGTAATCCGAAATGATATTTTGATTAACATGGTCTCCTTTCGATCCTAATTGGTCGCGCTAGATCTTGTGGGAATGCACTTGGGCACATCACTGTAGATCCCAACCTTGTATTGATGAATCCCAGGCAACACATGAATAAGTGAGCTGTGATTCTACAGTAATACAGTTCACACAGTTTAGGGATTATGACCCAAAAGTCAACAATAAACATCGTGTACCATTGGCGTTTTCGTAAAGGCTATTCGGCCAATCTCGACAGCTTCCGTCTTTTAATATGAGAGTTAGGGGCTGTAGACTCACTAACTCATCGGTAAATATCGTGTAACATCGATGTTTTCGTAAAGGCTATTCGGCCAATCTCGGCAACTTCCGTCTTTTTGTAGGAGAGTTAGCGGCCGTTGAAACGAATAAACAAATAAACACATGAACACAGACATCAAAAGAAGCTACCTCAAATAGTGGTTGGCAAATTTCCCGCAAAGTTTTTTATCAGCGTCCGATTTGATCTGGCCGACAATCTTCAGATATTTCTTTATAAAAGTGTAATTGTTCTTCTTCAACACGAGAAGGTACAACCACTGTAGAGATAAATATCGAGATAAGTGCAACCTGTCAACATGAGTTAAGTTAAGATATGAATTTTGAATGGTTCTTTGTTAAAACAATGTAACGATCAAAATCAAGATAAGTAACTAGTTCGGAAATTATATTTACAACCAAAGGCTGCAGGAAGCACATATGGCTCGCAACACGCGAAAAGGGGCATTCGGACATTTGCGTAAAGTGTCGTCTCGGATCAGCCTGCGCAGTCCGCGCAGTCTGATCCGAGACGGCACTTTCCGATCGTGTGTGATTTTCTGTTTCACGCAAGTCTAATGTAGGATAAAATCTAATGTTGACGTAAAGTGCCGTCTCGGATTAGCCTGCGCGGATTGCGCAGGCTGATCCGAGACGACACTTTACGCAAATGTCCGAATGTCCCTTTTCGCGTGTTCCAAGCTATACAAGAGCCATGCTATATGAAAAGGAAGTTTAATGCATCTGCAAAAGGTATCGATTCAGGTCAGCCTGCACAGTCAGTTGAACAAATTGACAGCATTTGAAGAGGAGAAAATAAATGTGTTTTTAATAATGAGATTGTTAAATCAGTTGATTACATTGTGAAAAATGGAACAGTAGACGATACTGTGGGGAAAAAAATGATGATAATCAACATTTTCTCTTCTTTTCACTCATTAGTTTCAAATAGCCTTTTCCTCCGGGTTGTTTAAACACGGGTTTGTTAGACTGTTATATAGATAGTTAAGAGATCAAGAGGAATATCAGAGGGCATCGCCAATATACAGGGTGACCCCCCAAAAAACAGAACCCATAAACTTCTTAATTACTCATACAGAAATGAAGCAAAATTATTCTAAGTTTGTACACTTGAACTTCTGTCTGTGTATGATTATACCGAAAAGTTTCAGTAATCTAGGATGCTTTGCACAAAAGTTATGATCTCTCCAAAACATGTTCCAAATGACCTCCTCAGCATTGGAGACAGAGTTGCATCTGTTGCGCAAAGTTGTCAATCACTCCCACACGCTCCTCTCTTGGGATTTCCCTGATTTTTCCTGCAAGTGCAGTCTTTGAGTTGTTTGAGGATTGATCTGATACACATTGTCCTTCAGATACCCCCACAGATAAAAATCTGGGGGTGTTCAAGTCCGGTGAATAAGGTGCCTAATCGACGTCACGCTTCCTGCTGATCAGCCTCTAAGAACGGAAAGTCATGTGGCAGTGCTGAGGAAGTTGTGGACATCACTCTGAATACGCAGAGAGATTGATCGAGATGACGAGTGGTTCTAGCAAGACAGGGCGACCCCAAAAACATCAAATCACACCCTTTACTGGCTAAGAGAGCGATTTCAGGAAAGGCTGATCAGCAGGAAGCGTGACTTGAATCCGGAAGAAGGAGAGATATAGGGAGAGAGTGTGGAAGGGAGACAGACGGGGAAGAAAGAGGAGGGGAGGTAGAAGGTGAGAGAGAGAGAGTTGAAGGGAGAGAAGGGGAAGAGAGAGAGAGAGAGAGAGAGAGAGAGAAAGAGAGAGAGAGAGAGGAGGAGGAGGAGGAGGGGCGCACACAGAGAGAGAGAAAGAGAGAGAGAGAGAGAGAGAGAGAGAGAGAGAGAGAGAGAGTGGAAGAAAGTAAGAGATAGGAAGACAGAGACAGAGGGAGACAGAGAGAGTGGTAGGAAATAAGAGGTTGAGGGAGACAGAGACAGAGACAGAGATAGAGAGTGACAGAAAAGGAAAGGGAAAGAGAAGCCAAGACAGACGTTCAAATCTCTCAAAAGATTTTTTGCCTATTTTTGACTTTCACTCGAACAGTCAAAATACCTAGGACAAACGCACAAAAGCTAGTTTAACCTTTAGCATTATAATAATAACGATGACGATGACGATGATGATGACAATGATTATGATGATGATCTTGGTGGTGAAGACAACGTCTACGGCAGCAATGATGAAGGGAAAGAAAATGTTGGTAAACGAAGACAACAGAAAACAAATTTACCTTTGCAAAATTGTAGGATGACAAAACGGCAAGGAAGAAGAGCCAAAACCACAGAAAAATGAAAATCTTCTCGTTGAACAAGTTAATGGGCAACACACACTGAATGGTAAACCTGCGTAAGGAAAGTTTTAAACCATTAGCTTTTACCACACAGTCCCGAGTTTTTTAATGACCCTAAGAACCAGGTACATGTAAAATGTAAACAAAAGATAGAGTGCCGTGGCAACGAATTTTCTTATCTTACACACGTTTGAGACAAGCATTATGCGACGTCATATGTGACGTCATTTTACGCTACTTTTAGGGTGCTTTTGGCAGTTCAAAAAAAAAAAAATGAGACATAAGCCTAAAGGAAATAGGAAATAAGTGCTCTCCAAAAGTAAATAATTTACTCCAGTAGTTGTATCAAATTTTATTTAAATAACTTTGATGTTTCGTGCTCAATCGAGTTGAACACGAAAAAAAGTTTTACGAGCACCGAGCCTGGTCTCAGTAATATCAATAAGCCTGACCAACTTTACCTCTGAATATTTTCCAGCTGCCTGATGTCAAAATCGCACATGGTGATTCGAGGGAAACGCGGACTTTCTCGCCAACTGCCACCAACAGATAACTTGTGGAGCACTTCGTAGCCAAGGGAGTTATAGTCCATACCGAGAAACAGGCCGAGAATGCTAAACTGCGCGATCACGTTGATGACGTAGAGGATCTTTGTACACAGATAAACAGCTGTCAGAAACTTCCCCTCACGTTTGTTACACAGACAATAGACAAAACGTGACGCGCGGGCTTTCGCACGTGTAAGAAAATTACTTTGATAGCTCGTGTTGGCCTTGATCCATCTGTCCATATACTCCGTGATGTTCCATGTCATTTCTTTCCGTTCCGTTTCCGTCGAAGCCATTAATTTATCAGCGATTTCTGTTACTTGGGCTATGTTGAGGCCAGTGTGGGAGTTGAAGATTTTCCACAGAAGGTTTGGAAACTTGAACATAAATGCCATAAACAGGAGGATTAATGGCACCCATTGGTAGTATGTGATTTCTTCACTCTGAAAGATGAGTGATCCGTTAATCCATAAATATGACTTTGAATAACGTTCTGCAGTTCTAGATGACTTTTGTCACATTAACTCTTTACCATATAACAATTTTGTTTCACTGGACCAAATTCAATGCATTAGCAGACGACAAATCTGATGTAGCTTAGATGGTGACTTCTGTACTTGATAGGGTAGAAAACGTTGTGGGAAAAGGAGAAAATGCTGGTTACCAGCATTTTCTCCTTTTTCCACATAGTTTTCGAAAGTCTTTCCCGCCATGTTCGTTTAAACTCGGAATTGTACGATAAAGGGTTGAGGGAAAAGAAGCTATTGCTTTGTACTTAGCGATGTCTTCTTTTCTCTCAATGTGTTACAATAGAAACAAAAACGTATAAGCCATGTTCTGGTAAAAGGGGGCTAAATGCATCTCAGCGATGTATTATACCAATCAAGCCAAAACATACTCATGGATCAATTGTAACCATTTTTTTAACAACAGACTTAATCAGGAGGTAAACTGGTCCTTGGATATACAGAAAATCTACCAAAGGCAAACTGTTTCGATCCAGGTCAGCCTGCGCAGTCCGCGCAGGCTGACCCGGGTCGATACTTTTTGCAGTTGCATTAAGCCCCCTTTTTAAAAAGCATGACTCGTGTATGTTTTTCCTTTCCTTTTTATGCAGTTTCGTAAATTTTCTATTGAAGGACAAGAAGTCTGAACATAAGCGCATTAAAGCCCCAATAGTCGCCAAAAGTAAACAGTTACGGTGTTAAAAAGCACTCGAATTTAAACCATACCGTTTAAAAGTATGGAAACTATTGTGAAGATGACAATCTATTATTGCATAGTAGGTCCAAGAGTTTCAAAACCAGGTAAGAAGTAAACAAAAGATAGAGCGACCTGAAAACATTTGACCTACTTTTAAAATTTGCTTAAGCCAATTAGAAGTTGTGTTGCTTTCTTTATCAAGAATGAAACTAAGACTGATTGATTGATTGATTGATTGATTGGTCGATTGATCGATCGATCGATCGATTGATTGATTTGTTGGTTGATTGATTGATTTATTGATTGATGTTTTACGGCGCTCTCAACAATATTTCAGTCATATCACTGCGACAGTTCGCATATTCTTATATGTCCTGGATTTCACCAGTACTAGGCTAGGGCTCTGAAGTGTCTTGCCCAAAGACACTCCCGTGAAAAGCCCAGTGCGTCCAACGAGGCTCGAACCGTGGCCTCTAAGTTACACGTCCAACATTTTACCACGAGCCACCAATAACACTAAGAATGAAATTAGCAATAGCTGGTGAAACCAGGCCCAGGATTTCAAGCAGAGTCCACTATCACTGGGCTAAGTAGGTCTGTCAAGAAATGGTACCATACCTCTCTATAAGCAATGTTTACCGGCAGGACATCCGGGAAAGGAATGAAGTATGTATTTTTGATCCAGCAATAGCTTTTTACATACGCCACGTACGCGTCTGTAAACTCGGCCGGAGCCCAACAGTGGATGGGGTCCCCAACAAACTGGCCCGTGGATACAACAATCCCAAATACAATGAGTAAGGTGACGGTGTAGGCATGGTTCAGTTTGTCGATCCAGTCGTCAGTTCGACTCCCAAGAAGCCGTTTTATGGTGAGGTAACTGATCAAAGTACTGAAAGTAGTGAGAGAATGGTATTTACGTAGTGACTATGATATTATGCCTGCAGATGACGGTTTTGGTCTTAAAGAAAACCACATTTTAAGTTTCCCACCTATGCTTAAACTTCTTATAATTTCTCGAATATATCTATGAGCAGTGCTCCAGGAAAAGGGCGTTTAATGCATTTCTATGATGAATTATGCCAAGCTAATTATCCCAAAATTATGGATCCATAAATTCAATCTTGTCTGACAACAAAATTATTTACGCGGTAGAATGGTCCTTGGACATGCAGAAAATTAAAGAAAAAAAAAGTTTCGATCCATGTCAACCTGCGCGAACTGCGCAGGCTGACATGGGTCAATACTTTCTGCAGATGCAGAGAATTGCTGAAATATCTGGATGCAGATAGGCCCATACTTACGTACAATTAGAAATGATACATACTTGATAGTCATAAAGCTTTAACATGGTAAATTTGTTACGAGTACATTGGATTAATCATTGTTGTAGATGTCTTCTTAAACCATATCTGATGGCCAATTTGTCTATAGAGCCATTTTCATTGATTGAACATGCTGCTTAATTTGATGAATGCCCATAACACGTGAAGATTCAAAACACCTGTGGCCGCTTTCATGAAAAAACTCAAGGCTCTTATTTTACTCAAATCCGCTGACTGATTTATTTTCCGACCGACGTCAAATTTATTATTTGTAACACATTTCGCTAACATCACTAGACTTATGTAGTATTCTTTAAGAACAGGGAACCCTAATGGGATTCGTGTAACATCGCCTTTCATCGCCGCAAAAACGTACGGATTCGGTTAAGACTCGGGTAATCCGTAATCGATCGGCAGATAGACCCTGCTTCTCCGCATCCATTACGGATTACCCGAGACTAAGCCGAATTCGTACGATTTTGGCGATGAAAGGCGATGTTACACGAATCCCATTGGGGTGCCCTATCCTTTTTACCTCCTGCGTTGACACAACGTTCCAGATATAACTCAGCAAAATAAATGGACTTAAGTCTGTTAACTGAGTTAAGTCCGTTTAGCTTGTGCAGTTGAGTCTCAAGCGTTGTGTCAACTCAGCATTTGAGAATGTTACTGCAGTCTGTTAGTGTTAATGAAATGTGTTTCAAATAATGAACTCGTCGAAAGTCAGAACCTGAGTCTGTAAGTGGATTTAAGTGAGATAAGAGACTTAAGTTTTTTCGTAAAACCGGGCCCTGATGTCTTTTACAGGTCTTATACTCAAACGAGAGAAAAACACATGAAACTGAAGATGAAAGGAGAAGTGGCAATATCGCAGCCAAAATAACTTCACAGAAAACGAGCAGAACGAACTACTTACGTTACGGCCATTTTGTTACAGTAGGCTGCTACCAGTACCTGACAAAAAGGCTATCACTGCTATCCTAAAAATCAGAATATAATAAAATAAGATGATTGGCAGCGTTAAGTTATATTCAGCTTACGTCCCATGCAGATAACACGTGAGCTATATGAGATGGTTAAAGTCCCCATTCCACTGAGCGGCGGTTCCGCTAAGCTTCATCATTTTGGTCAAAACGCCGTGAATCGTAGCAAGAACGGCAATAGCGCAGTAGAAACGCCTTGATCTTAGTAGAAGCGTAACGGAATCTTCATGATGGCCACTTCACGGCGCTTGTTTTGACTTCGGTCAAAGTTTACCAAGAGGAATCGTATTGGACTCGAAGTGCCACAAAAGCGTAGTAAGAAATTCATGAACGCAGCAATATCGTAGCCGCAGCGCGAGCAACGTAGCGCAAGCAGAGCGCATCGTAACAAAAGCATCGAGCTATTTGTTCAGCTTCAGGCCTGGTTCAAGTACTTTCCTGAAGTTGGTGTCACTCGTCTGGATTAGAGGACCAACTCTAGGGAATATTTCATCAAACATGTGAGGCTCCACTCTCATATAATTAAAAAATGAAGTGCTGTCTTGAAGTGGTTTCCATCTTGAGTTCTCTCATAAGTTGGTGACGATGACCAAATTGGAGCTTTCTCTTTGCAGACAACCAGGGACAGACCCAGATCCTTTTGGCTCTTCTTCTCCGTTTTTCTTGTCTTTCAACAACCAGAATTATAAATCTGTTATTCATAATCGGAAGTTGAAGCACAGGTACTGGAACAATTTGATCCATTTCCTTCGACGGTTTATGTTCAACTGCTGCCAAGGCAGTTAAAGCGCCGATTCTATAGAGAGACATTCCAAAAGCGCAACAGAAGCGCAGCTCTTGCGCTTAGGTAGTAGCAAGGGCGCAGCAGCAACTTAGTTAGCGTAGCCTGAAATCTTGTGCCGTAGCGAAAGCGTAGTAGAAGCTGAATCGCCGCCCAATGGAATGGGGGTATTGTAACATAGGCTATACACCTTCCGATCAGCTAAGAAGGCTTAATGCATCTGCTAAAAATTATCGACCCCGGCTAGCCTGCGTAGTCCGCGCATGCTGACCTGGGTCGAATCTTTTGCTTATTCGTCATTTTCTGTTTGTCCAAGGAACAGACTACCTCATAATTAAGTCGGTTGTTAAAAAAAGTGGCTATTATGGATCCATAAGTAGGTGATGACTTGCTTGGTATAATGCATCACGGACATGCATTAAGCCCCCTTTTGCCAGAGCATGTCTCATAGTTTTCTCTCAACGTACAAACATGTATAGTACACACGTCGTGAGTTACGAATGATACGGATGTGATATATGTGGTCATTCTTCATAATGATGATAGCATGAAACATAGTAACAAATACACAATGCAATTATGTGATTAGATAAACTCACTTCCACTATCTACGCAAATCTTACTGGCAAAATACTTACGTAAGAATTTCCTTTGTTTTAATAGTTTTTGTTTGAAGAATGGTATTTCAGTTTATTTTCAAATTCTTTTTTTTTTTTTACTTAAATATGAGCAGTGCTCTGTGAAAAGGGGGCTTAATGCATCTGCGAAAAGTATCGACCCAGGTCAGCCTGCGCAGTCCGCGCAGGCTGACCTGGGCCTAAAGCTTTCGCTATAGGTCAATTTTCTGTTTGTCAAAGAACCAGTCTACCTCATGATTAAGTCGATTACTTAAAAAAGTAACTCTTATGGCTTCATGATTATGTGATGACTTTGGCTGCTATCATGTGTCACGGTGATGCATTAAGCCCCCTTTTGCCTGATCATATATATTACATGAGCTATGCGTCAAACGGACACATATTATTGTATTTTGAAAGCTGTTTTTGAGCATAATACCTCGTAGCCAACATCACACTTCACGATCTGTGCGATTTCGATCCAAACTACCTGAAACACATTTAGCTGTTCAAACTGCAGAACTTTATGACTCATAAAGAAAGAAAGGAACTTTTGGCATGATCAATTTTCTGCACAAGACATGTAACTGTATTTCTAAACAATAATGATAATAAAAAGAAAGAAATATACACATCAAACTTACTTGTGATAAACTCTTTTCTGGCTTAGTACAACAGAGATTGCTTTTACAGACAATGTAGATCTAAGATCAGACTACAAAGAACAAGCACTCTTATCTTGAGCATACCAAATCTAATATTTCATGATAACTATCCAAACCAATTACAAAATGGTCGTGTATTTGCATTTTTCACTGAATGAAGATGTTCGTTTAATTCATAATTCATTTAGCAGTATTATAATTAAGCATAAAACATAAATTCAGTTTATGTCACACTGGATTGTCTTAAATAGTAAGAAAGATCAGATAATAAAATAGTTATTGAGTCTTATTGTGACTGGGACATTGAAAACTTCGTCAGTCGTTAATACGGAATCCAAGTTATGCCACGATATAGCAGAGCAAAATCAGTTTTATGATAGAAGCGCTGACCTAGCGCTCGAAGAACATGTTTTCACAGCAGAAGAGCGCCTTTTATTCCACCTACTTTATCTGTTATTCCACCTACTTTATCTGTTATTCCACCTACTTTATGTGTTATTATTATTATTATTATTATTATTATTATTATTATTAATCACATCACTAGCATTATTTTTATTTAATAAAAAACATTAGGATTTTGCTTTTCTCATACACTCAATACGACCCGAAACGACCCGACTTCACAAAAATGCAGACTGTTGTAATGTTCCATTGACAAGTGGTAAATTTTATCCATAATGATTAATTCTGTTTTCCAGCATATTTCTGCATCATCATCATCATCATCATCATCGCCGTCGTCATCACCATCATGACCACCACCATCATCACTATCATCATCATCAGCATCGTGTAAGTTAACACGTGCAAAGACAGCAATGACAAAGTTTTCGTCTTTATTTGTGTGGTGTTTAACGTCGCTTTTTATCATTATATCAGTGATATCAGGCCGGTCAGTGCACCTATGCACGCTTTCCTGTGTTTCTTTTACCAGAACTTCACACAATATTCTTCCAAAGCCATCGGCTGCTTTCTCATATAACCATCGTTAGTGAGTGATTGAGTAAATAAATAAATAAATAAATAAATAAATAAATAAATAAATACTGGGTCAGTAAACCATTTACCACACAATGTCGACTTAAATGACTCTAAAAATAAGGCTTTTGAAAATATAGTCGGAAAAGAAGAAAATGCAAGTAACCAGCATTTTTTTTTTTCTACAATATTTTCTACAGTTTCATAGACAACAACTTTCATAATTTTAACAATGGCTAAATTGTCGTCTGCAAATGCTTTCAATTTGAACGAGCCTAAAATTTTGTCGTTTGGTAAAAGGTTTACTTACTTATGTCTTTCACGGATGTTAGTTTCCAGCTGGGCCCCGTTTTACTAAGGTAGTTAAGAACAAAATTTGCGTAAGTTTTACGTAACTATAGTATAGTGGCATTAACTTGCTACGAGATAACTATCATGATTATTTTAGAAAACTATTGCGATAAATCAAAGTTTCCTGGAAATTTTATCTTTTCATTTTATCTAGATAAAATTTCCAGGAAACTTTGATTTATCGCAATAGTTTTCTGAAATAATCATGATAGTTATCATGCCCGTTATCATGTATCTCGTGGCAGATTAATGCCACTATACTATAGTTACGTAAACTTTACCCAAATTTTGTTCGTAACTAACTTAGTAAAACGGGGCCCTGCAGGTGAGGGCTTTGCAGTGCCATGCACAAGAACATGCGACATGTGTCCCCAAGTAGGGATCAAACAAAAGTTTCATAATAACAAACTCATCGCCTTAACCACTTACCAACCATCGATACATTATTAAAGGAATAAACAGATAATAAATAGTCAGATGAAAAAAATTGTAAATAAATAGGCGAGACAGATGAATACATAAATAATCATAGAAAAGATAGATAGATAAATAGATAAATAGATAAACAAATAAATAAGATAAAAATAAATAAATAAATAGATAGATAAATAAATAAACAAATAAATAAATCTCTTAGATTTCAAATCTACCACCTTTTCGCAATTCCAACTCTATCCCGGGTCTGAGATTTGGATGTTTTAGCCTTTGTCTCGTCTCGACGTTGTACGAAGCATTCTTTCAAACATATTCTTTTTTTTTTGTTAAGCATACGGGATTGTTTACCCCATGTTAAAAAATTGATTTTTATCTATATTGGATCTATATCAACCAATTACCCTATAGATATGAGCATTTTACGAGTAGCCTACATGTGTACGGACAGTGGACAGCTTTCCATAATTTCAGAGGAAAACAGAAACTGCTATTTACAAGCAATCGTTCCCATTTTGTTTAAACATTTTCTGCAATATTTGAGCCATTCTCTGGCAAAAGGGGCTTAACTCTTTACCAGACGACAAAATATCAGACTGGTCCAAATTGAAAGCATTTGCAGACGACAAAATGAAGTTTGCCCCCCCCCCCCAAAAAAAAAAAGTCCTTGATTGGGTAGAAAACATTGTGGGAAAAGGAGAAAATGCTGGTTACCAGCATTTTCTCCTTTTTTCCACAATGTTTTCAAAAGGCTTCTTTGCCAGGGTCGTTAAAAACGGCATTGTGCATCTACGTAATGTATAATACCAAGCATTATTAAGGATCTATGAAATCTATTTTGTATACTACACGACTGAATCACGAGGTATACTGGTCCTTTGACTTGCAGACAATTGATCAATAACACAAAGTTTCCGGACCCTTGTCAGCCTACACGGACTGTAAAGGCTGAATAGGGTCGATACTTTTTGCGGATACATTACGCCCCCTTTTCACAAAGCATGGCTCAAATATTTGAGCCATGCTCTGGCGAAAAAGGGCTTAATACATCTCCGTAATGTATAATATCAAGCCATTCATCACATTATTATTGATCCCTAAAATCCATTTTGTACACTACACGACTGAATCACGAGGTGTACTGGTCCTCTGAACTGTAGAAATTTGATCAATAGCAAAAAGTTTCAACCCGTTTCCGCCAGCTGGGACTGCGCAGGCTGACATGGGTGGAAACTTCTGCATATAGATAAAAACAAATGTTCACAAAGCACAGTACAACTATTGTCTACAATATTTGAGACATCTTCCGGCAAAAGGGGGCTAAATGCATCTCCATAATGTATAATAGATCTACCAAGCAAGTTATCACATTATTGTGAATCCATAAAATCCATGTTGTATACTAACCAACTGAATCATGAGGTATACTGGTCCTTTGACTAGCAGATAATTGACCAATAGCAAAAAGTTTCAACCCCGGTCAGCCTGCGCCGATTGCGCAGGCTGACATGGGTCGATACTTTTTGCAGATGCATTAAGCCCCCTTTTCAGAGAGTATGACTCGTTTCTAAGTTACATTCCCGCCCTCCACTTTTTTGAAGTTTCGCCGGTTACTCTGTGATGGAAAGAGAGGTTACTCGGTGTGAGCTTATTCTTCTTCTCGTACATTGATGGTGATATTTTCTATAATTAATGTGCACATTTTGTTTGTACTTGAGTTTAAGTTCGATTTATCAGCGCAGTCAATATCACGGCGGTCAGTGCACCTTAAGAAGCATGTGTTTCTCGACCTTCTCACACCAGTGCTGACACAACTTTCTTTCCAAGCCACTGACTACTTTTCTCATTTGCAACAAAGGTTAGAGGCGAAAAATTGCCGAAAAAGAAAGTTTTCCTCAACCGGGTATCGAACTGGCAACCGCCAGGTCACGAGTCAGATACGCTTACCACTGATTTATTCGGCCATGCAAAATATGCACTCATTAATTATGCAAGAAGATATACATAAAATGGTAACCTGAATCTAGGTTATAATATAAAACAAGAATAAAATCATTGATAAAGGGCTTTTCATATCATTGTATGTTATCATTGTATGAATTGTATCATGGGCCGGTGGCCTAGCATTACGTAATAAAGTATATTGTATTGTATTGTAGTTCGCCATTGAGTGACGTGTTTTTCTTTATAGTCCACGTGAAAAAAATCATTTTATAAATTGCATCCATGAGACAGAATCTACATTATAGGATCTGGCATGAGTTTGAGTTTGAGATATAATATATCCTATATTATAGGATCTGAGAAGAGTTGGCGTTTGAGATAAATAGGATCTGGCATGAGTTTGCGTTTAAGATATATAGGATCTGGCATGAGTCGGCGTTTGACATATATAGGATTTGACACGAGTTGGAGTTTGAGATAAAATTTTGTTAAACGAGTCTACGGAAAATGTTATTAAGCGAGCCTTTTGGTTAAGCCAATTACAGGTTGCGTTACTTTCAAAATTAGAAAATTATTGAGGATAAAACTCAGGTATTCTTAAGAGTTGTTGTTAAATAGGCCATGGAGACCAAGAATTACTCGTTTCTGTTTGCCAATGCTGAAAGTTCCACTGCTATACCCCCAGTTTGTCACAAAATTTTACCTGTTAGACAATAAGCATGATCGTTGGTGTTTGGCGGACGGTGTAGATCAAGATCAGACTACACTGAACTTACGGTCTGATGTTCAAAGATCTACATTAGTCTACGCTTTTTTCTTTACTAGGACAGGCTTGAAAGATCGGCTTTAAAATGCATCCCTTCAGTCTTTCCTTCAAGACCAACATATCTATAGATCTACTGGGTCTTTTTTTAGATTTTCAGTGTGATTAAATCATGCAGGTGCTTATTTTTGATGCAATACCATGATGGTTTGGACCCTGCACATTTAAATTATTCACGATCATGTAAAAAAGCTTAATTTTCAACGATAAATATCTATTTTTGTGGCCATACGTTTGTAGCATTGTGTACTATACATTATCAGTCTTCAATCAGTGTTTGATTGTGGTTTGTGATCTGATAAACGGATTCTCTATCTCTAAACCTAGCATTCGCGACGTAGGATTTGAGCCATTCTCTGTGAAAGGGGGGTTTAATGCATCTGCAAAAAGTATCGACAAAGGTCAGCCTGCGCAGTCCGCGCAGGCTGACCTTGTTCGAAGCTTTTTGCTATTTTTCTATAGATCAATTTTCTTCATGTCAAGGGACCAGTTTACCTCATGATTCAGTCAGTCGTTAGACAAAATGGATATCATGGATCCATAATTATATGATGACTTGTTAGGTATAATGCATCACGGTGATGCTTTAAATCCCCATTTGCCGGAGCATGACTTGTTTGTTCATACCTACAGTGTAGATCTAGATCAGCCTGCTCATGAGTACAGTAAAAACTTGGTCCACACCAGCCGCTTCCATGCAAATGGTCTCAGTTATATGAAAGCCTCATGCCTATTGAATGCTATTAATTTGACCAGACCGCACAGCTCAGTTGGTAGAGCGTAGGACTCGTGAACGTGATGTCTTGAGTCACTTAATGGTGTGGGTTCGATTCCCACGGCTGGCCATCCTAAAGTGCTTTCGGATGAGACGTTAAACCGAGGTCCCGTAAACGGTGTTATACACCGAGCACGTTAAAGAATCAGACGTAACTTAGGATGGGATTCTTCCTATTTCTGCACTATCCCCCGTAACAATACTAACAGCCATATGGGCAACCGGTGGTAAAATGTCTCAGTTATTTTCTTTTATTTCATGCTTTCCGGTAGGTTATCGATAAATATCGGTGAAATATTTTTCGATATTTCATGGTTACGACCAGTGAAAATACCGATTTTTATATTCTAACTCTTCAATTGAAGGCGAAAACAGTTGTTCCCTTGCACTAGTTACCTCTGTAAAATGCGCGTGCCTCAAAACCAGATGGAAATATGGCGCAATTTACCTTACATTTCTCGCGCTTGACGTAATATTGTAATGCGTCGCTATGTGGAGGGGGTACGCCACGGGGGATACGCGAGAAATGTAAAGTAAATTACGTCATATTTCGATCTGGTTGCGAGGCACACGCATTTTACCTAGGTAACTAGTGCCCGGGAACAACTGTTTTGGACTTCAATTGAAGAGTCAGAATATAAAAATCGGTATTTTCACTGGTCGTAACCATGAAATATCGAAAAATATTTCACTGGTATTTCACGATAACCTACCAGAAAGCATGAAATAAAGGGTTTTATTTATGGAAATTCCAATGACTGGTTTTATCTCATGCTTTTCGGTAGTTTATCGAGAAATAACGGTGGAATATTGTTTGATATTTTTTGGTTAGATCTACGATCATTGAAAAATACTGATTTTATTTTCTAACTCTTCAGTTGATGGTGGAAACAGCAGTTCCCGCGCACTAGTTACCTAGGTAAACAGCACGTGTCATATAACCAGATGGAAATATGACGTAATTTAACCTACATTATTCGCGCTTTACGTAATATTGTAATTGTTATGCGGAGGAGGTACGCCACGGGAAATTACCGAAAACAACTACTGTACTGGATTTTGATGTAAGTCCTCCCCAAAAAAGGTTTAGAAGCATAAAAAAAAATATTTTTTTGTCGGTGAAAGATCGAAATTTTTTTGATCGAGTGAACATCATCGGTAATATTTTCACTCGTGGCTGTGTCACTCGTGAAAATGTTACCGATGATATTCACTCGATGAAATGAATTTCGATATTTCACCCACAAAAAAACCAAATGTCCTCTATATCCACATATCCGGAAGTCGCAGAGAATTATGTCATTTGACCTCACATAATTCATATCATAAACAAGATAAAGGGGATTCGCACTGACTGTATTACACCGAAAACAATGATAGTCACAATATATGTGATAAAAGCCTATCTCTTTCCTTTACTTTGTTAACTCTTATCCTGTTTAATAACTGAAATGAAATTTTCAATTCGATAGTAAACACCCAGTTATTGCCATTTCAAAGTTATATTTCGGGTAATAATATCTCCTTCTCGGACAGTGTAGATTCAAGATCAGACTGCACGTTCTGTGCAGTCTGATCTTGATCTACACCGTCCGCAAAAGGTCAGTGAGTCGCGCTTAGCAGCCTAAGGGTTAAGGAACTCACCGATATGCGCTAAACAACAAGACTCGAGTAGCTGTCTCTTAATCCTTATCCTGGTAAATAACTAAAATGGAATTTTCAATAGTAAAAAACCCGAATATTGCTAATTCGAAGTTATGTTTTAGGGAATGATATCTCTTTAACGGACAATGTAGATCAAAGATCAGACTGCACGTTCTGTGCAGTCTGATCTTAATCTACACTGTCCGTAAAAGGTCAGTCAGTCGCGCAAAAGAGAAATATGAAGAATGTCAGAAACTACATTGAAAATGAAACCCCATTTCTTTTCTTACCTAAACTTTTTTTTTTCTATTCTTTCGATTAGGACGTCTATCCATAGTAGCCAATCAGAAGTTGTGTTAGTTTCACAATTGAAAAAATCTGGAGAATAAGCCAAGGACGTTTTTAAGAATGGTTGATGAATGTGGACCCTAAGAAATATACGCGCGTCAGAGTTATAATAAGTAGCAAAGTACCTAGCACCTACGAGAAGTATATCTATAACACCAAAACGCTTCCCCCTTTAGAAGCGTAATTTAACAGTTCAAACTGACCTTTTATATTATCAAATGGTGTTGAACGGTTTAAAGGCGACGATAGCAGGGATCAAACCAGACTTGCATGCTATGAAATCAAGTAACATAACCACAAACTCACGGAAACCCCGTCCCACCCACGTCCTACCTGAATAAAGGATACTTGACGAGTTTAAGAAGAGTCAAATGTTCCTTTGCTAACATCACCATGTTAAAGATAAATATATACTCGTTTTTAGCTAGTTTTTATCCGATTTCATCTTATTTTATCAAACTGTAATCGTTTTCATATCTTCATGCCAAATGTTGCCTATGACGGTAGCAAGGTTGCATAGATTACGTCAGATAGAACCTATATATATATACATTTCATTTTCTAGACACCACCACAGCAATCACTGTTGTGACATTCAGTCCGGTTTAAAGTCGAGGATTTACGATGTATTTATCCCTTACACCAGATGTAGATCTATATCGGTAATTTATGAATGTTTACATAGCTGGCTAAGTTCTGAGCCAAAACTACAGTCTGTCAAATTCTAACTGCATTTTTCCCCACTATCTGAAAGGATATATCTTTAAGGGTCGTTTGAAAAATTTGAAACAAAAACCAAAAAGTTAGATATTCTTGAATTTTGACAAAGACCCTTTTAAGGAAAAATAGATCCTTTCCTTTTGCAACATCTTATTTTGTAGTCTGCAAATTCTTTAAATTTGGGCCGGCCTAAAATTTTGTTGTTTGGTATTCAAGAGTTAACCGTCATCCTGCTACATAACTGAAATAAAACTTTCGAGCCGATAGTAAAACCACAAATGTTGCTGTTTCAAAGATATATTTTAGGGAAAAATATCTCTGTATCGGACTGTGTAGATCCAAGATCAGACTGCACGTGCTGTGCAGGCTGATCTTTACCTACACTGTCCGCAAAAGGTCAGTGAGTCGACCTTAGCAGCCTAAGGGTTAAAGGGACTGTCTATGAATGCCAGATCTACCCATCAAACCCGACACATTTGTACGTATCAAAATTTATCTGCCGTTATCAAGTACAGTAGAGAGCAAACAGACCTTTCACCGCACTAGGCAACATAAAAATTTTGCTTTTCCGGAAGTCTTGGATTAAGATCAGACAGCACAGAACGTGCAGTTGGTTTTTGAATCGAAACTGTCCATTACTTGACTCCTGATTTTAACCAAGACGTTTCTTGACCTGTATCTTTCTTTCTTTTTTTTTTTACAGCTTTATCCGTTGAATTCATTCGAATTGATTTAACTCTGTACCAAACGAAAAAAAATCAGATTCATCCAAATTGAACGCATTTGCAGACAACATCTTGAATATCAGTCAGATGGCTGAAGTTGTCTTTGAAAGGGTAGAAAACATTGTGGGAAAAAGAGAAAATGCTGGTTACCAGCATTTTCTCCTTTTCCCCCAATGTTTTTACAAGCCTTCTTCTGCAGGGTCGTTGAAACCCGGGTTGTGTAGTAAAGGGTTTTACCTGTAGGCGAAACGTAAACTGTGTCTAAAGTCAACTTAAGTTGCAGTTACAGGTTTCTGAAGAAGAGACAGACCTTAGTTAACACTTTTATGTCGGATTCATTATCGTTCAATAGCTGGTAAACGTACATCCATGTATGTTATAATTTTCATCTATCCTAATTTTCCCTTTGTTTTTCAATAGTGCTTGTTTCCCTAATATGTACGTATGTGTTTATTCCCCGTTTCTCCGACGCTAAAAGTATCATTTGTGCGTTCTAGCCGAACCCCGATAGCTCACTCAGAAGCGTGCAGGACTTGAGAGCAGGGAGGTCGTGGGTTCGATCTCTGCCTCGGCCAATTTCTTTCCGAGGATTGATTCATCCCTCTCCCACTCCTGACCATTGTTTCCACGATGGTTATGTGGGAAAGCAGCCAGTGGCTTGGAAAGAAAATTGTGCGGAGTACGGGTAAAAGGGACTCCAGGAAATTATGGATAGGTGCACTGGCCGCCGCGATATAAATGAAATAATGTTGAAAACGGCGTTAAACATCAGTCAATCAATCAATCAATCAATCAATCAATCAATTGTGCATTCTATCTTTATCATAGGGTACACTTCAAGGGTACTAGGATTTGAACAAAGTTAGCCCCCTGATAATGAATTCATACTCTACGAAAAGGGGGCTTAATGCATCTGCGAAAAGTATCGACCCAGGTCAGCCTGCGCAGTCCGCTCAGGCTGACCTGGGCCAAAACTTTTCGCTACCGGCCAATTTTCTGTAAGTCCAAGTACCAGTCTACCTCATGAATAAATCGGTTGTTAAAAAAGTGGCTATCATGGATCCATAACGATGTGATGGTTTGCTTGGTATCATGCATCATGGAGATGCGTTAAGCCCCATTTTTTTTCACATTTCCAAAATGGAACAGTATTAGTTGTACGGTCAGGTGGCAGGGAACTTGGAAACTTGTTCACGGCTGTGGTGAATCATGTCGTCCCGAGCCGAAGGCGAGGTGGCGACATGATTCACCACAGCCGTGAACAAGTTTCCAAGTCCCCTGCCACCTGACCGTACAACGAATTTATTATACTGCAAATTTTTACCATTCCAACGTGTATTAAGCGAAATATACCTGTTGTTTGGTTTCATTTTGAGTACGCTGACGAAGTAGAATTTCCTTTCTGAGTGCCCCAATTCAATGAAAACTGACGTCACTGAAACCTTGGAAAAATGTGCAGTTTGGTGCATAATCTTGATGTTAATCTTGATCGACGCCGCCATTTGGGATGTTGTGTTGAAAGTGTAGTCATGTATACGGGGCTCCCGAAAGGGAAACTGCTTTTACGTTGGTTTTGCCAGTGTACATGATATATATCACGGGTAGGAAACTTCATATTCAGAGCCAATGGCTCCGACGAGAAAATGTTGTGTTGGTCTTCCGTTTCTGAAGATGTCGGCTGAAAAACAACCAAAAAACAGGTAAGCTTGTCATTATTTGTAATCATGTGTTTTTATACCTTTGAAAGTCCAAAAAAGGAGAATGTCATGATATGCTCTGGTCTTTCAACGGGTTTTCTACACTACGGAAAGTTGTAACAAGTGTACGATGTTGTCTGAATCATTTGTGGCGTGGGTTGACCTTAGCTAAAATAATACGTCACGGACCTAAATTCAGTCTATTATTGCCATATAATTGGCAATCAAAAGAGAGTCTTGCTGTCCCAAAAGCGTGAATTAACGTCTTGAAATGTTACATTCACTGCTGGTAAAGAATTGAAAAGAAATAGCACAAAAATGATGAAAAAAAAGAAGGGCTCCGATTTTGTGGGCCGGCTCTGAATATGTAAGTCGGCACCGATTGATGAGGGCTTCATTTCAGAAATTTAGTTTTCTGTAAAAATTTACTTAGAAAGTAGGCTTTGTTTTTCCGTTAATACCTTTTAGTCCAAAATGTATTACTTTTGTTGAATGGAACATGACCGGATTTATGAACACACAAAGGACTGGTATTGTCACGATTGAAAAATGCTGTCGAACATTAGTCTATCTAAATTTTGAAAATACTTTTATGTAGCTTTTGATTAACAGAATGGTCTATACATGTATATAGCATTTGCCATGCTTTCGTCGTAAGTGCAGCCCACGTGTAAGCAAAAAAAAAAAAGAAAAATATTTAGCATCTTCGGAAGACTATCTGGTCTTGAAACAGTCATTAAAAAGCTAGATGGAAAATGCACCGACCGTAGCGGAGATGATGAATTAAAAAAAAACTTTTACAAAGCGTGAGAAATACAATTGACCTATTCGCAATACACGCCTAGGGTATATGTGTGACCACTCTTAACTCTTCTCAACACCTAACACGACACAACAGTATGCCGGGTGGGTGGGTTATATACAAGTCTTTAACAAAAAAAAAAAAAAAAAACTCAATTTCACAAGCACGCCAAGACCAAAAATGTTCATAGATCCCTAATTTTGATTGTACTTACTCAGATTTTTCAATGCAGAATATGTCATATATTAGTTATTTTCTAAGCCTTTTTATCCTAAATAATGACTCAAACCAGCTAATTGCATACATCATCAGTAAATCATGATATTGGAGCTGCAGTCTCAATCTAATTACGGCGTAAAGTGAATGATTTCTAATGATTACATTAGAAATGGAGAGGGGTCGGTGTGAGATTTCTGAAACAAGTGCAAACGACAATGTTTAGGACATTCATACAAATATGTAGGACGGAAAAAGAAAAATAAATAACTCAAAGCTATTCATTATCAACCCTTAAAGTGCCTGTCACAACTTAAGTTGGTTCTGCAGCCAGTATAGATCAATATTAGACTGTACAAAACGTGATCGTTTGTTTGTTTGGATGAATATTTGTTTATCATCGGCTTAAAGATAACTGATATGTGACATTTTCTGATTTAATATGCATCTGGATAATTGAACATTGAAGGATATGAGTAAGTACTATCAGAATCAGGGATCTATGAACATTTTTTGTCTTGACGTGCTTGTGAAACAGATTCTTTTTCGTTGTTAAAAACTTGTACAGTATATACCCCACCCATCTGACATACTGTTGTATAGTGTTAAGTATTAAAAAGAGTTAAGAGTGTTCACACATATACCCTGAGGCGTCTACTGCGAATAGATCAATTGTATTTCTCACGCTTTGTAAAAGTTTTTTCTATTCATCATCTCTGCTACGGTCGGTGCATTTTCCATCTAGTCTTTTTATGACTCTTTTAAGACCAAAGAGCCTTCCAAAGATGCCAGATATTTTTTCATTATTTTTGCTTACGTGTGGGCTGCACTTACGACAAAAGCATGACAAATACTATATACTTGTATAGACCATTCTGTAAATCAAAAGCTACATAAAAGTATTTTCAAAATTTAGATAGACTAATGTTCGACAGGATTTTTTCAATCGTGACAATACCAGTCCTTTGTGTGTTCATAAATTCGGTCATGTTCCATCCAACAATAGTGCTATATTTTGGACTGAAAGGTATTAACGAAAAAACAAAGCCTACTTCCTAAGTAATTCTTTACAAAAAACTAAAGTTTTGAAATGAAGCCCTCATCAATCGGTGCCGACTTACATATTCAGAGCCAGCCCACATAATCAGAGCCTTTCTCTATTTTCACCATTTTTGTGCTATTTCTTTTCAATTCTTTACCAGCAGTAAATGTAACATTTCAAGACATAAATTCACGCTTTTGGGACAGCAAAACTCTCTTTTAATTGCCAATTATATGGCAATAATAGACTGAATCTAGGTCCGTGACGTATTATTTTAGCTAAGGTCAACCCACGCCACAAATGATTCAGACAACATCGTACACTTGTTACAACTTTCCGTAGTGTAGAAAACCCGTTGAACGACCAGAGCATTGCATGACATTCTCCTTTTTTGGACTTTCAGAGATATAAGAACACATGATTACAAATAATGACAAGCTTACCTGTTTTTTGGTTGTTTTTCAGCCGACATCTTCAGAAACGGAAGACCAACACAACATTTTCTCGTCAGAGCCATTGGCTCTGAATATGAAGTTTCCTACCCGTGTATATGTTCGGGGCAGATTATCCAATCAGATCACGAGAAATTTCTTTGCAGTATAATAAAATCTGTTGTTCATTTCGCCCTGTTCTACGATATTTCATCTTTGATAAACTACATGGAATGTAACGAACAGGTAGATGATGGAGGTCAACTTTTTTTTTCTCTTCCCACCGAACCGTGCTTGCTCAGTCGGTAGCATACATGACTTGAGAACATGGGGTCGCTGGTTCGATTCCCGGCTCGACCACTTTTTTTCCCCCCCAGGATTGATGATAGTCATAGCGACAGGAATCATTCCTATCTCACCGCTGACCATTACTTCGACGATGGCTATGTGGGAAAGCAGCCAGTTGCTTGGAAAGAATGTTGTTGGTAAAAGAAACTCCAGGATAGCATAAATGGGTGCACTGGCCTCCTTGATATAACTGAAAGAATGTTGAAAAACGGCGTTAAACACCAATCAATCAATCAATCAATCAATCAATCCCACCGTCAGATGGAATTTTAATTTTGCAGTGAAAATATTGAACGAATTTAATTAGCCTGTGAAAATTTAATATATGAGGTTAGATAACGGAGTGATGCTAAAAATAGTTTTAACCAATCAGATTCGTCCAATATGTCATCTGATTGGCCAAAGACTACCCCGCATTTCAAAAATGAAACTGAAGGTGCGTAAAAGGCCAAAATATCCAGATGTGCTAGGCATCGAAAATGTTAAATCCTAACAAAAGATTTTTGTGGTTTAATTTTTTACTAATGAAAACGGTAATTGTATCCATACTACATGCATTTCTTCAAGAATATCAGTTAGTTGTAGCCTTTTTTTGCCACGTTGAATTTCTGAAAACACACGTATAGGTGAGCTGCTGGCGTTAGATCTGTGATCCAAAAATGGTTCTGAGTTTGATCTATCCTGGCGGCGCTGGTCACGTGAGAATGTCCTTTGGGAACTACAGAACGCTGGCCTAAGCATTTGTGAATTTGAGGATGGATGAGCTGTCGCCATGATAAAACTGGAATACAATCAAATCAACCTTTACCACATAAGGAGTTTTAACGAATCCGATGGAGCAGACTTTTGAAAACATTGTGGGAAAAGGAGAAAAACATTGGTTACCAGCATTTTTCCTTTTCTCTTGTAGTCTTTCTATTCTTTAAAAGACAAATACCACTATTTGCTCCATATCTGATTATTTGTCGTCAAAGAATGCTTTAGATTTTGACAAGTCAAAATTTTGTCATGTGGTTACTTGATTAACCCTTAGGCTGATAAGCACGACTCAAGGACCCTTTAGGGTACAGTGTAGATCAAGATCAGACTGCACAGAACGTGAGGTCTGATCTTTGATCTACACTGTCCTAAACGGTATTTCCTTTCTGTTGAAATGAATTTTCAAATCGCAGTTTTTGGGTTTTTACAATTGAGCGGAACTTATAGTTTCATTTATCTAGATTCGAATGGATTTCAGTCGTACATCCTTTACAGATGACAAATGTTGATGTACATTTCAGCTAAAAGTGATTAATTTGACAATTATAATTGTTTATGTCTAATAGAACGACAGCAATAAGTGGTCGTTTGTTATTTTGTTGGCGTATTCTTGCCACAGCTCCTCGGCCACATTTTTTGTCTGCACAGCTGATGAGCCCTGGTAACAGAGACTCACACTGCTTTAGAATTCTTGAGATTTTTCTTGTGTGCAAGTGTTTCGTTGACCTTCATCTTGTTATTTTGCAGGGTTTCTGGTTTGCTGGGCAATGTGCCCACTTTCAAAAAGCTTAGATCCAGCAGGTAAGAAGTGTTTGCATTGGTCTAATTTTTTTTTTAAATTTTAAACAAGATCGAAGTTATATCATGGCAACTGACCGCTTATCTGTGTTTCCTTGGTTACAACAAAGCAAGGCTAGAGCTCTATTGTGTCTGGTCTTCCAGCAGGGATAGGCAGAATCAGGATCTCCTGATGACAATACTGGCATCATACCACCGGTTTTTTGCCATATTGAAATAGAGTGAAATCGACCATTTTTGAAGCTTCACAGATCGCTAAATGGCAAACCTTTGGCTTTACCGTCTCTTTCTTTCAAAAGTACGCCCATAGTCCTTAACAAGTTGCATTAAAAACAACATGTCAATTCATGGCGTTTTTCGTTCAGTCCCAACAAACACAGGCTAACTAGAATTTGTCATCTAAAAACCACCACCTGTTCACGGCCATGATCCTAATTTTTTCCTCCTCCAGTGACACGAAATAGTCTGGTCAATATACAATAAAAACACATCGACATAAGTGGTCCCCCACTACCTAGATTTGAAGCAGATCTAAAGAATTTACCATCATGCCCTATAAGCTCCATGACACAGTGGAAAAAAAGTGCTACAGTAAAATTTCACATAGAACTACTTTTGACCACGACCCGGAAGCAGTCTAGCAGTGGTGCGACACACCCGTATTAAGGCAAGTCCGATCGAGTTATCTCTCTTTGAGCGCTCTTGTGCAAATATGGTAAGAAAATAATCTGGTGCAGCGGGACAGCCTGATAGTTATCGGAATACAACGGTGCCCGTAACCAGTCAGATCGTTAGCTATCCCATAACGAGAAAAGAAAATGAGAAATGAAAACCTTGAATTTTTTTATAAGACACTGCATTGAAATGAAATGTGTGCCTCCAGTAGTATAGGTGGTTGCGTTTGACTGTACTTCGTACATGATGCCCACGATTTTTGTTTACCCGTGGTCCCGGTAGTGAGTTAAAACGCGTCTTTAACATGAAGAGTTCTACAAATGGAAGTACAAAGTATTCGATACCTTCGACACTGAGCTAGGGGGGCCACATGTAATGTTCAAGATTTCTTATTGATATGCATCTTTCTTATGTACAACACTTTACTGAACATTTGCTTGTTTTGACGTGTACATTATAGAAGCGACGATTCCATAGACCGCCTTAACCATGTCTACACTGTCTGCTTGCTCGTTTTGTTTGCCGTGGTTGTCACTACGTCTCAGTTTGTTGGTGAACCGATTCATTGCTGGTGTCCAGGACACTTCACTGATGCCTACGTAACTTACACGAAGAACTACTGCTGGATAAGAAACACGTACTATATTCCAATGACGGAAACCATCCCAGTCCATGTTAGCACACGACAGGTGGGTCTGGTCTGTATAATTTAAGAGGGTTGTTCGATATGTAATGCGTATTGTACGATATCTCAAAAGCATTCGACTCAAATAGTGAAATGAACATTACATCCCTTCAAAGTATTCTCCGCGGTTTGAAATACATAATTTCAATCTCTGAATCCATTTCTGAATTGCGTCACGGTACGCTGATTTAGGTAGACCTCTGAGGCACTGACTGATGGCTGAGCCAAGGGCTTGTCGGGACTTGTAACGACGACCAGATAAGAACCTTTGAAGTTTTGGAAAAAGGAAAAAGTCGCATGGGGCTAGATCTGGAGAGTATGGTGGGTGTGGCAAGACGGTAACCTTCTCCGACTTCAAAAATTGCTTCACAAGCTCAGATGTATGTGATGGAGCATAATCATGAAGTAGACGAAGATGCCTAAATCCTGACACAGGGCGTCGTTTAAGATAATATTTCTTGACTTTTTTTAGTATAACATCTCGGTAATACCGACCTGTAACACTTTTGCCCTTCGGCACCGGGTTTGTACGGCTATACCATCACAGTCGAACATCCGACTGAATCATGCGATAGACTTTAACATGCAGAAAACAGACGATTAGTAAAAAGTTTTGACCCATGTAGTCAGCCGGCGTAAACCGTGCACGCTGGCTTGGTTGATAGATTTTGCAAATGCATTTAACCCACTTTTCACTTTTTGCAAATAAACGAAGCCCACTTTTCAAAGAGCATGGCTAAATATATATATTTATTTAACGTCCAATGAAATCGCTTTAATACTACCACGTGAGTACAGAATATCTTATTCCATATTGGACGCTGTAGAGTCCAATATGGATTGTTCGGAACGAGGCAAGAGTCCAATATGGATTTTTCAAAACGAGGCTAGTGTCCCAAATATCGATATTTGACCGGAAAAGTAGTCTACCGAAGTCCGTTGTCAAAAAAGCAATTTCAAAACCCTCTTTTGATATGTTATGATTTATTATTATTATTTAAATTGAAATGGTCCTATACTTGTCGTTTACTTTAATGTCAATACGGAAGTGTGAAATAAAGAGGTCATTTAACATGCTTGGGTACAATACTGAATTCTATTGGATCTGTACACTGCAGAAGCAGTCTGTCGCCTCGTCCAAAATATTGACTGGTTCTGCAGTGTACTCATCCAATAGAATTCAGTATTGTACCCAAGCATGTTAAATAACCTCATACTATCATAGGCCTCTAGGCATAGAGCTCTCTAGTATCGCATCTATAACTGATGGTTTTTTTTTTTTATTTCTCCTGGGAGCTCATTTTAAACTGGATTTTAACAGGAACGCGAGACCGACCACCCTGTAACTCTCGTGATAGAACAACTCACAGACAAAAAAGGAAACAAACATAGCGTCCGTTGTATTTCCTGTGTGTACTTTCTGTCAATATCAAATAGTAACCCTTACCTTGCTAAATAACTTAAATGAAACGTTCAGGCATTTAGAAACAACATGAATTTGGCCCTTTCAAAGTTATATTTTGGGAGAAAATATCTTCTTATCGGAAAGTGTTGATCCAAGATCAGACTGCACGTTTTGTGCAGTCTGATCTTGATCTACGCTTTCAGCAGAAGGTCAGTGGTTCGTGCTTAGCAACCAAAAGGTTAAGATAAATAAGGAAACAAACATGACGTCCATTGTATTTCCTACGTGTACTCACACTTTCAGTCAATATCAAAGATTAAAGACCTTTTTTGCAGACAATTAAGATTATTACTTTTTGTAAACGTTGTCTTTGTTTCGATTCGTTGTAAAATTTGAATTCCTCGCCTCGCATTCACTAATTATCCTGAAGGTAGTACACTCCTAATGGAAAACAGCTATTTCCACTATAATATCATCCTACAAAATTTGCTATGATTAAAAATGAGTATTATTGTACAAGTTAACCGAGCCACTTTTTACTTTTTTTCCTTCTTAGAATTATCATTTATAAATCTAAAACCACTATATTCTCATTACAAAGGGAGATAATAATTACCTCCCTTTTCAGGAAACTAACAAAAGTATCAACAATTAATTTCAAGATAGACATCAAAGGATATTCTGGTCGGTTAGAAATGTGCAAAAATATTATATCAGTATAAATCCTTATTTATCAACTAATAAGAAATTTTATCCCATGTTGCACTAGAAGCGTTAGAGTAGTAATTATGGCACTATGCAGGTCAAATTGCCTGCGGCACTATAGGGGCCAGGCCTTTGTCTTTGACAGTTCAGACTATTGTTAGAGGCCTTTGTCTGTTGGAGGTCAGACTGTCTGTGGCAATATGACGTAATCTTGCATACCTTTTGTCTGGCTTTCGTTGCCTCCCACCTGCCGAGGCTAGATGACAATTCCAAGCGTGTTTTGGCGCGTTTTGACCGATCAGGCCGGCGCCCGATTGTATAGAACCGAAAATTCAGCCAAAGCATTCGCCATTGAAAATGCATGAGAACTTTCTCTCAAAGAGGTTGCTCTACTAAAAATGCTTTTGTCTGTGAACGCTTTTACCCCCCTTACCATTCAAAGTCTAGGTTTTGTATTGACTTTAATGAATAAAATCGTATGGTGTTTAACGCCGTTTTCAACATTTTTGTTGCACTTAAGTCGCTGCGGCCAGTGCACCTATACATGCTTTCCAGCAGTATCTTTTACCAGGGCATCATTTTCTTTCCAAGTCACTGACTGCTGTCTCACATAACCATTATTACGGTCAGCTGTGGTAGAGAAATAAATGGTTTCACAATTTTCAGTCCTCAACCTAGCCAGGGATCGAAGCCACGACCCATCTCAAGTCCTGCACGCTAGCTATTTAAGAGCTCAGCTTTTAGGTCCTCGCTTCTACATGGAAAAGTTTGCGAAAAACTTACTACGATCCCCAAATAGCGGTGGCATAATATAAAATTCCCTGTTGGTTTGATCATTAGCTTTCTTAGAAATTCTGATTTTTTTTTTTTATAATTCATGAGACCTTTCGATACTCTCCTGACAGAGTCGCATATCAAAATGATTTAATGTTTGAGAAATGTCGACACTCTTCCACGTGATGTCTGGCGCGATTGTATAATATCGTCTGCAAAAATTCAGACAAAGCATTCGCCTCTCATTAAAAATGCATGAGAAAATGTCGATATTCTTACAAAATAGGTCGCTTTCCGCTGATTAAAATGCGTGATGTCTGGCGCGATTGTATAATATCGTCTGCAAAAATTCAGACAAAGCATTCGCCTCTCATTAAAAATGCATGAGAAAATGTCGATATTCTTACAAAATAGGTCGCTTTCCGCTGATTAAAATGCGTGATGTCTGGCGCGATTGTATAGAATCGTCTGCAGAAATTCAGACAAAGCATTCGCCTCTCATTAAAAATGCATGGAATTTATAAACACTTTATCAAACGCTTTTGTCTGTTAACTATATAAAAGGCAAACGTTTTGTAGATGAATGTACATTTTCGGAGGAATGTGAGAGTCTGTTATGTGATAGTTATTTTCAAAATGAACATTTTAATATCAGATCATACTTATGAAAAGCATTTGTATAACATATCCTATACAGGAGTTTCTTTTTTTTTCAGTAAAACTGTCTTGCTTAATGCAGTTCAGCTGTGTTTGGATTCTCCTGACAGGCAATATACTGTTGGAAGAAGAGTATATTTTCTAAAGCAATTTAGTTTTTACATAGGGGTTCTAGGTATCAATAAACAATTAAGTAATAAAGTAAAAGTTGTGTGCGTTAGAAATGGCACAAAGTTTATTGTTGTAACAGCGTTTCCAGATCATTGATGTTGGAACCTCGATTATAGAAAGGTAAGTCCGTTTTACTTCACTTGTTTGTAAACGCTTATAACTCGTTACCATACAAACCCTGGTTTTTACGGTAGTGAGGTAAAAGACTGAAAATTTAACCGGAACGGGGAGAAAATGAAAGCGTACAGGGGGAAAAGAAGAAAGGTTCTCAATGTGCACAATGAAAATCTGCAGTAAATATGATAGTAAAATATGAATCGACCTACCTTTAAAGCGTTGTAATCTATTCCTTTTTACAATATAAAAACATATACACAGTTTTCCCGACACACACCCACACAAACACACATAAACACTATTTTAGCGAATTACAGGATTTTCTTTTTACATACATACATGTATTAACACAATTTCACATTTTGACCTACACTTGAATTATTGTATATTTGATCCCGTGATTGAAACCACGGGCATTTCTTTTGATCTATTTGTGACAAATAAGTTTGCAGCAGCCATGAGACATGCGGTTGTTGTGAACCAAAAATTGTTATGTCCATTCCCAATTGGCAATATTGCATGTCCCATCTCGTGTATAATTGTTCCGGCACACTGTCTTTTTGAGTTCATATTGCCACAAAAAATGTGTATTTCATTAAATTCAGGACCAGCATACTTTGTGAAGCCATTATCATTCGAATCTTTTTCAGGGTGTAAATAAATGTGTAATTGTTTTTTATCTGTACTTCTTGTATGTAGACAGAACATTAATTGAGCTATAAGTTCTTTGCTATATTTTACAAACGCATCATAGGAGTTCTGTTCAATTAAAGCATCGAAAAAAGAATTAACCCTACAGATCATTACTTGGCATCGTTTATCAGTGAACTTGGGTGGTTGGTAGGTGATGTCTTCTTTCACCCATTGTGACCCTGAAAAGTGAAATAAAGAGACTCGCATCTCTTTGCACTTGAATGGTCCTATCCCTGTTGTTAAAAGAAAACGTAAAGCTTCTATAAGGTTAATGTCTATCGCATGAAACATAACTATAATTTCCAGTAAATTTAGAATATCCATCCTTCAGTTTCAGTAAAAAGAAGAGGTGCCCAAAATTGAAATAAATATGCTGAAACAAACTTCGTCAATTTTTCTTTTCGAAATCCTCGATTTAACAATGTGCTACTTTTGTGCAACCAGACACTGTTTGATATTAAATCTAAAGTGACTTTTCCGTTTTGAAAAATTTAAAACATCTGCAGAAAAACACCTGGCTTTTAATTTTTGCATATATATGAACGTGTAAGTCTAATTTGTAACAATTGTTTACCTAATGTTACAAATTGCAATCAAGTTTTGAGTGATAAAATCTTTTTGAATTTACGCCGAACGTCGATTTTCAACTTTTATCTCTATATGAGATAATTTGTCAGATAAAATGTCATTGAGCATGTTCTTATCATCTATGATCAAATTCTAACATGAATTTCGTTTAAAAAGCGAGAAAAACATCCATTTTTTGACCAAAGAAATGACTTTAGCGGATGCCTTTTACCCCGATTTCATATATTGCATTCCATACAAGTGTTGCTGTATGTCATTTTAAATTAAGAAAAAAAAAAAATTAGGTATAAAGGTATTAGAGATCACTTGTCAGATAAAATGTCATTGAGCCTGTTCTTATCATCTATGATCAAATTCGAAAGTGAATTTCGTTTAAAACACGACAAAATCCATTTTCTGACTACAGAAATGACTTCAGCGGGTGTCTTTTACCCCGATTTCATATATTACATTACATACTGCTGTCGCTATATTTCATTTTAAATCAAGAAATAAAAAAAATCAAATTAGGTATAAAGGTATTGGAGATCACTTGTCAGATAAAATGTCATTGAGCCTGTTCTTATCATCTATGATCAAATTCGAAAGTAAATTTCGTTTAAAACACAACAAAATCCATTTTCTGACTACAGAAATGACTTCAGCTGATTTCTTTTACCCCGATTCCATATATTACATTACATACTGCTGTCGCTATATTTCATTTTAAATCAAGAAATAAAAATTTTCAAATTAAGTATAAAGGTATTGGAGATCACTTGTCAGATAAAATGTCATTGAGCCTGTTCTTATCATCTATGATCAAATTCGAAAGTGAATTTCGTTTAAAACACGACAAAATCCATTTTCTGACTACAGAAATGACTTCAGCGGGTGCCTTTTACCCCGATTCCATATATTACATTACATACTGCTGTCGCTATATTTCATTTTAAATCAAGAAATAAAAATTTTCAAATTAGGTATAAAGGTATTGGAGATCACTTGTTAGATAAAATGTCATTGAGCCTGTTCTTATCATCTATGATCAAATTCGAAAGTAAATTTCGTTTAAAACACGACAAAATCCATTTTCTGACTACAGAAATGACTTCAGCGGATGTCTTTTACCCCGATTTCATATATTACATTACATACTACTGTCGCTATATTTCATTTTAAATCAAGAAATAAAAATTTTCAAATTAGGTATGAAGGTATTGGAGATAACTTGTTAGATAAAATGTCATTGAGGCTGTTCTTATCATCTATGATCAAATTCGAAAGTAAATTTCACTTAAAACACGATAAAATCCATTTTCTGACTAAAGAAATGACTTCAGCGGGTGCCTTTTACCCCGATTTCATATATTGTATGCCTGTATTAAATTAGTATATCTAAAAATAGCTCTTTCTCAAAACGAGGCTAATGGAGAGTATATAAGAAGACACACTCGGTAACATACCTATTCTGTTTTCAGATTTCAATCGAGCAACATGGACGCTGTGGCTGAAATAATGGACTTTATTATAAACTCTTATACGGATCCGGATGAGCTTATGGACTTTGCAACGACCATGGGGATCCAGGATTCCGTGTCTGTAAGACTTAGACTTTTCCAGCTGAGACAACAGGAATATGATAATGAGTTTATCGAAGAACAAATGGACTTGGTGCTGCAAACCCTAGGTGGACGTATCCAGACTCCGGTTACTTTTAACGAGGAGGACATGGTCGTATCGCTAGAGTATGTACAAATACAGGAGGAAATTGATGGAGCTGTCAAAGCCCTTCTTTTTGATGACGATATGAACGAGACAGCAAGGTTGTGTTTGGAAGATGGTGATTGGGACGATCCATTTGTTCAGACAGGGGGAGGGGAAGAGCCACGGGCGGGACCCTCCGGTCTACAGAACGATCTTTTTGATGACGATATGAACGAGACAGCAAGGTTGTGTTTGGAAGATGGTGATTGGGACGATCCATTTGTTCAGACAGGGGAAGGGGAAGAGCCACGGGCGGGACCCTCCGGTCTACAGAACGACAACAAACTGAAATACACAATGAGAAAGAAGGACACCCGCACATATGCCAAAAATGCAGCAATAGATACAACATATCAAGTAAAATTGGATGAGCGGTACAATGGTCAGCGGTTAATAGACGTGAGGCAGGGACTTCATGACATGATCCAGGCAGCCCTTAACGAGGCCCGAGGACACCTACAGGGGAATGATCTAGGTCGTGTCGTGATATATCACGATGCTTTGCACAACCCTGTTGTCGTCCCTTTACAGAAGTGGGATACCCTTGACGCTAATAGAGTTATGGAGATCCTCGAAAAGGTACTCAATAGTAACCAGGAACTTTCGATCGATGAGACCTTTGATATAATAATAGGGACCATTGACCTACCTAAAGGAGGCAAGCGAAAACATATCATACGTATTAAAGGTGAAAACACTTCATTGGATTTAAAACGCTCGGTAGTGACTATTGAGAATGAAGATAAAATGTGTATGGCAAGGGCCATTGGAGTCAGCTGGGCAAAATTAAAGAGGTGTACCAAGGAAGAATGGGAGGAGGTAACGAAAAACAGACAGGGAAAAAGTAGCTTGGAGTTGGTTTTAGAATATCAAAAAGTCCCCTTGTCTTACTATAACGACCTTGTCAAAAAGAAGAAGAAACACCAAGGACAGCTGGCAAGGGCTCTGTGTAAGATGGCAGGCGTACCCATAGACCGAACAGCTAGTCTCAACGATGTGGAGGCATTTGAGGAAATCCTAGGAGTACGCGTGATGGTCATCAGCGCTCGCCTAGGCAATAAATTTATTACTGGTCCTAGCAGTGACGGGCGTCCCTGTATCTACGTGTACTTGGTGGACGACGACCACTTTCATGCCATAACAAACATCACTGGGTTTTTTAGCGACTCCTATTTTTGTGAAAAATGTCTCAAACACTATAGTAATAGGGAATATCACCAGTGTGCAGAAAAATGTATAGTGTGCAAGAGGGACCACTGCCCTAAAACGAACAAGACTCTGAGGTGCACAGATTGTAACATGGACTGTAGGTCAGATGATTGTTACAAACAACACAAGAAAGTACCCTTACACAAAAATGGAAGGAGAAAAGGTCAACCCAGTGGGCCTTCCCAGTGTGAAAAGTGGTGGAGGTGTTTCAGGTGTTACAAGGTACTAAGGACGGACATAAGGAAGAAGGAGGACCATGTGTGTGGGGAATACTTTTGTAAGACTTGTAAAAAGTATGTGTTGGACGATCATCAGTGATATTTAAGAGCGAAAGAATGTAAGGACAAGTTTATACCTAAATATATATTTTTTGATTTTGAGTGTAGTCAGGATGATATGAGTGAGTGCGAGAATGGATACATACCGCAAAAGAAAATAGAATGCGCAGATTGTCAACCATCACAGGTATGTAAGTCTTGTTCTAAGTGTAAAAACTGCAACACGTCATGGTGCGGTAGAACTACGCATCGTCCCAACTTTGTCTTAGCTCATTCGGTATGCCCAAAATGTATTGACAATGAATTGACTGCCAAATCAGTATGTAAGAGATGCGGTAGCCGTTGTAAAAAATGTCAAAAAAATCTGGATGAGAAAGATTTGGGACCTTGTCCAGGGACATGTGGCTTTAGAGAAGTCACTTTCCAGGGACATGATACTGCTGAACAGTTTGGGCAATGGTTATTTACGGAACAACACGAGTACTGCAAGGTGGTTGCTCATAACATGAAAGGTTATGACGGTTACTTTCTGCTAGAGTACCTCGTTGATCAGTCATTACGGCCAGACAAAATTATTTACAACGGGTCCAAGATAATGTACATGACAGTAGAGCGAGACTTACATATCAAGGTAATAGACAGTCTTAACTTCTTACCCATGAAACTGTCAGCATTACCCAAAGCATTTGGTTTACATGAATTGAAAAAAGGGTGGTTCCCACATTATTTTAATACCAGAGAGAATCAAAATTATGTTGGGCCCTACCCTGATGCTAAAGATTATGGTTACGATTTCATGGGTGAGAAAGAAAGAAGCGAGTTAGTAGAGTGGTTGAAACAGAGACAGTGTGAAGTTTTTGATTTTAGAAAAGAGATGTTAGAATATTGTAGAAGTGATGTTGATATATTGAGACAAGCATGTTTGAAATTTAGATATTTGTTAATGAATGCAACGGGAGAAGAAAAAGAGGTCATAAATGGAAAGGGAAAGACTGAAAAAAGGTGGTTTGGGGCCGTAGATCCTTTCGACAGTGTTACGATTGCATCAGTATGCATGAATGTGTTTAGAAGTAAATTTCTAGAAGAAAAGTGGAAGGTACAATTGTATGACACTGATGAATGGATCCCAGCCAAACTATGTGAGGGAGTATTGTATGTACTGGTGAAAGATGAATGGGTGAGTGCAGCAAAATTGAAAGTCAAGGGTAAAGAATTTGTAAGCACCCCGATAGCAAAGATTCCTCCCAGTGGATACAAAGAACAATACAGTAAGGTGTCAATTCAGTGGTTAGAGTGGCGAGCGCTTACAGACCATGTACACATTCAGCATGCACTGAATGAAGGTGAAAAAAAGATACCAGGAACACGATACAAATTAGATGGATATTGTGAAGAAACACACACAGCATACGAGTACCACGGATGTGTGTTTCACGGATGCCCTGTGTGTTTCCCAGACAAACGAGAGGACACGTATCACCCCCTCACCAATCAATCACTGAATGAATTGTATGCTCTGACTCTAAAAAAGAAAGCATACCTCGAGCAATTAGGCATGAAGTATGTGTGTATTTGGGACCATGACTTCAAAAAATTAAAGGACGAAAATGAAGAACTCAAAGAATGCATTGCACAATTAGATGTAGCTGACCGATTAGATCCAAGAGAGAGTTTCTTCGGAGGGCGCACTAATGCCAGTCAACTCTATTACAAAACCAAAGAACATGAACAGGTCAAATACGTAGACTTTACAAGTTTGTACCCTTGGGTGAACAAGTATTGTCGGTATCCCGTAGGTCACCCCAAAATCTTGACCAAAGACTTCGGGAAGCTTGAGGAGTATTTTGGTATTGCCAAAATAAAGACATTACCCCCGAGAGGGCTGTATCATCCAGTCCTCCCCTATAGATCAAATGGCAAACTGAAATTTCCTCTATGTCGTACCTGTGCGGATACCGAGAATCAAGATTCATGTACATGTTCTTCTGAAGACAGGGTTTTAATTGGCACGTGGTGCATCCCCGAGATAAAAACGGCTCTAAGACTGGGTTACACACTAGAAAAAATATATGAAGTATACCACTGGGAGGAAACAACACAGTATAATCCTGAGACGGGTGATGGGGGGTTATTCGCCAAGTATATCAACACGTTTTTGAAATTTAAGCAAGAGGCGAGTGGCCCTCCTGATTGGGTCAAAACGAAACAAGACATGACAAAATACATGGAAGATTATCATAAAAAAAGAGGGTGTATTGCTGGATCAAAACAGCATTGTAAAAAACCCTGGCAAAAGAGCTCTGGCCAAACTTTGTCTCAATAGCTTTTGGGGTAAGTTTGGACAGAGACTCAATATGCGTCAAACCAAAATATATCACGAGAGTCAAGCAAACTTATTTTTTCAAGTATTTTCTGATCCTACAAAAGAGCCTCTGAACTTTCATATACTCTCAAATGATATGATACAAATAGAGTGGATTTATAAACATGACTTTCACCCCGAAGACAACGAAACAAACATTTACTTGGCGACCTTTACAACATGTTGGGCCCGATTAAAATTGTACAGTGTGCTCGAAAAGTTGAATAAAAGAGTGTTGTACTACGACACGGACTCTGTCATTTACGTGAGTAGACCCGGAGAGTTTGATCCTCCCTTAGGGGACTACTTGGGTGAGTTGACGGATGAACTGGAGCAAGGAGAGCATATTGTAGAATTTGTGTCAGGAGGTCCAAAGAATTACGCATATAAGACCAGTACCAACGAGGAAACATGTAAGGTCAGAGGGTTTACTTTGAACTACACTAATAGCAAACTAATCAATTTTGAAGCCGTGAAAGCTATAGTAACAGATTCAAAAAGTAGTTCAAATATTGTTGTAACCAACCCATGTAAAATATGTAGAGACAAAAGAAAGAGGAAATTGTATAATAGAGAAGAAAAGAAAAGTTATCAAATGGTGTATACAAAGCGAAGGAAACTAGACAATTATGACACTGTACCATATGGATATGACTGATGTAATTTTTTTTTTTGTTCGTGGGTTGTTCAATGTCAATCATTTTTCAAAAAAAGGTGTTAGTCATTTTTCAAAAAGTGTCACTCATTTTTCAAAAAGTGTCACTCGTTTTTACGTTTTTATACTTTTACAGGTAAATTCCCATAGGGTCTGTTTCAAAAAGTGTCACTCATTTTCCTAAAAGTGTCACTCATTTTCAAAAAAGTGTCACTCATTTTCTTAAAAGTGTCGCTTATTTTTCTAGATACCAACTGTTGTTTATTTTATTTGTTAACGTGATAATTGTATTGCTTATAAATAAAAAATTGTAAGAATGAGTTTCTTTTTGTGTTTTGAGTTAATCTAACGTAAGAATATGACAGAAACTCCCGAAAAAGAAACGTTTTTACGTTTCCCTAAACCTGACGAAGAAAGCCATAGTGACAAGTGGCATTTACTGGGCACCCGTGTCCCCCAAGCAGAGATTGTCTACTTTTGTCAGATGATCATAGTGTACATCATTATTATTACGTCCATCATTAACCTATCAGTGCAAAACGGGTCGACCGAGCTTTGGGTATCACTCTTGAGTAGCAGTATCGGGTACGCTTTGCCTAACCCTAGACTTAAAAAATAATGGCCGTCCCTCTTCCATTCGAACCATGTTCTAGTATGTGTATTAGCGGACAAACTGGTAGTGGTAAAACCCAATGGGTGTACCGCTTTTTTAAACAAGTAAACCTCATGTACGGACGGGACCCCCCTTCTCATATTCTCTATTGCTACGGTATCCACCAAGACTTGTTTGATGTCATGGAGAGTTCCATTCCAAACTTTGACAGTAAGCAAGGACTACCTACTGCAGAAGAATTGGATGACTTCACAAGAGACAAAAAACACAAGTTAATCATTTTAGACGACCTAATGCACGAGGTCATGCGGAGTAAAGAAATGGAGTTACTGTTCACCCAAGGCTGCCATCACAGAAAAGTATCGGTGATTATGATCACACAAAACTTATACCCTGGGGGTAAACATGCCAGAACTATAGCTTTGAATACATGGTATCTGGTGCTTATGAAAAATATTCGTGACATATCTCAAGTAGGAGTGCTAGGACGGCAGATTTATCCCGGTAAATCCGGAGTGTTTATGAAGGCTTACGAAGATGCCCTTAATACGAGACACGGTTATTTCATAGTGGACATGTCCCCTTACTCCGACGACAAGTACCGTTTAAGGACTCGTATATTTCCCAACGAAGATCCTATTGTGTACCGTTTGACGTAAGAATGGAAATAAATAGCTTATAAGAATACAATATGGTAGAACTAATTAAACAGCAACGTCACTTTTTATATTTAGTGGCCAACACTACAGCCGACCAGAGAAAAGCGCTTTTAAAAACTATTACCCGTCAACAGCTAAGGGCGCTTAGTCAAATTGCGTACAACATTATCCGGTTCAAAGGTAGATTGACACTTACGGAAAAAGCCACCTTAAAGAGGCAGAGACGCTTTATTTACTTGCTTGGAGATCGTAACACGGGGTTTGTTAAAAAGAAGGAAGCTATCCAACATAAACAACGTATTATCCATACATTGGTGAAGATTGCTTCAGCCTACTTACAACCCGTATTACAGTAATGGAGAAATATGTATTAGTGCCTTTCGAAAAGTTTGAGCGATTGAAAAAACTATCTGGGAGACAAGATGATCAGCAGAGAGAGGAAAGGGAAGATACCTCGAAAAAGAAGAATAAGAAATTAACACTATTTCCTCCGGGACTTAGAGAGAAGAAACGAAAGAAAGATATAGACTGGATTTCTTATTGAATAACGACTCGACAATTTCATGATTTTATATTTTTATTAACAGAATAATACAATAAAAGTATAAAAGAAGGCATGAGTCATTGTGTGTGTGTGGTTTTTTTTTTTATTATATCGATTGTAAGTATTTCTGGAAAGGTAGCGTACAGCAACAATGTCACACTCTCTGGTAAAGGTTTAGCAAATTTGATTTCCAAACGGCAAAGACCTCTTCTTTTTGTGTTGAAAGAATAGTAGGGATCGATATCCAGCACATATAGGCAGTATCCTTGCTTGTACTCTTTGTATGTGATGTTGATATCATTTCTACAGGAAGTGAGGGTCTGATAACAGTCGGTGAAATGATTTCCTTCAAAATTAGGTTGCAAAGGTTGCGATGGTACGGATTGGCCATCAACGAAGAAACCGAGGTAACTGCAGTCGTAATGTTTCAGGTTGAATGGGTTTGTTTTGTAGTCTCCGTTATATGAAACGCTCGCAACCGTCCCTATGATGATTTTGTTTGGCACCCTACCTTGAAATATATCGTCTGCGTGAAAACTATATTGTCCTTGCGCTATCGAGGTTGTTTTTATCTCTGAGCGGAAATATGGGTACATAGCGGGAGTGTCCTGAATCATTTTGTCGTGAGCCAGAAGCAAATCGTTCTGTAACCGCTGAATACAGAGCTTGAAACGGGCGTCAACGATTTGCACCTTGTAATTCGGAGTAAACGCATCTGTAATGATTCGAAAGGCATCGGATGCTTGCCAAAATTTAAGCCCCATTTGCACTCCGTTAATAAGCAACTTGGGTTGTTGAAACAAGTCCACCGGGATACTTCCTTCCAGATCTATAATTTTACCACCCTTGGTCTTTTCATATCTTTGGAATAAACCGGTATTTGATCCAGTTTTGGGGTCGCTATCGTCCAGATTCCGATAATCCTTGTAGAATAATTGACTGGTCAGAAAAGCTTCCTGTATAGATTGATTGGTATTTAATAAGGTGTCAATGTAGGTCTTATACGGATGCGTGGTTCCGCTATTCGGGAGTGGTTTTTGTTGTAAATGAATGTCCAGCTGTCTGAAAATGGTGTGCAAAGGTAAATTGATAAGTCCCAGCGTATCATCTTCTGACACGGGTGTACCGTCTTGTAAAGCGAGTCTCAATTTCACCCTCAATTTACATTCCTTCAAGTTGATGTAGGCGCTGGCCTGTGGCGGTATATTAAATTCCAAGCTCGATGAAGAATCGGTTACCGGATTAATGGGTCGGAATTCGATCCAATCTTTCGATAACAAGGACGAATCTTTTGGGATCGGATTAAATAACGATAATTCTTCACTGTGCTGAATTTTACTATTCATGCTAATTTTTCAAAACGCCCAGTCGGGATCTTTGCGATACGTTTTGTGAGTCTTCTTACGCTTGATATTCTTACGATCTTCGTCAACACCGTTCTTACGTTTTATTTGAGATTTTGCCCTATCAACTACTTCTGCTAATGGGCTCACCATTTTTACCTGAGGAGTTTTGACTTTTTCAAGTTTTTCTTCCATATCTCGCAGCAGTTTATTCTTTTCTTCTAGTATTTTCTCCAAATTCCTTATTTGATCTGGGATGTGGTCTTTCGGTTTAAAATAATCAATCCAATACTCCACATCTTCTTTGTACGGAACCCACTTCTGTAGTTTTGAATCAAAGACGTCTATGGAACCCATGATTTCTTGAAATGAAGGACACAGTGAAAATCGTTCGAATTCAAATCAATCGGTTTTAAATCTTCGCCTTTTAACGACAGCCTAATAGTGTTAAATTTCTTGACACTCACGGGTCTATAACGTCGATGAAGACATTCCGTAAATTTAAATTTCTTGTATCTTGTTTCGATTTCTATATTGGTGAGAACGGGTTGTAACTTATTCCTGACAAACGTTTCCTCTATAATGTCACAATTCAAATACAACCGCTTACTTTGAGGTGTAAAGTCGCAGGTCAATGACGATTCTACCAGAGCACATAACCAACTTCCTTCTAAAATATAGTCCTTAGAAAACTGGAACAAGAAATCTGCGTTATTCTTACGTATATCGATAGATTCTGCGGAATTTAAATACAAGTAAAACTCTGTCATTCTTCTCTCCTTGTTCTCAATTGGTCTAGTATAGTAGGAATGAGATAAACTGGGCGTAATAAAATGGGTATAAATGAATGAAATCGTCGAAGTAAAGTCTTCTTACGGGTTGATGAAACGTTATTTGAGCATAGTGTGCGTAACAATAGTCTCCTTCTTTCAAAAACTTGAACATCTCTTCTCATTGGATTAATGACTCCATTAAGTATACGTTTTGCCACCTCGATGATAGCCTTTAGTTGACGATTCGTTAAATTCTGCAGTAAATTCTTCCTTACCGTTGTTTCGGTCTCTTGTAGGTGAAGTAAATAAGCGATTTGTAAATAGACTGTAGAGTGTTCCATGATTGAATCGGTTAAAATACTCATTCCTTCTTACGCGTATAGAGTTCGAGTTCAATTAGTGTGGGACAAACAATCTCGTCCTCTTTTTGTGAAGAGGTTACACCCGTTATGACCACTTTCCCTGTATGAAAACAACAAAAATGCACCCCTTCCCTTTTAAAGTTAAGAGAAGGAAATAACTGGGGTTCGTATACGACATCTTTATCGACAGACAAACGCTTCAAATCCAAATCCGAACTGAGGGTATGGCTCATAGACATGGTTAAAAGTTTCACGTCCGATAAATTCACTGGATATCCACAATTCTGTATCAGTCTCGCATATTTCCGTATTCGTTCGTACCCCTCTCTTTTACTCGAAACTTTGCCGTTACAGTTGATAATACCGTTAGAAAACACTAAACAGTTTCCTCCAGCTTTTCTGTGTTGCCATATCAGTCCGGGAAATCGTGCTGGATCATACCGTACATTCGTTATTTTGGAGCAGAGTTGTCTTAAATCAATAGGACAGTTGAGTTGAGCGCTGTAAAGCACGTTTGTGATGATCATGATCGTTTGACTGTCTAGACATAAATGATAGAACATTGCTAGTTTTCAGCCTCTTTTTATATTCTCGGTTGTTTACGAGTATTGCTTAATATCAGTTTCCGGTATCCAGCTGTCATACTTTTTTGGCCAGTGTAACCAGCGCACCAGGACTTCCTGTTTCTTATTGCGTGTCCTTCTTTTCAAAATTTTTTCGATGCTAAAGTCGGTACCGTCGTCAACGTTTATGGCTTGTAATTCTTGTTCGTAAAATGTACCATCAATTTCATCGTTGTCCCAGTCTACTAACGTGTAAATTGGAAGTCCTTGTCTTTTGAAACGTGATCTGATTTTGAAAATCTCCCCTGTCCATTTTTGCGAGTATTCTCTGTCAAATACGGACCTGATGTGTGACAATCGTACAGTCTGGCCGATTTTATATTTGAATTTTTTTATAACGGGCTTTTCCCCTTTGCTTCCTTTGGTTCTAATGAGATACTGTTGAAGACGACTTTCCCCTTCATTTTTCACGGAAATTGCTGCTGGGTTTTCTCCAAGACTCCTGTGGTGAGTGTGATTGTAACTATGTACAAAATCCTGTAAAATGTCAATGTATCTACTAGTTCTGTTTTTGAGCAGGTATCGAAAAATCTTGTGTTTTAGCGTTTTAATAACTCTTTCCGCGTAATTTGCTTTTGTTTCCGTATTATATGCGTACATATGATGTATACTTTGACTATTTAAATATTTATTTACTTCTTTACTTCTAAATTCCATTCCTCTGTCTGTACGAATTGTGTTTGGCTTTTTGGGGCCTGTCAGTATACGTTTCAATGCCATGACTACAGCAGCGCCTCGCTTACTCTTAACAGGTTGAGCATAAAGAAAACGAGAAAATACATCGATAACAATCAAAATGTATTTCACACCTTCGTTATGCTTCTGTAAATTGGCCATGTCCATAAGATCCATGTCCCACTGACTGTCGATGCCATTTACAATCACCCTGGAACGTTTAAAGCGGCGTCTAGCACCCCTGGTCAGAGAATACGCTTCTTGATTCTGCAACCATTGGCGTATTCTGTGCCTGCCAATTTTGTATTTACCCTCGTCTTTAACATGTTGATAGAGTTTTTCAGGACCACCATAGCTAGCGGGAGATTTTAAGTCAAAATACAAAGAAGACAAATATTGTTGCCAGTCAGACATGTTTATTTATTACATAGACATCCATACATTCTTACTACATCAAATAGAAATAGTAAATAGAGAGGTTTCTTTCGTTTTCTATATACAAGCCAACGAGCCTTTCAACACCCTCCGCGGCGTCTCTTCGCAATTGTCTGTATTTCAACCACAATTCGAAGTCATTCATTGTTGTCACAAATATAAGAATGAGTCCGAACATGTTCACATCGGTTTTAGAAAAAGGCTGAATTCAAAGCACTCCAGTTATATGTAGAACCGTCACGGGACAATCTTCCATTGGTAACAGACGCGTTTCGTTGTGTATCACACCTTGAAGTGATTTGACTCGTGTATCCCGTCATTTTCAAATATATACAGGACGGAGACCATTTCTCGTGCTCTTCCCAAGGATCGTCCTTTTCCTCCCATGACATTATGTTGACACCACAGGCAAAACACGTCACTTTATCCGCAGTACCGGTGTAAAAGAAGCCCGCTTTTGCTAATGACCATTTCTCAGGCTTTATTTGCTTCGACCAGTGCTCATACGTTTGTAGTCTATCTTCACATAACATCAAGGCTGGCTTCGAATATGCAGTCACTTTTGTAGAATCTTTGAACATGGTGCTTATTAATGTGATGTTAATTCTGTCAATCGCGCCTATTTACCAGTTTCCGTTATCGTTAGGGTTACATTCAGAACACCGCAACGCCCCTAACTGGTTCATATGATCACTTTGAAGGTAACAGGGAATGACAGCGTCCAACTCGGGTAGATTCCTACCAATCTCTGACACGTGTTTTTTAAGAGAGTTATATTCAGCGGGTCTTAAGCAGATACCCTTTTTGGTCGGTACCACTTCATTGTCTGGTTTCCAATACTGTCTTATATCTACACAAACGCTGTTTTCACCGATATTGCAATAAACGTTTCCTCCTAGGTGAGCGCTGTATGCTTTTTTACCGTGTAATGCTTGATCAACAAACTCAGAGGCATCTACCAAATTCTTCCATCTCATAAGCGTAAGACTAATGCCTTTCTTAGTAGGTATGTCTTCCTGCCATTCCCTGATATCGACTCTCAGTTCACCCCTCCATTCACTGACCTGTACGTAGCGTTCGTTACCGAGACTAAATTTACATCTAACCATGTTGCTGATTCGAGTGTCAAAACTCTTATGACTCCAAACACGAAATTCAGCTTTCTAATATAGTCACAAAGTCTCTTCTGATTGGTCAGTTTGTTTTTTCCATCTGACCAATTGATTATTCGCTTTGTCTGAATTTTTGCAGACGATATTATACAATCGCGCCAGACATCACGCATTTTAATCAGCGGAAAGCGACCTATTTTGTAAGAATATCGACATTTTCTCATGCATTTTTAATGAGAGGCGAATGCTTTGTCTGAATTTTTGCAGACGATATTATACAATCGCGCCAGACATCACGTGGAAGAGTGTCGACATTTCTCAAACATTAAATCATTTTGATATGCGACTCTGTCAGGAGAGTATCGAAAGGTCTCATGAATTATAAAAAAAAAAAAATCATAATTTCTAAGAAAGCTAATGATCAAACCAACAGGGAATTTTATATTATGCCACCGCTATTTGGGGATCGTAGTAAGTTTTTCGCAAACTTTTCCATGTAGAAGCGAGGACCTAAAAGCTGAGCTCTTAAATAGCTAGCGTGCAGGACTTGAGATGGGTCGTGGCTTCGATCCCTGGCTAGGTCGAGGACTGAAAATTGTGAAACCATTTATTTCTCTACCACAGCTGACCGTAATAATGGTTATGTGAGACAGCAGTCAGTGACTTGGAAAGAAAATGATGCCCTGGTAAAAGATACTGCTGGAAAGCATGTATAGGTGCACTGGCCGCAGCGACTTAAGTGCAACAAAAATGTTGAAAACGGCGTTAAACACCATACGATTTTATTCATTAAAGTCAATACAAAACCTAGACTTTGAATGGTAAGGGGGGTAAAAGCGTTCACAGACAAAAGCATTTTTAGTAGAGCAACCTCTTTGAGAGAAAGTTCTCATGCATTTTCAATGGCGAATGCTTTGGCTGAATTTTCGGTTCTATACAATCGGGCGCCGGCCTGATCGGTCAAAACGCGCCAAAACACGCTTGGAATTGTCATCTAGCCTCGGCAGGTGGGAGGCAACGAAAGCCAGACAAAAGGTATGCAAGATTACGTCATATTGCCACAGACAGTCTGACCTCCAACAGACAAAGGCCTCTAACAATAGTCTGAACTGTCAAAGACAAAGGCCTGGCCCCTATAGTGCCGCAGGCAATTTGACCTGCATAGTGCCATAATTACTACTCGTTAGGATGGTAGTACCTTAAGAATATTCTTTGCCTAAATCAAATGGTTAAGTAACCAATCACAACTTGTGTTACTTTCAGATTTAGAAAACTCTTAAGAATTAGTTAAAATAAAATCTAAAGAATGATTGGTGAATACGGACCATGTTTCAGTAATGTTATGATTTATTTTGCAATGTTGTTGTAGGATGCCGAGATTACATACTACCAGTGGGTACCACTTATACTATTTTTCCAAGCGTTCATGTTTAAGTTACCCAACTTGCTGTGGAAAACGTTGAATGGTGGATCTGGTCTAAACCTGGACAAGATTTGTAAACTTGCTGATGAGACACAGTGCGGGTCGCCTGAAGACCGTAAAACTACCATCCAAAACCTTGGCCTCTTTCTTGACAGATGGCTTCAGGCACATCGTCAGTATAGACACAACATGGCTGCTCGGTTTAGAGCCAGAATGTCAAAGATATTTTGTTTCTTTTGTAACAAAAGAGAAGGGACATACCTTACAGCTCTCTATCTGTCCATCAAAGTCCTGTATTTAATCAACATTATTGTACAGTTCATTTTACTAAATGCGTTTATGGCTACCGATTACTTTATGTTTGGCATTGAGTACATGGATATGATGAGAAATGGCAAAGACATGCGAGAATCCCCGAGATTTCCCCGTGTCACGCTGTGTGATTTTCAAATACGGCAACTTCAGAATGTTCAAAGGTAAGCTTTACCTTGGTATTCTACAAGATATCTACAGTATGTCACGGGTTCCGGTGCACCTGTGTTTTTTCTGTAGTTTCCTAATACAGTAATACCCCCACACTACCTACTTGTTCAGCCTCTTTTCTCACATCAACAGACAAGAAACAAAGTTCATGGTGCAAAATAGAATAAAGCTTATCCTTAAAGAATTGTATCTATTCTTAGAATTACAACAGGCCCACAGGGCTGTCAGGGCTAGACCAAACTTAAAATGTACATACAGCTACATATAAGATGTGTCACAAAAGTTCCAGAACTAGTGACACAAGAGATTTATCCCGAATCCAGACTAAAAACTACAAAGTAGTTCACCCTAACACTCTTTCCCATCCTCCTTTGCCGCGTTCACATGCATACCTTGAAGAATTCTCTCGGGGTCTTCCGCTGCTCCGTCATGATGGCTCTTTTGATGTTGTCGACGTCCTCAAAATGGGTACCCTTGATGAACACTTTGAGCCTGGAGAATAGGAAAACATCACATGGATCCAGGTCGGGTGAGCAAGGGGATTGTTTCTGCATGGTGATGTTTTCGGCTTGGAACTGTTGGACACTCAGGGCAAGGTGCAACCAGCCACGAGTTCTCATGCCACAACTCTAGCCTCTTCTCGACAACTAAACGAAATAAACGATGCTGTATCTCTTTGTAGATAAGCTGGTTAATTACCACATAGCCAGACTATCAACCAGCACAAGTGTTTTCGATAATTCCCCGTGGCGTACCCCCTCTGCGTAACAACGCATTACAGTATTACGTAAAGCGCGAGAAATATAGTGTAAATTACGTCATATTTCCATCTGGTTGAATGGCACACGCTGTTTACCTAGGCTGTATCCATTTGTAGATGAGCTGGTTGATCACCAAATAGCCAGAAAATCAACCAGCACGTCTGCAGTACAAAAAGATACTGCAAGTTCAAGGGGGTTATCAAGGGGACTCGTTTTGAAGATGTTGACAACATCAAAAGGACTGTGACGACGGAGCTGCGGAGGAATCTGGACGAAGTGGTTACTTTTTACGGGAAAAATTTGTAGTTTGTATTTGATAGAAATGAGCCATTCAATGGGAACTGGCGGCATAATCTATCCTCAAAAAGTATCGGTCGATATTGTCTTTTCTTTTTTGTAAAATTTCTGCATGTCAAAGGACCACTCTACCTCCAGATAGAGTCAAAACTTATGGATTTTATGGACCCATAGAGTTTTGTGTGATGACCTGCTTGGTATAAAGCATTACGGAAATTCCTTAACTCTTTACCAAATGACGAAATTTTAGACTTATCCAAATTCAAAGCATTTGCAGACGACAAAATAAATGTGACTCAAAAATTGAAGTTTGTTTTGGGAAGGGTAGAAAACATTGTGGGAAAAGGAGAAAATGCTGGCAGCATTTTCTCCTTTTCCCACAATGTTTTCAAAAGGCTTCTTCCTCAGGGTCGTGAAAACCAGGGATTGTTTGGTAATGGGTTAAACTCTATTATCCCAGATTGCCGCTGAAATCTTTTGTGACACAATTCCGGGAACTTTTCTGACACACCTCGTGTATTTTTCTGAAAGTGATTAACTTCCATCAGTCCTGTCAAATTTTGAGAAGTACTTTACATAAATATGAGGTAAGCAAAAGGTAATACCTTATGTGTGGTGTCCGTAGTTGTTAGGTAGAGCGTCGGCCTCGTAACCAAAGGGTCCCGAGTTCGATACACGGGAGCGGGTGTCAACTTTGGGATCTTTCATTGGCCCACATATTCGGCGCCAGTACTGGTGTAGTTCCCAGGAAGCAGAATCGCGAGAGATTAGCAGAAGTTGTAAGAACTTGTTTCTCAATCTATGTAAAATAAATATGTTTAAATTAAATTAAAAGGTAATACCAGTTTTTTGGACCTTGAAACTTACACTTTAGTTAATTTTAGGTGGACAGTACAGTGTGTTTTACCAATTAACCTTTTTAACGAGAAAATCTTCATTTTCCTGTGGTTTTGGTTATTCTTGGTTGCCTGCTTCAGTGCAATTAACTTGGTAAAGGTAGGTAACTTTTTCCTTCTTATTTTGCCAATTTTGATTTTCTATGATCTTAGACCTTTCAATTCTAGGGTTCTTATCCTGGTTTTCCCAAAATATGCTTAGAATAAAAAATAAGGGAACCCTTGTATTTCATCTTGAGGTAATTCTGTATTTCACTTAAAATATATAATAGATATGGAATCAAAGTCAATATCGAGTGTGACCTACATGTGCAGCAACACCTGCACGACACCTGGCGGGCACACTGGATATGATAAGGTGTATCGTTGCTCTTGGAATCTGCTAAAATATTGAGAGGTAAGGTCAACCTGTCATATCATGTCAGAAGAAACAAGTACCAGGTTCCCTTATTTTTAGGGCTACATATATCCGGTATTTAACGGTTTTCTTGTTGTTGGATCAGTGTCTTATGCGTTGGATTTGACGGCAAGAGGTTTTAGGTATGATAAACACTGGCGGGACTGGTCGCACTAAGTGTTCCTAGATAAGGCACTGTGGAAACCCTAAAAATACTTTTGACATTTAAGAAACAATACACCTTTACATCCAGAGAGAAAAAAATGCTTTTAAACTTGAAATTGTGTAAAATATAGTCAGCTGTGTAAATATAGATAAATAATCAATACATAAGGTGTATGGGATAAAGAAACTCAAGGATTTTTTCTTGATTGAAACCGGAAACATCCACAGTGATGTCTTTGATAGCCTCCAGTGAATGAAATGTATTTTCTATCCGTCGTAATCTGTGCAACCTTGCAACCGTCAGGGGCAACATTTGGCATGAAGATACAAGAATGATTATAGTTTCAATAAAGATGAAATAGGTTAAAAAGAACGGAAGAAAACGAGTAAAGATGTACCTTTAAAGCTTATCCTGCAGACACTTTTTAAGGGTACCCCGTACACCCTTTTTAAGCTCCCCTATGCATATAGTTCAGGCGTCAACACTGGTCAACTTGGCTGTAAAGGTATTCACTTATATACAGGAAAGTTAGAATATGTTGGTATGCATAAAACTGCATGTCTGGCAGGTACCTAGTGGTGGGCTTGTCGAAACTGGCAACTGAGTTATGAGTCGCTACTACCAGACAATTATGAGTGGTGGGCTGTGTCTGCCAGGCAAGCAAAACAAACACCACTCTGATAATAGTTAGATACGTAAGCTAATGAGGTAACACAATAAATACTTTATTTGTCCTACATATTGCAAAAGGATAAAGCCATAGGCCTACATTTTTCAGTAGTGATAGTGCTTACTAGACGCCATGAAAGTACACCATTCCCCCTTGACGAGCTTAAATAGCTGGCCAGGTTAACAATTCAAACTGTTTTCAAAATATCACATAGACAGTATTGTCACAGAAATCGCAAAAGGACAGAGCCAGATAGTTTCAATGGTGGAAAGTCTCATACCCCACATCCCATCTCTTGGCCATATTAGATGCATTTGTGAGACAACCTCAAAAGTAATGATGCAAAATGCTTGGTTCGTGACTGCAGTAGGCCTGCCTAAAGCCCGACATTTACAATGATGACGGTACGTTTACACCACAGCATACAAAAGTCGAGCTAAACTATGAGGAGTTACTTCATGCTTTTCGGTAGTTTATTGAGAAATAAGAGTGGAATATTGTTAATATTTCATGTTTACGACCAGTGAAAAATACCGATTTTTATCTTCTAACTCTTTAATTGAAGGCGGAAACAGTAGTTCCTTCAAACTAGTTTCCTAGGTAAACAGCACGTGCCATTCATCCAGATGGAAATATGACGTAATTTACCCTACATTTCTCGCACTTTACGTTATACTATGATGCGTTGATATGCGAAGGGGGTACGCCGTGGTGGATTTTGACTGGATTTTGATGTAAATCCCTCCACCAAAAAAAGGGGTAAAAAAGCATGAAATTAAAAAAAAGGTGTTTGTAATAGAGGATATTTTTCTTTTTCGGTGAAAGATCTAAATTCATTTTATCGTGTGAACATCATCGGTAATATTGTCACTCGTAGCAGCCACGAGTGAAAATATTACCGATGATGTTCACTCGATGAAATTAATTTCGATCTTTCACCGAAAAAGAAAACACCAAATATCCTCTGTTTACTACATGTAGTTCAAAACATGGCTGATCTGAGTAGTCTAAGGTTTTACAAACGAGTCAGGCTTTGGAAACAAGTCAAATAATTGCTGAACAGCATGACCGACATCTAGGTTCCGATTTTGTCATGTAATGCTAGCGTAATTCGTTAAATCTCTCATGTTGGTACTTGGTCTGTATTGATTTATATGAGCCATGTTCTGGCAAAAAGGAGGATTAATGCATCTCTATGATGCGCTATACAAAGCATCGTAGCCCAAAAATTATCACATAATTATGAATCCATAAATCTATTTTGTTTGACAACCAAATGAATCGTGAGGTAGACTTGTCCTTCGACATGCACAAAAATGACCACTTGCAAAAAGTTTCTACCTAGGTCAGCCTGCGCGAACTACGCAGGCTGGCCTGGGTAGAAACTTTTTACAGGCCAATTATACACACTGTTCACAGAGCATGTTTATATGTATGAGTATTTTGGTATATTTCCAGTGGTTGTACCTGATTGTGTTCAAGACAAACAACTATAAATATGTAAAGAAATACTTGACCATCACTGAGAAAATGAAGACTGCGACCGACAAAAAGATATGCAGAAACTTCGCCGAAAGTTATCTAAGGTATGACGAGCAGTTTTAAGTAAACCCACTGCCATATACACGTATATACGGAATATCATGTGGTAACTTTCCTGGTGCTTGCATTTAATTCGAGCAGCGAGAAGTAAATACAAGCACCAGGAAAGTTACTACAACATAATTTTCCTTTTATTATATACCTACAACTTTCAACGACAACATTTTGCAATTATGGACATTTTGTTCGAAAGTGGTAAACAAAATAATAAATAATGTGAAAGGTAGTAACTCTCTTTTTATGAGTCGCGGATTAATCTTATAGCGTAACATTTTGACTAATTAAATCACAAATCAATGCATGCTTGGTCCCTACGCGAGATACGTCATCATACCATATTTGGAACCGTTTTTTCACAGTGTGTAGATACTAATTTTTTTTCTGTCGTGTGTGTTATTTTATCCGATTGCGATGCGTGTATTTGAGCCGGAAAATTTAGATCTACTAGTATAATACACACTAAATTTTAGCGGTAAGAGCTTTTAGGCTATTGCGAGAAACAGGGAGCTAGAGCGTGGTTCAACAACCATTGACCGTGCCGACCAGTGAGTACCTGCTTTAGGCCAGAGTAGGACAAGTAAAGTTCACATGTATGTTACAATAGCGTTTCAGGTATGTCTCGGCAGCCAGTGCACCGATCAAAGAACTCTTGACGTTTCTTTAGACAGTTCTACGCTCAACGTCCTATCCAAGCCTCTGCAGCCTGATTATTCAATGCATAAAGTCGACAACCCGTTGACATACATGTACCTTGGCTACTCGTGCGATTATATACTATAAATGTGCAAAAAGGAATATATGGAGCCATATCCACTTTCACGATGTCTTTGTCCCTTAGGCTGTTAAGCGCGACTCAATGACCTTTTCGGACACTGTAGATCAAGATCGGACCGAAAGTTTCATTTCACTTATTTAGCAGGATAAGGGTAATGAAATTACTTTATTTAAGGAATGAAGAGAACTTTTTTTGTTTTCATGGAGGTATGAAAAAAAAAAAAGCTAATCACGCTGTATGAAACCGCTTCGCTCGGTTTCATACAAAAGTGTGATTAGGTTTTTTTTTCATACTTCCATGAAAACAAAAAAAAAGTTCTCTTCATTCCTTATAATTCAATATCACAGACAACAAATATGCACTTAAATAATACTAACTGCTTTTTTTTGTAAATCCACCATTGCGTATTTATTTAATGTCCATTTCATTCATAATTCATAGCGCGGTAAAACTGCTGGTTCATGACGTAAAAATGACGTATCTCGTGACGTCATTATAGTATTGAACATTTTGCAGGTTTAGTAGATTTATTATTAGAAGTTCAATACGCTAGAACTAAGTTGATAATAAGATTGTTAGAACCCAGCAAAGTGACAATGAGTTTTCAGCTCTCTCTTTGAATTTACTGTTGGATATTTTTTTCAATATTTATGTCTACATTACTTTGACTGCAAAAGTAGTTCCTGCACTGCTAACTTTTTTTTTTATGGAGCTATAAAAATTTTTTTTTCAGTCAATCAGAACTCGCCAATGTTCATGAAAAAAACTAACATTGAATTATTAACCCTTATCCTGCTAAATAAGTACTGAAACTCTCGGTCCGATATTAACCTACATTGTCCGCAAAAGGTCGTCGAGTCGCGCTTAGCAGCCAAGGGATTACATGTATTTATTGCAGGAATGATGGTTGTTTTGTGGCTCGAATGATTGGTATGAACTCTACAGACATGGTGGTCACGGATCTACTAGACTGTATGTGGGTCAACTACCTTGAACGAAAAGACGAGCATCGCTCAAAATTTAACTCTTATGATTTAAAGGTGACAGAAATTCACAGAGAATAGAGTTTTTTTTATATTTTTATTTTCCAATTTGATACAGTCCATATTTAGAATAATTCGTATCAAAATGCATGCACTTTTAAAATCTGCACTGCATAGCACTTTATTTAAAAAAAATGCCTAAATCCTTCACTAAACAACAAAATTTTAAACCTGTCTAAATTGAAAGCATTTGCAGACAACAAAATAAATATGTCTCAAAAGATTTAAGATATCTTTTAATGGGATGCAAACATTGTGAAAAAACATTGTGAGAAAAAGAGAAAATGCTGGTTACCATCATCGGTAATACTTTCACGAGCGGTGCTGCCTTGAGTGAAAGTATTACCAGTTATGTTCTCTCGATGAAATAAATTTCGATCTTTTACCGAAAGAAACAAATATCCCCTATATAAGTTATGTTATGTTATGTTGTACTCCGGCAGTGGCGTAGCTGCCATGTACGCATATACGCACGTGCGTACACATTGGAGCCGCAAGTATGAGTTTAAATACTTAAAAACGGCTTCGGAGAGTTCATTTTTTCACCTCTGTATTGCCTTATTTTCGTTTTTGTGCGGGGGGCTTCGCCCCCCTGGTCCCCCCATAAGGGGCTCTGCCCCCTTAACCCCCGTTGGGGGAGCACCCCCAAACCCCCCTTCCAATGTGCGTACTGTCATTTAGGCTCCAGCTGCGCCACTGTCCGGTATGAAATATCATGTTATGTTAGGTTTTATTAATGATTTCCCCACTCTTCTGTTTCTCGCAGTATTGCCTTAAAACTGTAAATTTCAAAAGCTTTGCTCAAACATTTTGTTTTTTAATGAAGGGCTGTTCTACGCACGACGAACAACTGCAGAACTCTTTTTACTCTCCAAAAGGGTCCATTCAGTCGAGTCACGTATCTGTCTACTGTTTCCCACCTTTTTATTTTTAGAAACAACTTATTGTGTTCTTTGTAGATATTAGATCATCGAGTGTTGAAAAAGCAGTTATAACCGCTTTCATCAGTTTTGTAGCCCTTTTTCCACTGAAGCTTCTGACTTTTGTATGTTGTAGCCTGCTCAACCATGTATGAAGAATTTTTAATTATGTGAACTTACATAATATTAATACAGGTCTATGAGCTGTGCTGTCGCAAAAAGGGGCGGGGTGTTAATGCATCTTCATGTCCATTTTGTCAAACAACAAACATAATCATGAGGCAGAATAGTCCTGGAACATGCAGAAAAATTGAAAACAGCAAAAAGTTTCGACCCATGTCAGCCTGCGCGGACTGCGCAGGCTGCCATGTGTCGATACTTTTTGTAGATGCATTGAGCCTCCTTTACATAGAGCATGGCTCATACATGATACTCTGCTCATCCCTATATATTAGTAATTTATAATTATGTGAACTTCCATTATGAAATACATATATGTATAACGTTGTCCAGTATTTTCCATTCATACATTGCATAATACGTTTTTTTTTTTTTTTTTTATTTCATGCTTTCCGGTAGGTTAAAGAAATATTGGTGAAATGTTTTTCGATATTTCATGGTTACGACCAGTGAAAATACCGATTTTTATATTCTAACTCTTCAATTGAAGGCGGAAATAGTTGTTCCCGCGCACAAGTTACCTAGGTAAAATGCGCGTGCCTCACAACCAGATGGAAATGTGACGTAATTTACTCTACATTTCTCGCGCTGGACGTAATACTGTAATGCGTGGCTATGCGGAGGGGTACGCCACGGGGAATAACCGAAAAGAACTGTACTGGATTTTGATTCAGTTTCCCCCAAAAAAGGGTTAAAAGCATGAGATAAATAGAATATTTGTTTTTTTCGGTGAAAGATCGAAATTTATTTCATCTCGTGAACATCATCGGTAACATTTCAATCATGGCTGCGCCACACGTGAAAATATTACCGATGATGTTCACTCTATGAAATAAATGTCGATCTTTCACCGTAAAAAACAAATATCCTCTATTTTTTTTCTTGCATGTTATCTGTTTTATCTGTTTTTAGCTCGTATATTCGCAGAATAGCAAAAGTGGTCACTTTTCGTCGGTTTTAGCGTCACAACTCCTGTTCTATAGTAGGTACTCACCTGATATTTTTCATGTGTATTTTGGCCACTAAGTCGCGTTGCAAATCCAAAGAACCATAACTCTGGCTTTTGGTTAGAAATAATCCCCCTTTAAATAAAAAAAATTGCTTGTCCGGGCCATAAACTTTGATACTATTTCTAGATGACGCAAATGATATTTATGAGATGCATGGGAAGCAATGAGGTTAGGTACAGAGCGAAAGAATGGTAACTCTTTTGGTGTCACATATGAATATAAAAATGATCATTGTCTGGGACTATCTACATCATTGCAGATAGCCGAAGACATATCAGACGTTGAGATCCATAACGCGGAGCGCAATGTGAAGCAATGTAACACTAGTCTTATTTGAAAAGAATATCTCTTTTAAAGATACATCTTTACTCGTTTTTCATCCAGTTTTTTTTTTTTTAACCCATTTCAACTTTATTTTATGAAACTATATTATAATCATCCTTGTATCTTCATGCCAACTGTTGGCCCCTGACGGTTTCAAGGCTGCACAGAATACGACCAATAGAATATGCTTTTCATTCTCTTGGGGCCATCAAAGGAAGCACTGTTGTCGTTTCCGATTTCAAATCAAGGACAAATCCATTGAATTTCTTTATCCCGTACACCATATTTTTCGATTTTTTTATCTATGTTAACACAGCTGACCAATATCTGAACCATTCTACAGACTTTAGTTTTAACAGCGTTATTTTTTTTGGGCTGTGAAGATATATCTTTTAATGAAAAGAAATCTTTCCATATAGGAGATATTCTTAAGATATTTTTACATGTGCATAGGGGCCAATAAGAAGGTGGGAGTGCGGAGTAATAGAAATGTCATTATGTCTTTTTTTACTTTTGACCTATCTCTCCGTGAAATACAAAAATAATGCATAAATAGCAAAACTTTCATTAATCTTTTACCACACTATCCCGAGGTTTAATAACCTAAGAAAGAAGCCATTATAAAACATTGTGGGAAAAAGATAAAATGCTGGTAACCAGCTTTTTCTCCTTTTTCTACTGTGTATTCTATCTTCCAAACAGAAATTTCAATTTTTGAGTCGCATGTATTTTGTCGTCTGCAAATTTCAATTTGGACAGGTCTAGAATTTTGTCGTTTTGTAAAAAGTAAACTGTACTTTATGAATTTTACTGGGGCATAGAAGGGAAATAGATGTAATGTAAGAGATAACTTTTGATTTAAGATATTTTTTGAAAACATGTCGTAAATAGTGTATATTAAATTGGTGCCTTTCGCAATTTTTTTTTTCGGGCATATAAACAATAACTCCATTGTCAAAGTACATTATTCCAGTACCAGTTGTGTCCCTTGTTCGAAAGAGACGCACACATCAAGAAGGGTGAGTTACATTTTCCAATTATTTTTGACTTACTATTGAACAGCCTTTGTGCCTATATTAGGAAGAAAGAATGTAATTCTGATATTTTTGTAACAGAACATATCCACCATATTATATGATTATAGTTTGATGACGCTGCCACAAGTGTAGCAGACACGATTATACAATTAAAAGGCTAAATTAAATCCGTTGAAAATTTCTCAAGGATTATTGATATGAAAATTAATTTTCAGAAAATTCTGATCATATGTTTTCTGTAGAACAGACATCTTAGGCCCAATGCAAAATGGAACAGTCCATTTGGTTGTATGAAAAAGAATATTCGGTTTAAAATCATCTGTAGACCTAAAACTTGTTTTGGGAAATTTCTGCGTACCTACCTGATTAATTTCAATAAAGTCACTTTCAAATTTAAAAAAAAAAAAAAAAAAGAAAAAAAAGGAAACTGATGGTGTACACGTATACCTTTTTTGTTTTCTTTTGGGAATAATATTATCAGTTCTCTAAATAGTCGATAATTTGTATCACATCTTTTCGGTTAGGAAGATTGATAAAAATGCAATCTGTTAAAGGGTAAATGAACATGTAAATGTATACATGTATACATGTATACCTGAATGATTTTATTTCTATGGCCTAAAGTGAACTTTGTGAAAATAACATCTAAATGAAATTAACATCGTTGTTTCTGTTGTTACGATAGTTGTGTACTTAAAGTTACTAACGTTATTGAGTCTAAATATATATGAAATTGTTTACAAAAAGCACATGGTTTAACGATGATTTGTTATTTTTTGTGGCTGTTCTCCAACTGTGTGTCACTCCTCTATGGCTTAGACAAAAAATGCTAAAATATTACCGTAGAGTTTTGTAGAAAAAAATTCGATTTCTGCATTTTTTTTTTCGTAAAAAATTAATACTGTAACAATGAAATATCAAAGAAGTTGTTCCATTTGAACGCATTTGATCGAAACACTAGTTTTTATACAAAGCAAATGGTCTATACATAGGTGATAAAATCTATATGCACTACATCTTTTTTACGAAATTTACGAGTCTTATCTATATACCAAGACTGAAGTGGTCTATTTTTACCCATTACTACACATTCCCGACGTTTTACGGTCCTGATAGTCCTGAATTTTGAAATACATTGTGGGAAAAGGAGAAAATGCTGGTAACCAGCATTTTCTCCTTTTCCCCACAATGTTTTCTACCCTACCAAGAGTCTGAGTCGAAATCATAGTTTGAGCTGCCTTTAATTTGTCGTCTGCAAATGCTTTCAATTTGGTCGGGTCCAAAAATAAGATCGTTTGGTAAAGAGTTAGAATACTATTTAGCAAAGCACCGAAGCGAAAAAACAACTGTAATCGTGCTAGATTTCATCGTCTTGGATACCTGAGTTACAGTCAAACTGTCAAAATTTACGATGAAATGGTTAAATAAGTGTTATGCTACGAGTCGCAAGAAAGGGGGTACCTTAAAAGAGATACTGCTGAAAACCATACGTGTCAGCTCAAAGATTTGTTCGGTGTTTGACTAGATGTAAAAACAACCAATTGATTTAGGTGTTTGTGACTGATTACTTCTTTACATTGATTATTATGATATTTTTTAATACAGATGTCAACTTATTCAAATGCCATTACAAAGATACCCCCAACCAGGGTTTTCCCTGACCCTGTATTTCTTTGATTTGGACCCCTACATTTTCTAAATGACCCCCAAAATTTAAATGTTTGCCTTGTCATTTGAAGGGAGTCCAGTGACCCCAGAATAAAAAGAAAATCCAGGGATAACCCTGCCCCAAACAATGCTGCCTAATTTCTATGAATCTGGATGTTAATAATACGCATAGCCAAGCTTTAGAAGAAAGAAATAGAGGACATTTGTTTTTTTCGGTGAAAGATCGAAATTTATCTCATCGAGTGAACATCATCGGTAATAATTTCACGTGTGGCGCAGCCATGAGTGAAAATGTTACTGATGATGTTTACGACATGAAATAAATTTCGATCTTTCACCGAAACAAAAAACAAATATCCTCTATTTATTTCATGCTTCCAACCCTTCTTTTTTCAGGGGACTTGCATCAAAATCCAGTACAGCTGTTTTCGGCTATTCCCCGTGGCGTACCCCGTCCGCATAACAACGCATTACAATATTACGTAAAGCGCGAGAAATGTAGAGTAAATTACGTCATATTTCCCTCTGGTTGAGTGGCACGCGCTGTTTACCTAGGTAATTGTGCGCGGGAACTACTGTCTCCGCCTTCAATTGAAGAGTTAGAAAATAAAATCGGTATTTTTCATTGGTCGTAACCATGAAATATCGAAAAATATTTCAACTGTTATTTCTGATAAACTACCGGAAAGCATGAAATAAATATGAATCATACTCTGTGAAAAAAGGGTGAAATAAATCTGTAAAATGTACCGAATGAGGTTAGCCTGTGCAGTCTGCGCAGGTTGACTTAGTCGAAAGCTTTTGCTATTGATCAATCTTCTGCGTGACCAGGGACCATTCTATCTCGAGATTCAGTCGGTTGTTGGACAAAGGAAAATTTTTGCTGAAAAAATTATTAATTATGAAAACGCAAAACATTTAGCCCGGTCCTATATGAATATAGTTGCTAAGTTGTGAGATGCTCATTATGCAAATCATTCTGATTGGCTGAAAATATGTCATTTATAAAGGTTCACTTTCCCGCGGCATCTCACAGTTCGAAAAGTCTACATGGGAGAGAAGTCTTAAACAGTTGAAATAAACTCCGTGTGGGAATAATCAGTCTCTGTGTTGTGGGATAATTGTCGATTTTCACTGTGGTCGACGGTAACTTTTAAGTTTTATAGTACTGTACTAGTAACTGTATTGCTAACGAATAAGAAAATTTCACGTTCACCGTTTGAAGTACAGAGGCCTGTAGAGGATCGTCGGACATGAACGAGCGTCCTGTAAGAAAGACGACACGTAGAGATTATAGAAAAATGGCCGAAGGTTCAAGTTTTGAAGACAGTTTTGAGGACACAAAATATGCCTTAGGTGGTATTGACGAAAAGAATAAAGGACAAAAGACAGATACGAAAGCCGACTATCCGTCGGAATATCATGAAAAACCGGAAGTAGATTTGTTATGCGGTTCAGAGGATGAAGAGATTGAGAGAATGAAAAGAGAAATGGACGAATTGAAACAGGAAGAAGCTAGGATAAGAAGACAGCTGGAGAAAGACAGATTAAAGAAAGAATTGGAACAACAAAAGCTTAAACTTAAAGAATTGAGAGGTAAAAAGTCAACAGACAATAAAAGTCAGGACTATTTATCTGATAAAGTGGTAACGATAGAAGATTTGAGAAAGGAAGGGTCGTTGCAGAAGGCAGTGCAAAAAGAATTAAAAAATTTAGGTTTACGTGAGTACCTGGGTTCTTCTGTCTCCTCGGAGAGTGGGTCGGACTCTGAACTTTCGGACGAGAGATCAGAGGTCGAAAGTCAAAATAGAAAGAAGAGAAGACGGAGGAAGTCAGGAATCCACGCTAAAGCAGCTGATAAAGTGCGTTTTCCACAGCGTTGGCCTCACGCTCATCTGCAATTTGAGTTTGTTAATAAACACTTGAAATTTGATGATTTAGATTTTAAAATGTTTATTGCAGGAGAGCTAGAGATTATTTCTGCTGATGATATCACAAAAATTGAAAAACAAGGCAGATTAGAGTTTTTAAAAAAGTTGATCTACTATAGTAACACATATGAGTTTTCAGGGTTAAAGGCATTTTATGCAGCATGGTTAAGAGAAATAGAGCTTGGTAAAAAGGGTTGGTCAGATGATTCACAAAATATTGAAACAGCAATACTTTCAAAATATTTATTAAAGTCAAGAAATTCTGGGAATTATAAAAAAAAAGGGGGCAAAACAGAAATGCAAATGAAGATAGAGTTTGGTTTTGCTCTGACTACCAAAGAAATAAGTGTCTACACAAGACTAATCATTTAATGGTAGTCAAAGGAAAACAAAGGTTGGCTTGTCACATATGTGCTAGTTGTTGGATGAAAGACAAGAAAAAATTAGAACACCCTGAATGTTCGTCTTCATGCCCACACATGTCTGCTTGACTGAAAAATGGATTGCATTTAATTCAAAATGAAAGAAAAAGTAATGAAAATGAAAAACAGAAGTTGATAGACATATTTATTCCAAAATTCTTAAGTAATCATTCAAAATTAGAAGAAAAATTAGAACATGAAACGCATATTCTCAATCGAACAATTTGTCAACATTCAAATAAATGTGAAATATGTACAGCTACAAAAAAGAATTTAAAAAGTCAAGATATTGAGTTTTTACTTGATGCTCACCACAAAGTTAAAAAATCAGGGAAATTTAATTTTCAGGAATGTAGAATTCCTATTAATGAAAAAATGAATATACAATATTTACGTTCATTACTGTTTGATTACAAAGATCAGTTAATCTGTGATTTTTTAGAATTTGGCCTTCCAATTGAATTCACTGGAGATATGAGCATGTTTGAAAACTTTGACAAAAAATCTTTATGGAAAATGAAAAATCATAAAGGAGCAGAAGAATTTGCCAGCAATATGATAACATATTTGCAAAAAGAAAGTTTTGCTATTGATCAATCTTCTGCGTGACCAGGGACCATTCTATCTCGAGATTCAGTCGGTTGTTGGACAAAAATGGATTTTATGGATCCATATGTATGTGATGATTTATTTGGTATGATGCATTGCGGAGACGCTTTAAAAACCCTTTTGCCACAACATGGCTCCAGTAAGAAACATAGGTAGTATAGACTTGTGTATTTCAGAACTCAAACAGTGATTATCTAAAGGAATGCCTTCAAGCTTGGGAAAAATCTCTTGGAAGTACCCGCACGAGATATTTTTTTTCATATATTTCACTATTACAACTAAATTTTATTTTTCTATGATAGGCCATTTTACGCAAGAAAAGCATTTGCAAAATTTCGATGTTCGGATAATACTTTAAACATAGAAATAAGTAGACATTATTAAAGTCCCCAGAAGAGCTTTTTCTTGTCGCTTGAAACATAAGCTATTGAAACCACTGAAGATGACGTCATACGTATTTGATTTTCTAGTGCAAACAGCACGAAATCTACGATGGTGAAACACGACGCGTCATTCTTTCTTTCTTTTTTAAATTAAAATCACGTTTTAATAGATTAAATCTGTTTAACATATGCAAATACGCAAACACGAGGGTGGCAAACTAGATCGGAAGTACCAGTTGTCGTTCCAGAAGAGTCCAACAAGAGGGCCATGATGGCCCCAAGGTAGCTCACCCGAGCCTATTTGACCCAACATGCTACGTTCCCAATCTCTTTCGAGGTATCAAGACACACATTCTAACAAACTTTCATGAGTACTGTATCGAAAATGTAGCCTAGAATGTAAACAAGGATTTGCCACAGTGACTTTTTGACCCAAAAGGACCAATTTTCAGACTTGTCTGAGGTATCATCAAGACAAACATTCTGACCAATTTTAATGTGTATTGGACAGAAAAGGTAGTCTCTAGAGTGTACATCAGGTGTGTGTGTGTGTGTTTTTTTTTTTGTTATTAAAATGATTTGGTCCGGTGACTTGAGTTTTTTGACCCGACATGGACCGTTTTCAAGATACATGTATAAAGAAAAGCATTCGAACAAACTTTCATAAGTATTGGACTGAAAATTTGGCCTCTGGAGCAAACACAAGGTATGTCATAGATCTGACCTGGTGACCTATTTTTTGCCCTGGCGTGACCTATTTTCGAACTTGTACAAGATAGTATCTAGACAAACAGTCCGACCAACTTTCATGAATTTTGGACTGAAAATGTTGCCCCGGGAGTGTACTCGAAGTCTTTCTATGAGTTAGCCTGATCACCTAGTTAGTTTTGACTTAACGTAAAAGATTTTGCAACTAATCCAAGATATCATTAAGACCAACATATTGACTTACTGTCATGAGTATTGGAGAGAAAATGTGACCCTTAGACTGAACACAAGGTTTTTCGAGATTTCACCTGGTGACCTAGTTTTTGACCAAATGTGACCTATTTTCACACTCAATCGAAATATTCTAGAATAAAAATTTTGACTGACTTCCATGAGGGTTGGCCCGAAAATGTGCCCCTAGAGTGAACACTAGGTTTTTCCAAGATAAGACCTTGTGACCTAATTTTATATCCGATGTTGATTGATTGATTGATTGATTGTATGGTGTTTAACCCCGTTTTCAATAATATTTCAGTTATATCACGGTGGCCAGTGCTTCTATCCATGCTTTCCTGGAGTCTCTTTTACCAGTACTCCGCACAGTTTTCTTTCCAAGTCACTGGCTGCTTTCCCACTTAACCATTATCGAAACAATGGTAAGCGGTGGGAGATGAATGAATCTTGTCACAATGACTATCGTCAATCCTCGGAAAGAAATTGGCCGAGTCAGGGATCGAACCCACGACCACCTCTTCGCAAGTCCAGTATATACGATGTAACCCATTTTCAATCTCTTTTGAGATTTCACGAAGAAAAATATTCTGACCTAGTTTCATGAGTATTGGACTGAAAAAGTGGCCTCTAGAGCGTACACAAGATTTTTTTTTTTTAAAGATTTGACCCAGTGATCCAGTTTTTGATCTGATGTGACCCATTTTCAAACAAGTCGAAGATATCATCAAGACTGAAATTCTGACCTCTTTTCATGAGTACTGGACCGAAAATGTGGCTTCAATAGAGCGTACACAGGGTATTCAAAGATTTGACCCAGTTGTACTAAATATTATCAAAACAAACATTCTGACCAAGTTTCATGAGTATCTGTCTGAAAAGGGGACAAAAATTTTTTATAAGACTTTGATTTGGTAACAAAGATTTTGACCAGATGTGACCCATTTTTCCAAATCTTCGAGATAAAGATTGTGACCAGTTTTCATAAGTATTTAACTAAAAATGTGGCCTCTAGAAGGTACACAATGTTTTGAAGATTTGACCGCGTGACCTACCTTTTAACGTGATGTGACCTATTTTCCAACTTGGCCTAGATATCATCAAGCCTAAGATTCTGACTAAGATTCTGACAAAGTTTCATGAGTATTGGACTGAAAAATCTGGCTTCTAAAACCTAAACAAAGTTTTTCAAAGATTTGAACTTGTGACCTAGTTTTTGACCCGTCATGACCCATTTTCAAGTTTGTTCCAGATATTATCAAGACAAAGATTCTGAGACACTTTATGTGTATCAGACTGAGAATGTGGCCTATGGAGCGTGCACAAGTTTTTTCATAGTTTTGACCAAGTAACCTAGCTTTCGACCCGACTTGACCTATTTTCACACTTGTCCGAAAAATTATCAAGACAAATATTCTGACCTCTTTTAATCAGTACTGGACTGAAAATGTGGTCTAAATAGAGCGTACATAGAGTAAAAGTTAACGACGGGCGCCAGACGTCGGCCGATGGACACAGCATCATCACACATGCTCACCTTGAGTAGGTAAGCTAAAATCACTGTGATCGAATGACGCCTACCCCGTGTTTGATTTTTAGCATTTGATAAGTACAAATGGTTGGATACAGATTGTTTGCTTATATGAATTTCATATTTATCTTTCTTTTATACTTTTAATGTAGATTACCCTACTTTGTGCACTTGCCGCTTTGGGTCCGTATACGCCAGCCATTCTTAAGAATATTCTTAGTCATATGCCGGAGAATTTTCTAAATTTAAAAGTAACATAACTTTTGATTGACAAAACCATCAAAGCTAGCCGATCAGAAGTTGTGTTACTTTCAAAGCTAGAGAATTCTTGAGGATTAGACAGAGATGAATACGGACCAGATAATACTCATGCTGGGAAGGTAGGATGGCAGGGTAGAGCATGCCCAACACACGATTTCTCTTTTTTTTTCAATTATGTATAAACATAGGTCATATAGAATGTCTGTATATAATGATGTTATAAAAGTCATCTGTTACAAGTTTGTTCCAGAAAGAAACGTGTTTCACATCTTTTTTGGAAAAAGGAACAGATACGTGTGACAAACGATTCCTCTATTTTCTCAAAATTAAATTTCAAGTCATTTTATGGCAATGGGTTTAACTGTCGCATTGGAGTTAAAAACAACATGTGAAAGAGAAAGTAGCTTTAAGAAAGAATGAAAAAAAAAAAAGTTCTCAACAACTATATCATTATTGCTTTCAAGTTTTACTGCCTTCATGTATATATTTTTCTAAGCCATAAATTTTCCAGCTCGAATACATCTTCCGCTAGATGGCATCCTTCAAATACACATCTATCTGATTTGGGCATTCTTGGTATGAAACAATAATACTAAAATTGTTCGTATTCTTGGTTCTAGCACTGACTGGAAATTTCCTTTCCTCCCATTTAGTACTTTAGTGGGAATATGCACATTACATTTTATTTTTTATATGTTCTGCATCTATGTAGTTTCCGTCTCGTGTAGAGTGGATCGGAGACCAGGTGGCACAAAAGTTGCAGTCTGATCCTTGATCTACCCTGCCCGCTCACGGAAACAATAATACTAAAATTGTCGTATTCTTGGTTCTAGTACTGACTGGAAATTTCCATTTCTCCCATCTAGTAATTTAGCGGGAATATGTACATTATATTTTATTTTTCACATGCTATGCATCTATGTAGTTTCCGTCTCGTGTAGAGTGGATCGGAGACCAGGTGGCACAAAAGTTGCAGTCTGATCCTTGATCTACCCTGCCCGCTCACGGAAACAATAATACTAAAATTGTCGTATTCTTGGTTCTAGTACTGACTGGAAATTTCCATTTCTCCCATCTAGTAATTTAGCGGGAATATGTACATTATATTTTATTTTTCACATGCTATGCATCTATGTAGTTTCCGTCTCGTGTAGAGTGGATCGGAGATCAGGTGGCACAAAAGTTGCAATTTGATCCTTGATCTACCCTGCCCGTTCACAGAAACAACAATTCTAAAATTGTTGTATTATTTGTTCTAGTACTGACTGGAATTTCCATTCCTCCCACCGAGTAATTTAGTGGGAATATGCACATTATATTCATGTACTTCCCTTCCATATGTTTTATTACAATGATATGAAATACTCTCACATTCATGATCATCTACCATCTGAATTAACGTTTATTGAAATTATATTTATCCATCTGAAATAGTAGAGAAACATGAAAAGGCTGTTAAAATTTATCCATCCAGTTATTTTGTTTATGATTCAATCTAACAACTTCATGTCTTTAAATCTAATTGTTTTCCACGTATGTATGTATTGAATGGATTTGTATTGTATGACAATGAACTGTATGCTTTATGTCGAAAATAAAATGCTATGCTATGCTATGGTACAAAACCGGACAACTTTTCAAAACGACAACCGTTACTTTGAATTTCAAAATAAAATACACGTTTACCCATTAAACGCTACCTAGTGCAATTCATTCACCTATGATCAGCTAGCATGTAACCTATGCACCGGCCATTTAATAAAACAGCCCCTACAGGCTTGGGTAGTAACTTCGGTATAAGCCCTACCTTTCCCCGTTCATATGAGATGGGTGATGCATCATAGCAGACAGGTCGAATCTTCAAAGAATATGGCATGCGCAGACAACGTAGATGGAGTATGCCGCGCGCGGAATACGTACATATTTGTTTGCGATTTGACTGATCAAATGTGCCGCTAAAAAATTCACCCCCCTTTATAAAAACGAAATTGCTACCTACTGAACCAATATCTGCTTTATCCTTTTTTTACTGTTTTTGAATAGAATTATCAATAAATTCAATTTATTGTTGTTGAAGGTGGTAGGTACATGTATCTAAAGAATATTATAGTGTAGTAACTTTCTTGGAGCTTATATTTACTTATCGCTGCGTAAGAAAATATGGACATCTCGCTCGGCCTTTGGTCTCGCGGGATACCAATTTTGCTCATACTGCTCGAAGCATATACATGTACAAGGAAAGTTACTATGTGTAATATAATAATAATACTAAAAAACAATAAACGAAAACGGAAGGTGAAGTGAACACATGTACTTTTCAATAAACTGGTACCCGCTCAATCTCCCATAGGAATCCGACGGACAACAGCCAGCAACCAGTCTTTAGATGACAATCCTCAGCTAAATTTTCAGTGAAGTCACTTCAGGTCAAAAAATGGGTCACTGGCTCAAAAACTTAGGAAAAAACCCAAGAAGCCACATTTTTTCTGCCAAAGTACATGAAACATGGTCAGAATGTTTGTCTTGACAATATCTCGGATGCTTTCAGCATTAAGTCACACCGGTTGAAAGAAAAAGTATACCTTGTAAAAGCTGTCAGTTGCAGAAATGTGAAAAGCCGTATTTATACTGTAAGGGGTTTTGACTAAACAATTAGAAACGGCTAAAGTTTATTTTCAGTGGGATAATTTGTTTAATGTCGTTTTGACACACACCCCTTCTTTATATAATAAATCTTGTTTGAACCTTTACCCACAAGTCCCGTATTTTACTATCCGGCGATCAAAATCTTTTAAAAACTATTGTGGAAAATGATACTGGTTACCTGCATCTTCTCCTTTTCGAATGTTTTTTTCTTAATTCTTATCCTGCTATATAACTAACATTTTCAGATCGGTAGTAAAAAACCCAATTTTGCTCTTTCAAATATGTGTTTTGGGGAATAATGTCTCCTTCTCGGACAGTGTAGATCCAAGATCAGACTGCACGTTCTGTGCAGTCTGATCTTGATCTACACTGTCCGCAAAAGGTTAGTGAGTCGCGCTTAGCAGCTTAAGAGTTAATGATTTGAAGACAAATGAAATGTTTAAAGCCACGCCTTTTTTTTCCACGTGCAAATGCATACAATATGAAAATAAAATCTAAAAGTTTTTCGTGTAGAAAAGAGTTAAATTTATTCCGTGTGGTTAAGAGTCGAGTGATTCTTCCTGGGTCAACATCAGTGCAAATACCGATATTGTTCAAGGTCCTTTGACCGAGACATTGAGATTTGATGTACTCAAACTTCCTGGATCAATTACAGTACAAAGGTTCACCCATTACCCGTCGACTTTAGAGTAAAACCAAATATGAACACATAATGGCAACTTTCTGAGAAAATTCGCAATCTTCTGTGAAAAACAATATTTCATGTAGAACAACATGAACTTGCAACATAAAGACAAACAGGGTGACAACTGAAGAAGCGGCTCTTAACTTCTCGTTTTGTATCGGTAAACGCTATCGTTTCCAGTATTTTTCCATTTTTCTTCTATCCACTCAGTTTTAGCCTTTGATTTCACGTTTGTCAGGTGATTTGAATAAATGCTTACGACTGCTAGTCTTGAAATAGGAAAATAGAAAAAGAGCACCGCATGCGAGTGCCAACCCTCGGCTTCGGTTGCTTGATTTTCAGTAAAAGTTCCAAGTCAAAAAAGGGGCATAACTGTGTCAAAAATATTTGATAGCTACCTGCCCTTCTTGTATGGCTTCCCTTTTCGATTGTTAACAACTTATCCAAATTTGAAGTAAATATTTTCTGTATTAACAGAGATATTATAAAATGTCAAAGTTCTGCACGACGATAGAGACGTAGACGCCGACGACACCAGGGTACCGTTTCCCTATAAAGTAAGAAACGGAACCGAAACGAAACGCAACGCAACGAAACGATACGAAACGCAACGAAACGGAATAAAACGGCCAGGGTTACGACAATAACTCGACGTTTTCTTGGAAAACAGCCGAGCTGAAAATGCTGACAAGGGATGGTGACCTTGAAAAAACCCAAACCTTTCACACGGCGTGCAACTTCACGTTTTGAGGTCGTTAACATCCGCAGAGGCCTGAAAAATGCTTTAACGCCCGAGTGCGAAGCACGAGGGTGTTAAAGTATTTTGAGGGCCTCTGCGAATGTTAACGACTGAAAAAAACGTGAATTAATGTTATTATTGCATAAAGTAAAGATACTTTAACAATAATTTGCAAAGACAGCAAAAATATTTCCATAGAAATGCAAATAAGCGAACTTTAAATGTACTGTACCTAAATGGGTCAAAACCGGAAGTCGGCGAAGAAGTTTTTGTTACGAGCAGTGAAGGGCCGTTAGTCCTGTATGCCAGTTTTGATTCTCTCGGTGTAAATTCACTTCTAATGATTTTTGATACAAAGTGGACTTATGTGGGATAAACTTGCACACCTTTGGACGATTACAACTAGGATGAATGAGTGGATATGAATTTCTGCAACTGAAAGACGTCAGAGGGATCGATCTACATCAAGCGAGAGAATTACCGATCACGTTAAAAAGTGGGTGGGATGTAGCAGGTTTAGAGTACATTTCACGAGTGATTTTTTGTTCAGATCTCGATTAAACTGAGATCCTGTGCAAAATTTTGTTTGTGGTGTACTAATATCATCAAAGACATGCCATGAAAAGGATCTAATATGGTTCAAGTTCCTACAGTTTGATGGTCGGAGTCTAGAGAAAATCTGACAGAACAAACGTTGTTTACAAGGTAGGCCCGAATCGAGGATATTGATAGTACAAAGCCGGGCGTTAACGGCGCGTGAATTTACTGATTAATACACGTTTTCTCCCGTTAACGCCCGGTTTTTACCCGTTAATACATGCTTATAACGGCCCGAAAAGGCACATTTTATGCAATAATAATTATTAATCCCTATCCTGCCAATTAACTAAAATGAAATTTACAATTCGATAGTTAAAAGCCTAAATATTGCTATTTCAAAGGAATGTTTTGGGGATTAATATCTCCTTGGCGGACAGTGTAGATCCAAGATCAGACTGCACGTTCTGTGCAGTCTGATCTTGATCTACACTGTCCGAAAAAGGTCAGTGCGTCGCGCTTAGCAGCCTAAGGGTTAATAGCTATTATTTTTGTAAAATGACATAGCACAACATGGTACAACAAATTAAGTTTACATCACAAACTTTGTTTTAGAAACAAAATGTGTGATTATCTAAGACATAAGGAAAGACTAAGATGGCAATCATATAATCGATTCATATAAATCGATTTACCCCTTAACCCATTAGCACACAGTCCCGCGTTTAAACGGCTCTAAGTGAAAAGGCCTTTGAAAACGTGGTGGGAAAAGGAAAAAAATGCTGGTAACCAGCATTTTTCCCTTTCCCCACCACGTTTTCTACCCTATTGTAGACAAAAACCATTGACACATATCATATTTGCCGTCTGCAAATACTTTCAATCTCGACAAGTCTATTAAAGCTTGGCGTGGTATAGAGTTAATTGCTAGGCATGTTTAATTGTCAAGCCATAAGTAAAAACTCAAATATTGCTATTTTAAAGTTCTTAAGTCTAAAAAAGATTACGACTGCATAGATCTATGATAAGACTGCTCGTTCAGTACAGTCAGGTCATTGTCTACACTTTCGGCCGTTGTCTGCGCATGTCATATTCTTCGAAGATTCGACCTGTCTGCTATGACGCATCACCCATCCCCCGAATATTCAAAGTAGGGCTTACAGCGAAACTATTAGCCTATTACCCAAGCATGTAGGGGCTGTTTTAATAAATGGCCGATGCATAGGTTACATGCTAGCCGATCACACTGAATGAATCGCACCAGATAGCGTTTTATTGAGTAAACGTTTATTTCATTTTGAAATTCAAAGTAACGGTTGTTCTTTTGAAAAGTAGTCCGGTTCTGTACCCATAATGCCCATATTAGATAGATGTGTATTTGTAGAATGCCATCTAGCGGGAGATAATGCACTTTCGGCAAAATGGTATTGAATCGCTCCTATCATAAAAAAAATTTTAGCCAGACCGTGTCGTTAAAACCATGCATGACGCAAACAATAAGAGTTTATTTTTTTTTAGGGGGTGGGGTTCGCTCAACTAAGTAGACTAGGTAGAATATGTATAAATTTGTTAAATTATCTTACGGTGAAATACCGAAAAGAACTGTACTGGATTTTGATGTAAGTCCCCCCCCCCCGAAAAAAACAGAGGGTTAGAAGCATGAAATGAATAGAATATTTGGGTTTTTTTTTTTTTTCGGTGAAAGATCGAAAATTATTTCATCTCGTGAACATCATTAGTAATATTTTCACTCGTGGCTGCGCCCTTCAGTCTCGCGCGCTACCAAATTTTCTCACGCTGCTCGAAGTAAATACAAACACAAGCAAAGTCACTACAACATAATATTCCGCATATATTGAACAGTCTGTCATTCTGGCTGAGTGTATGACAGACTACAGCGCACACTTGTGCTTTAGATTAACTCTTTCGATGACAACTATATGGATTCGACTATTTTCGAGATCTTTATGTACATATTTACCTTACAGTTGGAGCTAACACTGGTCAAAGATTAACTGAAGGTAGCGGAAGGCGTAGATCAAGATAAGAGTGCACGGTTTGTGCAGTCTGATCTTGATCTACGCCGTTCGCAAAATCTATCCAAGGCAACACCGGCAGTGATAGGGTTAAAACGGCACAATTTAAGACATGTCCAAAATGGGAGCATTTGAAGACAACGAGAAAGATATAATTTAAAGAATTGGATTTGTCTTTGAAATGGTAGAAAACAGAGGGAAAAGAAGGAAATACTGGTTACTAGCAAGTTCTCCTTTTCCCACAATGTTTTCAAGTCTTCTTCTTCAGGGTTGTTGAAACTCGGGACTGTTTGGTGGAGAGTTCAATTATTAGCACACATATAACGACTCTTTACGTTCCTGATTTGGAATCTTTGCTAAACAGTCTGGGGGGAAAAAATTTAGCCAGGCCATGATTCGAACCAAAAATCCCGGGAAGGCTACATATTAACTATTAATAAATTTTAATAGTGCTTTCAGCACTAAGCAACCTGAGCAACGACGTTGTGACGAGTGAGCAACAGGAGTCTCAAGATCGTAAAAAGCAAATGAAAAGATTGTTCAAACAAATTTTAAGAAAGTGCTCCCTGTTTTCAAAGCTTTTTTGTTTAGGGAAGCAATAGCGTTAAAAAGAAAAAAAAAAAACCGAATAAAAGTGAACCATGCCTTCATAGAATTTTTAACACGTGGCTTTTGATGAATGACGTCATACAGACAATGTCTTTATTGACAAATCAGGGTTCATATTTACTAAGGATCTTATCCTTTAGGCTTCGGAGCACGGCTCAAGTACCTTTTGCGGACAGTGTAGATCAAGATCAGACTGCACAGAACGTGCAGTCTGATCTTGAATCTACACTATCCGTTAAGGAAAACACTATCCGTTAAGGAAATACCTTCCCGCATAAAAAAAATGCCTTTGAATTAGTAAAATTTGGTTCTATACTATCGGTTTGAAAGTTTCATTTCATCTTTTTAGCGGCATAAGGGTTGAGCTATATCAGGATAAATACATGCAGATATTTCTGATTGTCTCTAGTTCCGCCCACTATGATACAGGTTAATCGTGGGTTTATATCTTCCTAGTACAAGGAATTTTACTAAACAGTCCCAAGTATAAACGACGCGGGGCAAACAGGCTTTTGAAAATATTGTGGGAAAAGGAGAAAATGCTGGTAACCAGCATTTTCTCCTTTTCCCACACTATTTTCTATCGTATCACAGACAAATATTGCCATTTGAGCGATACTGAATTTGTCGTCTGCAAATTCTTTGAATTTGGACCGGTCTAAAATTTTGTCGTTCGTTACCTGGATTATCGTTATCATTTCATAAAAATCAGTGTGCCTTTTCAAGCGTTTCTTGAGCTTCCTTTACCAGTGCTTCGCACATTTCCCCAAGCCGCTGTCTGCTGACATAAACATAGTTAAAAAAAAAAAAAACTTTTAGCCCTCAGAGGGGTATGAAATCTTTCGAAATCACCATCGTCGTTCCTTGGGAACCGAACTGGCTGACCCGACTCGAAAACCAGGACAAGTAACGGGCAGAAAAAAAGTGAGCAATTTGCAGAAAAGAATGAAAGAAAGAAAGAGATAAAGAAAGAAAAAAAGATAGTTAGAAAGAAAGAAAGAAAGAAAGAAAGAAAGAAAGAAAGCGAATGTGCTTTTTTTAATAACATGGTTAAAATCTTAAAACAAACAAAGAAATTTACAGAAACAAAAATTGTTTCTTTTCTGAAATGATGTCTAGGGTTGGATCGTACTGTACTTCAAGATATAAATAACAGCTACTGCTCTTATGATAGTAACATGCCCATTTTGCCTCACTGCTTTTTAAACGATGTCTATATTCGGTGAGTACTAGTAGAGTATACATGAGAAAGTGTGACCCTCCACAACAAAAAGTAAAAGCCAAATATCTCGGGCCAAATCTACCAATTGTATAAATAAGCCATACTCTGGCAAAAGGGGGTTTAATACGTCTCCACGACGCATTAAACCAAGCAAGACATAATAAAATAATTGATCCATAAAATCCATGTTTTCTAAAAACTAACTGAATCTGGAGAAAGAATAATCCTTTGACATGTAGAAAATTTAACAATAGCAAAAAGTATCGACCCATGTCAGCCTGCGCGATCAGCGCAGGCTGACATGGATCGATACTTTTTGCAGATGTATTAAGCCCCCTTCTCACAGAGCATCGCACATTTACAAATAGATCTGATTAAACTTTTTTTTCCCTTCAATCACGTTGTCACCATGTGGTTGATCACCCTTATCGTCACTTTAGATATACTTAAAGACGATGACAAATCTAGAATTTGAATTATGACAATGTGACAAGCGGAAAATTTCATAATGGGTAATTCTTCTTGCGTAACAATGGCTTTTGAGTGCTATGTTTTATGAATTTACACCCGAAGTAAATACATTCATTCATGCTTTTGTTTATCAATAAATCAATACGTGCGGATTCGGAATGAAATGAAGTGTGTGTATGTTTTTTTTTTGAAACGAGGTAGATGCTTCCTCGTTGAACTTCTGATTCCTGATTGGTTACCGGTTTCTTTCTGAAATTTTGAACCGAACTTTCACATGTAAACAATACTTAGAATTGGGAGAGGCAAATTACATAACTATGGTATCTTTTTACATGTACTTGAGTCATAAATTCAAAATTGCGTACCAAGGTTATGCCTGGGATATAAAAGACACTGATATGCCTGGGAGGCGGACACAAGGTCACGTTACAGCAGAGAGGGGAGGAGCATCCACCATAAGATCAGTGAAGCTGAAATCGGCACATGTTGTAATAGAGCTAGTGTTTTACATCTTTCTCTACTGTTATTACTCAAGCGTTATTATGGTAAGCTTTATGAATTATAATTTGCTTTATTATTTATTTTATTGGACAGTTTAGAAGCATTTATTTAGACGTTTGCCTAACCAGGTGCCTCTTGCGTATCAACTTTTTGCGTCTTGTTGCGGAGTACTTTTAAATCAACACAGTGACAATAGGAGAAATTTGTCGTCACGAACAATTTACCCTGTATTACAAAGTTTTACGACAACATGTATTAATACGATGAAATTTAATTGAGCTATGCTCTGTGAAAAAGGGGCTTAATGCATCTACAAAAAATATCGACCCATATCAGCCTGTGCAGTTCGCGCAGGCTGACATGGAACGAAACTTTTTACTCTGTATTTTTACTATTGTTTACTCTACAAAGGACTATTATACCTCATGATTCAGATGGTTGTTTAAACAAAATAGATTTTACAGATCCACAATGATGTAATGACTTGTTTGGTACAATGCATCGAAGCCCCCTTTTAACAGAACATGATACAGTTAATCTTGAATTCCAAATTTTACCGGTGTGTTTAAAGTCACTTGTTGCAAACTTGCTGTCGAGGTTACAAATGAATGAATGAATGAATGAACGAACGAACGAACGAACGAACGAACGAACGAACGAACGAACGAACGAACGAACGAACGAACGAACGAATTAATTAATTAATTAATTAATTAATTAATTAATTAATTAATTAATTAATTAATTAATTAATTAATTAATTAATTAATTAATTCATTCATTCATTCATTCATTCATTCATTCAATCAATCAATCAATCAATTAATTAATTAATTAATTAATTAATTTATTTATCTATTTATCAATCGAATTTACTTCCTTCGTAAAATACTCTTTTCTCTTCATTTTCATGTAGAGATGCAACATTGGTATTAATTATATTGTTCTGATGCTTTCAAAAAGGTACATGCCGTCGGCCTTCTTGAGCCAAAATAGCGTGACGTAATACCGATAACTAGATAGTAATTACTGCACCAAGTACGTAATATGGCCATTCTCAGTAAGAAGGAAAACTGCAGCTGTACACATGTCCGTTGTCGAAAATTCGACTTCATCAAATACATATGCCATCATGTTTTAAATGCGAGGAATGCATTCAGAGTGTTAAATCTAAAATTTTGAATGTTTATCTTTGTTAGTTATAGAATTATGAATGATTATCTTATGACACTGGTCTTGCAAAATGGACAAAAAATCCAATATCCTTTACGCGCATGCCTGTTAATTTGACATAAAATTTGAAATAAAATTACAAGCACTTAGTAGACCAATGCACACTTTCATATTTAGGTTTTTCTTCCACTGGTACATGTATACTTATAGAAATGGTGTTTCTTAGTGAAATATCAACCAATCAACTGGCATAGCACAGCAAACATAAAGTCCTTTTTCGGCGTAACTGAATGTGCTGGCTTTTGACAAACTTTTTTAGTACTGATAAAAAATAAATAGACAGAAATTTGTGACATGTTTATTCTAAGGGCCCTGCCAATTTGCTGGCAAATTTACGCCGTCTATCTATTTAAAAGATATTTCTTGTTTATATTTATTTGAAACTTTGATATTTTATAACATTTTAGATATGAGCCATGCTCTGTGAAAAGGGAGCTTAATGCATCTGCGAAAAGTGTCGACCCAGGTCAGCCTGCGCAGTCCTAAGTTGAGAGAACTTGTGGTCCAACCCCATTTCAACGTAATATGAAATAAAATATGTTTGAACTAACTAGTCCGCGCAGGCTTACCTGGGCCGAAACATTTCGCTATTGGTCAATTTTCTGCATTTCAAGGGACCATACTACCACATGTTAAGTCATTTGTTATTATGGATCCATAATTATGTAATGGCTTGCTTGGTATCATGTATCACGGAGATGTATTTAGCACCCTTGTGCCAGAACATGGTTCATATCTATATGGCTTGCAACACGCGAAAAGGGGCATTCGGACATTTGCCTAAAGTGTCGTCTCGGATCAGCCTGCGCAGTCCGCGCAGGCTAATCCGAGACGGCACTTTACTACTACATTAAAATTTGTGATACAGTAGACTTGCGCAAAACAGAAAATTACATAAAAACGAAAAATGTCGTTTCGGATTAGCCTGCGCGGACAGCGCAGGCTGATCCGAGACGACACTTTACGCAAATGTCCGAATGCCCATTTTCGCGTGTTGCAGGCCATATTGCAACTTGATTCAATGGCAAAATAAATTCTAATAGTCTCAAATCAAAATTCAGAATATACTGTGTATGTTGCTATAATTTTACAGCAATCTTAGCGCAATCCCCGAAGGTAAGTCCTATAAAAAAACATAGTTGCTTTGGTTACGGATATTTCATTCAAACATATAAACTCAACAAAAGCAGTAGTTTCGTTTCCCTCTTCCCCCCCCCCCCCCCCCCCCCCCCGCAGAATACTTTCCTAAGTTTGTAAACGATACCTACAGCACTTAAACTGCTTGGCGATGTACACATGTAAAAAATGACATCAAACAATAATACAATTTAGACTTTTTATCTCACTTGCAGAAAATTGCGGATTTCGGTAACGGAAATTTTACTTTTAATATAAATACCGATATTAACAATAATGAAATGAACACATACCTTTCAAATGCTGCCTATAACAATTGCTAGTGTACTTTGCGTCTATTAAAATTACTGGAATGCTTTTTTTTAATTTACGTATTAAACTAACGGTAACGGAAATTTTAAGTCTACACAGCAGAATGACCAACCTTCATCTTTCGTAGTTAATCCTTGTCTTGCTTAATAAGTTGAATAAAATTTCAAGTCGACAGTAAAAATCCAAATAATGCTATTTCAAACTTACTTTTGGAGAAAAAATATCTCCTTTTCGGACAATGTAGATCCAAGATCAGACTGTACGTTCTGTGCAGTCTAGTTTTGATCTACAGTATCTGTTAAAGGTCAGTGAAATGCGCTTAGCAGCCTAAGGGTTAATATGTATTGAATGGTACTCTAATCATCCAGTTATGTGATGATTTTCTTGATAAATCTACAATGCATCACGGTAATGGTTTATAAGTCAAAATAATTATAGATCCATACAACCAATTTTGTCCAACAATTAGCTGAATCTTAAGGCAGATTGGTCCTTTGACATGCAGAAAAGTTACCAGAAGCAAAAAAGTTTCGACTCGGGTCAGCCTGCACGGACTACGCAGGCTGTGCAGTTTCACTAAACTTTTTTAGCGGGGTGAAGGTTGTTATTTCCGAGAAATTTTGCAGCGAATCAGAATTCTAATTCGTGACTAAAGAAAAATAATTTTAGACATGTCCGCTTTTCAGGCAATTGAGACACGTTGCCAAAATTATGAGACTCCTTTAAGGTACTAGACCCCTAATGGAAAACAGCTATTTCCACTACAGTATTATCCTACAAAATTTGCTATGATTAAAAATGAGTATTATTGTGCTACTTTAACCGAGCAACTTTTTCCTTTTTTTCCTTCTTAGAATATCATTTATAAATCTAAAACCACTATATTCTCATTACATAGGGAGATAATAATTACCTCCCTTTTCAGGAAACTAACAAAAGTATCAACAAATAATTTCAAGATAGACATCAGGGGAATTTCTGGTCGGTTGAAAATGTGCAAAAGTATTATATCAGTATAAATCCTTATTTATCAAATGACAAGAAATTTTATTCCATGTTGCACTAGAAGTTCTGATCTGGGTAAAATCCTAACGCACGCACACACGCACGCATATACATCGAAGTCACTCGTCACAACTCGGCCGATTCCGTAACTACATGTAACCTTGTCCGTATTTTGGGGGTTTCCATTCGTTGTCTGCGAATGTCATATTCTTCGAAGATTCGACCTGTCTGCTATGACGCATCACCCATCTCATATAAAGGGGAAAAGTAGGGCTTATACCGAAGCTATTACCCAAACCTGTAGGGGCTGTTTTGATAAATGGCCGGTGCATTCGTTACATCCTAGCTGATCATAGCTGAATGAATCGCACCAGGTAGCGTTTTATTGAATGAACGTTTATTTTATTTTGAAATTCAAAGTAATGGTTTTCGTTTTGAAAAGTAGTCCGGTTCTGTACCCAGAATGCCCAAATCAGATAGATGTGTATTTCAAGAATGCCATCTAACGGAAGATAATGGGTTTCCATTTTGAAATACTGCCAGTCAAATGATCTTAAAAATGGCGGCGCCGATGTAAATCAATTAGGGAGATAAGCAACTTGTCGCTGAAAAATGCCTACAGAATTGTTAATCGCTTTAGAAATTTATATAGATCTACAAACTGTTTGGCATCCGAAATGTATTTCGAAAGATTCCCACAGAAAATTGTGATTATGGTTGAATGTGGCAATTCTGCCATATGAGATCAAGGGACACAGTTACAGGTGCTAGAATCTGCTAACACGATTCCACCTCATAGTGACTGGTATCTTTCGGTATTAGCAGTACATGATATGTAAAAGAAGGTTGAATCCGCACCGATGAACAGTTTTGGCGACTAGAGTAGGTTGCCGTATTGCGACCACAAACAGAAAGAATGGAGCTGTGTTATCAGGGACTGTCCATTAATTTCGCAAAATTCAGTGGAGCCCTGCAGCATTCGACTCGAGACAGATGCTACGTACTAGAGATGGAGGCCGGATTTGTCCGGGAGTTGGCTACACTGGGCAAAACAGCATGCCTAGTATGAAGACACGAAGGGGTACCCTGGAAAGAAGCCAGAAGACTTGTGCCAACAGAAAAGATGGCCCTTGTTCCCTCAGTTGGCGACAAGTTGGGCTGTTCAATTGATTGATTGATTGTATGGTGTTTAACACCGTTTTCAACATTATTTTAGTTATATCGCGGCGGCCAGTGCACCTATCCATGCTTTCCTGGAGTCTCTTTTACCAGTACTCCCGCACAATCTTCTTTCCAAGCCACTGGCTGCTTTCCCACATAATCATCGTCGAAACAATGGTCAGCGGTGGGAGAGGAATGAATCCTGTCGCGGTGACTATCATCAATCCTTGAAAAGAAAATTGCCGAGCCAGGGGTCGTAACCAGGGATCGAACCCACGACCCCCTGTTCTCAAGTCCTGCACGCTACCGACTGAGCTACCGGAGCTCGGCTTGGGCTTTCCAAATTACCAAAGTAAAGGTATCACTTATTCTGGGTGAACGCCTGATGTTTGCGGCAGTATGGCCTCCCTAAAAAAAAGAGAGAGAGACAATGCAGGGGAGAGTGTAGTGGATCTAGGTTAGTCTACTGGGGGTTTCCCCGTAATATTCTAGAGATTGCCGAGTTTCCTGTGATGTCACTGCTGAAACTGAGGCCTCTTCTGGTAAGCCAGGGATGGAGGATAGTCGCTGCTTGCAGAAAAAACTAAGATATCCGTCACATCGTAACCACTGGACTAAATACAGGTGCGCAACTTGATTGTGTACTGTCTCTCAAGTAAAAAGGGATGACTTTTTCCTGAGCTTGGTTCGCACAGGTCTACAGCGACGGCATGTAGCTTCCATAATTTAAACTATTAAAGGCCCAGTAGAGGCCAAAATATCAAAGCAAGTGTCATAATACATTTAAATTTCAATCATACCATTTAAAAGTATTGAAAATATTGTGAAGATGACAGCCTTTTATTGTGTGATCGGTTCAAGTGTTAGTCGCTGGCAGAAAAACAGAATTTTAAAATCAGGTAAAAAGTAAACAAAAGACACAGCTACCTGGCAGGTTTTAACCTAATTTTGAAATTAATTTCTCTGTCAGCGACTAACACTTGGACCGACCAAGTAATGACAGATTGTCATCTTCACAATAATTTCCATATTTTTTAATGGTATGATATAAATTTAAATACATTTTAACACCAGCTTTGTTTACTTTTGGCCTTTATTGTCACTTTAAGAAACGCTGATAGTATTCCGTTGTTGTCAATAAGTATGTAAGCGTATACTGGCTTCAAATAGATTTTCTATTTATGCGATGAAGTCATCGCCATGATGTCACTACGACGCCATCCTAAATATGGGTGGGCTTGCCGATGTCTGCGCATGTCATATTCTTCGAAGATTCGACCTGTCTGCTATGACGCATCACCCATCCCCCGATACTTGGGAAAAGTAGGGCTTATACCGAAGCTATACCCAAGCTTGTAGGGACCGTTTTAATAAATGGCCGGTGCATAGGTTACCTGCCAGCTGATCATAACTGAATGAATCGCACCAGGTAGCGTTTTATTGAGTAAACGTTTATTTTATTTTGAAATTCAAAGTAACAGTTGTCGTTTTGAAAAATTAGTCCGCTTCTGTACCCAGCATGCCCATATTAGATAGATGTGTATTTGTAGAATGCCATCTAGCGGAAGATAATGGTGGGCTTGCAAGAAACTAGAGACGTATATGCCTAAATGAGCCATGTAGTTTACACCGTGGGGGGGGGGGGGGGGTTATGAGCCGTGTAGTTACACGGTGGGGGAGCGGGGGGGGGGGCAAAGGGGGGAGCTTAAGGGATCTACAAAAAATTTCAACCCATGTCGGCCTGGCTAAGACGAATCAAAGAATTTTATTTTGTTACTTGTAAATTTTTTAGGTGTCAAAGGACCATTCTTCCTCAAGATTCCGTCAGTTGAGATGTTTAATGCATCTGCGAAAAGTATCGACCCATGTCAGCCTGCGCAGTCCGTGCCGGCTGACCTGGACCGAAACTTTTCTTTGCGCTATTGGTCAATTTTCTGTATGTCCAAGGACCAGTCTACCTTATGATTAAGTCGGTTGTTAAAAAAAGTGGCTATTATGGATCCATAGTAATCTGATGGCTTGACGGGTATTTATGCATTACGGAGATACATTAACCCTTTACCACACAGTACCGAGTTTTAACAACCTGTAGGAAGAGGCCTTTTAAAAACATTAAGGGAAAAGGAGAAAATGCTGGTAACCAGCATTTTCTCCTTTTTCCTACAATGTTTTCTATCCTATCAAGACAAAAATCATCATATGAGTAACATTTGTTTTGTACTGTGCAATTTGCTTTCAATTTGGTTGAGTGCAAAATTTTGTTGTTTGGTTTAAGGTTAAAGCTCCTTTTGCCAGAGAAAGGCTCATATATGTATGACCTCACCTTCTATGACCCCAGGGCCACAATCTGAACAACTTCGGTGTCAGACAATGAGATGATGCCACGTATCAACGAATGATTGGATAAATATTGTTTTATAACGCATCGGCATTTAGAGCACGTGACAAGCATCAACAATTGATAAGGAGTATAAATTATAGATCTACCGTTAAAGCAATAGGGTGTCACTTGGTACGGGTAAAAAACCAAATGTTTTTCAATAAGAATATGTAAAACAAAACTTAAAGGCCCAATGGCAGCTAAAACACACAACGCAGGCGTTAAAATGCATTCAAATTTAAATCATACCATCTACAAGTATGGAAAATATTGTGAAGACGACAATGTGTTTTTGTGTTATCGGTCCAAGTGTTAGTAGCTGGCATAAAATGAATTCAAAATCAGGCAAAAAGTAAAATAAGATAGAGTGACCTGGCAAATTTTTAGCCTACTTTTGACATTCATTTCTCTGCCAGCGACTAACACATGGACCGACCGTACAGTAACAGATTGTCATCTTCACTATAATTTCCATGCTTTTAAATGGTATGATTTAACTTGAAATGCTTTTAAAGCCCGCTTTGTTTACTTTTGGCAGCTAGTGTCACTTTACACGGACTGAAATTTCATCAGTTTTGCTTATGGCAAAGAACAGTCAGAAGAATTGAGTCCAAATTTAAGCCAATATTTTGAACATTATAACAAAATGTCCTACATTTAGATGTATGAATTAAATCTAAATGCATTTAAATTTGACAATATAAATCAAGATCAGACTGTATTGCGGACAATGAAGGTCAAGATCAGACAACACAGAACGTGCAGTCTGATCCTTGATCAACATTATCGGCAATTTAGCTTTTATTTTCTGGCAAAAGCAATTTTGAAATTGAGAGAAAGTCTCCTTTCCTGATTGAGAAAGAGCATTATTTTATTTGATGCTTTGATGCTTATTGTTGAAGCCCGGGGTCTCGCCTAGCTATGCGCTTGCAGCAGGAAGAAGTAATATTCTTTATTTGCAATTTCTCTGTCCGACACAATGCATTCAAAACTTACCTCGTGCACGAAGAATATTCGAAGTCACTGCGGGAGGTATTGTGTAAATCTTGCTTTTTTTATACAGGAAAAAATGCGGAAGACTTACAAACCGGTGAGATCGAGAGCTCGATTAGACACTCCCATTTTTTTTTTCAGGTATTAGGAAAGACAAACACTTCACTCACCTCCCCTCCTTCCCCCCCCCCCTCCCCCAATTTTTTTTTCTACCGCACACCGCACTTCCTTATTGAAGTACATTTCAAGTATTCACATCATGGTGAAGAATAATTGAATGTATGGTGTTTAACGCCGTTTTCAGCATTATTTCAGTTATATCGGGGCGGCCAGTGCACCTATCCATGCTTTCCTTGAGTCTCTTTTACTAGTACTTCGCACAATTTTCTTTCCAAGCCACTGGCTGCTTTCCCACATAACCAACTTTGGGACAATGGTCGGCTATGGGAGAGGAATGAATCCTGTTGCATTGGCTATCATCAATCCTCGGAAGGAAATTGGCCCAGCCAAGGATCGAATCCGCGACCCACTGTTCTTAAGTCCTGCACGCTACCGAGTGAGCTACCTGGGCTCAGCGGTGAAGAATCAAGATTTCTTTAAAAGTTAACGACTTTTTTAAATTTACCTCAATGTTTTTCAGTTTTTCCTAATGCTGGAACCTCTTGACACTTCTGCATTAATCGTTTACCACGCAATCCCGAGTTTTAACGACCCAGAAGAAAAAGGCTTTTGAAAACATTGTGGAAAAAGGAGAAAATACTGGTAACCAGCATTTTCTCTTCTTCCCACAATGTTTTCTTCTCTATCAAGGACAGAAATCATCATTACATTTTTTTGTGGTTGTTGACTGCAAATGCTTTCAATTTGGTCGAATGTCAAATTTTGTCGTTTGGTTAAGACAAAAGGGACGGGAAAAGTCACCGTTATAAATACGGGGATCATAAATTTCTGGATCAATTCAATGGTAGAATTGGTGTCGTATATAAAAACGTATGTAAAAAGGAGCCTTTAGTCGCCCCCCTTTTTTTGAGTTCCTTACTAGAAACTTTTCAAGCTTTTCACCCCCGAAGGCGAGGGGATATAGTGCTTGCGTTGTCCGTCCGTCCGTCCGTCCGCCCGGACAGATATCTTCTATACTCCTTCACGAAAATTGATAAAACTTCATACATGTGTTCCTTATGATAGTCCGCATGTACACATAACCCTTTTGTTATTGGTCCATTAAAAAAACTATACATAAAGCCCCGCTTTTTCGTGACATGGCATTTCATTAAATAGAAACAAATAATGGTTGTCTATGGTTTATAATAAACAATATAAACGTGATGTTTCATAAAATTTTGTCCAGGAGTTAAAGGGATATTTGGAAAAATACATCAAGCCCCCTTTTTCCATGACAAGGCGTTAAAAAATAAATCAAAGAAAGTACGTCGGTGGATTGTCATAAGGAACACATGTATGAATTTCATCAATTTTCGTCAAGGAATTTAGAAGATATCTGTCCGGACGGACGAATGGACGGATAGACGAACGAACAGACAGAGGGACATATTTCCCTGCCCCCCCCCCTCGAAATTCGGTGGAGGATAAAAATGCTCAGAATACACCAAATGCACGATTGTTGTCTATTGTTTTCCGTTTCCCTCATTGGTCTTCATACGGATACATCATACAAATTTATACATGTACATATATTCTGGCATAAGTTGGCTTTAAAGCATTTTGAGTAAAAGAGTCAAGAAAAATGTTATTATGCGGGCATTTGGCAAAATTACTAGGATTTCACGCAAAAGCCAAAGAATGTCAGTTTCTTTTTTTTTCCACAACAGTATCTCAAGAGTTATGGGATAATGATAAGATCCGTGCGGATATATTTACGAATGAGACCAACTGCTTAAATTAGAGATACATACGTTCAGCTTAAAAAAGTAGTTCCAATGAAATTTACAAATAACTACTTAGTTTTCAGATCTGAAAGTGAAACAACCTTTAGGTTTACAAAGATAACAATTTTTGACCTTTGAAATTGTCTGGAATTCTTGTTTGACATGTTTTTGGGAAAAAAAGGGGACGTAAAACATAATGCCTTAAAATGACGTCACATAACGCTTTCATGACGGAACAAACTCTTACCTCAAACGCGTGTAAGAAAAAAAAAAGTTCATAAGCTGTATATTACAATTAAAGCAGGGGAACTTATGTGACGAAAAAAAAAAATCGAAAATTGCTCAATTACTCCGATGTTGAACATTCGTTAAATCCGTTCTCCTTTCGCCTCTGTTGTACGAGGACTTACAACAGTTCGAAGCAAGTGGGGAAATTTCTAGTATTTCTTTTGCATTTTCATGAACTACTGTTAAGGTATATATCTAGGATCTGACATAATGCTGGCAAATGAGGCAAATTTTATTTCGCTAGTCTTAAGCTTAAAAGCCAACGAATGCCAGATTCTTTTAATCATATAACTGTATCTCAAGAATTACAGTTAATGAGGTGTTGAAACAAAGCCTACCTCTACATGTATACTGAAATTCATATGAAACATATTCGCTTCTTTGATAGGTATGTACATCGCGGACGAAAAATAGTCCCAAAGAAACATGCATTACAATGATTTGTTTTGAATCTAAAAAGATCAAATTCGCATCGTTTTAACGATCAGTGCTTTTGATGATAATTTCACAGAGCAATTTGAGTCAACAATATTTTAAAAATGAGACGTATAATTACAGAGCTTTGACCAAAAACAGATATGCTTGTTCATCTCAAATGTGTTTAAGATAAGAAAATTTGTAACAGCTATATTAAACTGAAACAAAACAAAGACTACCTCTACATGTGTTTTTAAATTTGAAATATGAAACTTATTCGCTTTTTTCAGGGGTATGTATATCACGGACAAAAAATAGTTCCAATTAGCTCAAGAGAAATTTAGGTCAGCAATGTTTCAGAAATGAGATGTACAAATACGGGGCTTTGGCCAAAAACAGAACCGTTTGTTTATCTCAAAAGTGTTTCAGATAAGAAAATTCATAATGGCTGTATTAAACTGAATTGATTGATTGATTGTATGGTATTCAACAACATTTTCAACATTATTTCAGTTTTATCGCGGCGGCCAGTGCACGTATCCATGCTTTCCTAGAGTTTCTTTTACCAGTACTCTGCGCAATGGTATTAAACTGAAATAAGGGTGGTTATGTTATAAAGATTTACAGATTTTATTAATTTTGCCCAGTACTTGATAGTTTACACATGACGGTTAACCCTTAGGCTGCTAAGCGCGACTCACTGACCTTTTGCAGACAGTGTAGATCAAGATCAGACTGCACAGAACGTGCAGTCTGATCTTGGATCTACACTGTCCGAAATGGGGATATTTTTCTCGAAAAAGAAAGTTCAAAATAGCATCATCCGTATTTTTCTATCGGCTTGAAAATTTCATTTCACTTATTTAACAGGATAAGGGTTAATGTACAGATGTAAACGACCTGATTCGCCGTATACAGCTACGTTACTTGTACCACTCTGTACTCCCAATATAGATTTACAGAATTTAGCTGAACTAACTCGAAATCTTTCAATTTATAAAATCCCCAAACTATTTTGGCGTAATTCAATATTCAGTTAAATAATAAATCAATTAGGCATAATGCAGCATCCGGTTTAATATGATATTTTTCAATGTCATTCAATTAGGTAAACATGTCCCTGAAAAGGTGCTTATTTGGTAATAGCTAAGGTTCAGAAAGTAGGCCCATTTATTTCATGTCGGTATACTGGAGTCATTTTCGGTGAAAAGGAAGTTTAATGCATCTCTGTGATGCATTATACCAAGCAAGTCATCACATGATTACACGTATTATAGACACCAACCTTTGATGTCAAACAATAACCTACAAATTTTCCGACTCAAGTACGTGCATTGCACGTGGATAAAATCAGACACGACGGAAAATTAATCCGTATTTATACAGTGTCAAATACGGTTTCAAATCTGATATGACGACGTAATCCGCGTGCGGCCTGGTTTCTGATTTGTTTGGTTAAAATCTTCCGTCATTTGTAAAAAGGAGCCATCACCCACTAAACCACTATATGTTTCAATTTCTTATCGCTTTCGAATAACATTATTGGTGATTGCAATATTTTGTTGCTAAAATTTGTAGTTATATAGTTAATGATTTACTATGATGTGATATCTTTCTTGATTGATCGATTGTATAATGTTTAACGCAGTTATATTGCTGCGGCCTGTGCACCAATCCATGCTCTTTTGGGGTGTCCTTCACCAGTACTTCGCACAATATTCTTCCGAAGCCAATGGCTGCTTTCAGACATAAACATATTTGAAACAGTTATGATCGGCGGTGAGAGATGAATTAGTCCTGTCACAATGACTATCATCAATCCTCAGAAAGAAATTGGCTGAGCTTGGGATTCGAACCAGTGACCCCCCTATTCTATCATCTCAAGTCCTGTATGCTACCGACTGCACCACCGTGGCTGGGCGGTAACTTTCTTGGTGCTTATATTTACTTCTTATGGGATGTCAAATTACTCAGTTCGGAGCAAATACAAACAACAGGAAAGTTACTAGACCATAATATCCTGTATTTACTAGTCTGTAATACAATAATAATAATAATAATAATAATAATACCAGATCAGTTTCGGCAAATGTTAAAGAATATGCTAACAAAACCTGATGATTTGCCTGCAAGAAAATTAACAGCGACTAGCTCAATCAGTAGAGTCACCAGTTGATGGTGTGTTTATGTAGTGACTTTGACTCCCACTTGGGCATTGTTTGTAATGTATTTTTGCCAATTGTCAAGTTTTTTTTTCCCTCAAAACGGTGTTCATGGTCAAAACTGAATAACAGGCAGCTTAAAAAATTGACAACTCATTTATTCTGCTAGAACGAATTGAGCTGCAGACGACTTTGTAAAACATCCTTGTTAAATAAAGTTAAATGTTGATCATGAACGTTAGATTTATAGTATTTCATAAATGATCCATGGTTCCAAGCAAGCCACTACATACTTATGGACACATTAGAGCCACTTTTTTAACAACCAACTTAATCATGCGGTAGACTCGTCCTTTGATCAAAAAAAAAAAAAAAAAAACTGACCAACAGCGAAAAGTTTCGTTTAGGTCAGCATGCGCAGACTGCGCAGGCTGATCTGAATCGAAACTTTGTGCAGATGCCTCAAGCCCTTTTTACACAGAGTATGGCTCATGTACATTTGAAAGAACTGAGGCAATAGGAAATAATCTCGTTCTCCTTTTACTACAATATTCTCAAAAGAGATCTGCTACAAGTCATAAGATAAGTCTCTAGGTGGTACAATGCTAAAAACCGAAACATAATTTTCCAGGACTCCGGCAACCACAGCGCTTCCCAGAGCTCTACCAGCAGTCCCGCATCTAGCAGGGATCTAAACAGGGTATTCGGGTCCATGATTCTTCGCGGTAACTACAATATGCCCCCAAGGGCTTCCATAGATGGAATTAAGAACCCATTATTTGATGATGGGCTCAAAGATGAATCTTTACTGCATGATAAAGAAGGAGGCGATCTGGAGAATTTTTGCGAACTGAATCAACCTGAGAAGCGTCGTGCATGGAGGCCGCCCCTTGGGCATTCCACTCACGAAATGATGAGCCCTATATTTGATGAAAGGCCCAGTGATGAAGAGGTAGTTCACGGTAAGGAGGGACAAGTTGTAGACAATGGTAGGCATGAGTGTATTGTTGAGATGGAGGACGAAGATTACCCGAGTCTGTCCAGAGAACGTCCTGCAGGACAGGGGCTGACGGAGCAGGTAATAACCTTTATTTCGTGCTTTTCGGTAGTTTTCCTAGAAATAAAGGTGGGTAATGGTTTGTTAGTTCATGCTTTTCGGTAGTCTATCGAGGAATAATGGGGGATTATGGTTTGATAGTTCATGGTTACGACCAGTGAAAACTACTGATTTCATATTGTCAATCTCTTCAATTGAAGGTGGAAACAGTAGTTCCCGCGCACAAGTAACCTACGTAAATAGCGCGTGCCATTCAACCAGCTGGAAATATGACGCAATTTACGTGCATTTACCCTACATTTCTTGCACTTTACGTAATATTGTAGTGCTTTGTTTTGTGAGGGGGGTACGCCACCGGGAATTATCAAAAACAACTGTTATGGATTTTGACGAAAGTCCGAAAAAAAAGGGTTATAGAAGCATCAAATAAATAGAATACTTTTTTTTTCGGTGGAAGATCGAAATTTACTTCATCGAGTGAACATCATCAGTAATATTTTAACGAGGAGCTGACAGAAACGGTAAATAGAGGATATTTGCTTTTTTTACCATGAAAGAACAAAATTTATTTCGTCGAGTGAACATCATCGGTAATATTTTCACGATTGGCGCAGCCATAACTGAAATGTTACCGATGATGTTCACGAGATGAAATAAATATCGATCTTTCGCCGAAAAAAACAAATATTCTATTTATTTCAAGTTTTTAACCCTTTCTGGGGGGAACTTAATCAAAATCCAGTACAGTTCTTTTCGGTTATTCCCCGTGGCGTGACCCCTCCGCATAGCAACGCATTACAATATTACGTTAAGCGCGAGAAATGTAAGGTAAATTACGTCATATTTCTATCTGGTTGTGAGGCACGCGCAGTTTACCCAGGTAACTAGTGCGAGGGAACAACTGTTTCCGCCTTGAAGAGTTAGAATATAAAAATCGGTATTTTCATTGGTCGTAACCATGAAATATCGAAAAATATTTCACCGATATTTATCGATAACCTACCGGAAAGCATGAAATAATAATCTATATTATATTTCATGTGTCTATTTTTAGAAATGTTATGGGTAAAGAAATGTAATTTAAGCTGGGGGGAATTATTTCCCCGTCACAGTGAATATTTTCCTCCTGCCGAAAATCTGGAACTACTTTTTTAAGTTTTTTAAGTTTTTAAGTTTTAACAGTGGCATTCATGACAAAATAATCAGAGGAAATATAATATATAAATTATTTCATCAGCTTGTGGTTAATATGGGGAAATATTTGCCTCAAAAGGGAAAGGTATGCGAAAATAACGAGTGCCTTACTCTATATATTACATAGTATATCGGTAATTTTGTTGTTCGAATATGCGAGTATTCGAATACATCATTTGAGCTGTGCTCTGCCAACAGGGGGTTCAAAGCATCTCTGTGATACATTATACCAAGCAAGTCATCACATAATTATGGATTCATAAAATCAAGTTTTTATAACGATGCACTGGATCTGGAGGTAGAACGATTCTTTGACATGCAGATAATTTACAAATAACAAAAAATTCGACCAATATCAGACTGCATTAAAGCCCCTTTTCACTGCTCAACTATCTTTATCCTTGTGCCCAAATCCTCAGGCTGCAAACTGCGTCTGACTTGCATTTGCGGGCCGGACAATCTAGATCACGACCACGATAACGCAAAATCTGATCTTGAATCTTCATTGTTCGATATGGCGAGACTTTTTTCCGGCGTACAGACCTTTGAATATACATTTTTTTACAGTTGGCGGGAAATTTATTTAGCATTATTGGGGTAAACTCTTGTAGCGATATTGCCCTTTTCAGTTCTCAATCCAAGAAGGGCTGGGGCTGTACATAGTTCGAATCATCCATATACATGTATGTATATAGGATCCATTTTAGTCACGTTTTCAATCCTATTAGCTCTCTTTATTTCAGACCAGATCTCCTTCTACATACCAAAGTGAAAAAGACAACAGTTCTGAAAGGTAAAATTGTACAGCGATATGCTGGTTGTTGTCGTTTAAAGGCACGCTAGCTGCCACAACTAAAATATTAGGGGGTCAGGCTGCAGACAAATTTAACTCATACTATTTTAACGTGGGGATATTTATGTGTTACAATAGGGTCTGTCGAAATTCCAGTCGCTAGCAGAAAAAATAAAATGTATCGTAAAACCAGAACAAAAGTTGTCTAGTTTTACATTACTTTTTTCTGCCAGCGACTGGAAATTTGACAGGTTGCACTGAAAGATACGTCTATACTTGTATTCAGTCAGTTGTCAGCCAATCTTTTTCCAATTTTATCCTTCTTTTATGAAATTATAATCATTTTTGTATCTTCATGGTAAATGTTGCCCCTGATAGCTGCAAGATTGCACAGATTACGACGGATAGAAAATGCATTTCGTACGTTGGAGGCCTTCCAAGCTATCGCTGTTGTCGCCTCCTGCTTTAAATGAGGACAAATATCTTGTTTTTCTATCCCTCGCACCATATATAATGGTAATTTATCTATGTTTACACAGCTGAGCCATTCTAAACAATTTCAAGTTTTGATAGCTTCTCTCTAGCCGTAAGGGTGTATCTTTAAACATATTATCAGACTCATGATAATATCTATACTTCAAAATGGTATGGATTGAATTCGTCTGCATTTTGACTCCTGATCTGATTCCTGTTGACCGCTAGGATCTTTAACCCTTTACCACACAACAAAGTTTTAGACTTATCCAAACCCAAAGCATATGCAGATGCATAGTTAGATGTGGCTAAAATTGTCTTTGATAGAGTAGAAAACGTTGTGGGAAAAGGCGAAATGCTGTTTACCAGCATTTTCTCCTTTTCCCACAATGTTTTCAAAAGTCTTTTTTTTCTCTCAATATGTTAAAGGTCGAGATTGTCTGGTAAAGGGTTAAACTTTACTCTGTTGAAGTAACACATTACTTACTACCTATAAACGACTTGTCTAGTCTTGTATAAGAACCATTTTGAAAGCATTGCGGCAAACCAGGAATTGCTTGTAATGAGCTATTTTCCCTGTAACAAAAATGTTTTCAGATTATTCTTAAAGGAAGGTCATGTGGTTTAATGCCGTCAAAGTTTGTATTCTTATTTTTATTTATAGATCTAGCATTAATAACTGAGAATCGTCAATCTGTTAATTTCTACAACTAAAAGATGAGAGTCTGCGATGGCCAACTGTCAAATACCCTGTTTCTTAGAGGTATCAATTAATGATAGCTAGATAATTTATTAAATGAATCGAAGCCGCTTTCCTATTGCGAGACTTATAACATATATTACTTTCCTCTTAAAATTGCTCAAGGCGAGACAACAGATTCTCTATCAAACCGACTTTTATTTTTAGAAGCACGACGAATATGACGTCATGTGACAGAAAATGGCTAAAAACTGTGGAGAATAAGTTTCGGAATTCCCTCGACAGTGAAGGCATAATAACACTGGATACTTTTTTACAAACTCTTGGTTTAAAGAAGGTGAGTGCTTCTAGTAAACCTCAATTAATTTTCACATGCAGACGACTTTTTCGACTTGCAGATTATTAAATACACACGCACGCATAAACGCACGCACGCACGCACACATACAAGTGTTCCCGAATTTGAACGACCCTGACAGAACAGACTATTGAAAACATTGTGGGAAAAGGAGAAAATGCTAGTAACCAGCATTTTCTCCTTTTTCCACAATGTTTTCAACCCTTTCAGAGACAAAAGTCCGTCATTCGAGCCACATTTAAATTGTCGTCTGCAAATGCTTTGAATTTGGGCCAGTCTAGAATTTTGTCGTTTGGTAAAGGGTTAAACTTCTGCATTAATTCTATGAAAATTTCAAGCCAATCAGTTACTGCCAATTATTTCGATTTCAAAGTTCCATTCGCAGGAAAAATCTTACCGTGATGTACAGAGTAGATCCAAGATCAGACATCAATTTCTGTCAACGAAAGCGGATGGAGTAGAACTCAGCAACTAAAGGGGTTATTCTTAGTTTCATCTTAGATTATAAACGCCAAAAAATTGAGTCGTGCTCTGGTAAAAAAGGGGTTGAACTTCATCTCCGTAATGTATTCTACCAAGCATCACATAATAATGGATCCACAGAATCTTTGTTGTCTTACGAACCACTAACCCATGTGGTATAATGGTTCTTTAATATGCAGAAAATTGACTAATAGCAAAAAAGTTTCGACCCATGTCAGCCTGCGCGGACTGCGCAGGCTGACATGGGTCGATACGTTTTGCAGATGCATTATTTTTAAAGTCCCTTTTTCACAGACCATAAATCAGTTGTTCTATTTACAACTCCTTCAGGATTTTTTCAACGAGAGATTGTTCCAACTGCTTGACAAAGATGGTTCGGGATTTGTAAGTATTCGACACCTTATGAAAGAGTTGAGACAACTTGCGAACAGTACACCACAGGAGATCCTCTACTTTCTATTTCAAGTTTATGACAAGGACGGTGAGTGTTGTTACAGGTAGTACACGTGTTTCGAAGTAAGAAGGTGACGATAAGGGTAATCCTCGTATAGATTGACTAATGTACACATCAGCTGATTCAGTCTTAAAGGTTTATAGGAAAAATTAGTCGTTTCCAACATTATTTCAGTTATATCACGGCGGCCCGTGCACCTATCCATGCTTTCCTGGAGTCTCTTTTACCAGTACGCCGTACAATATTCTTTCCAAGCCACTGGCTGCTTTCCTACATAACCGTCGTCGAAACAATGCTCAACGAAACAATGGTCGCTTTGATTATCATCAATCCTCGGAAAGAAATTGGCCGAGCAAGGGATCGAACCCAGGACCCCCCCGTTCTCAAGTCCTGCCCGCTACCGACTGAGCTACCGGGGCTCTGCACAACATAATATAGGGTTTTCTTTGTTTAGTGTTTTACACATTTGGCAATATAACACAATATTATAGTTGTATTTTGGCGGCCAGTGTGCATATCTATGCATTCCTGGATAAGGTTCTAATAACAGAGTAAGTAAATACTGTTGAAAACGACGCAAGGCACCATTCAGGCAAGCTAGCTTGCATTTACAATTAGGATAAATTGAGTTTTTTTTTCAAATCTAACAAAATAATGACGTCTTATCTGGCCCTATAGGAACCAGAATTGTTCCCAGCGCCTAGAGAGTTAAAACTATACAATTTATAACAAGTGAAAGAAAAAAAAAAGAAAAGATTGCATCAAAGGCCCGATGGCGACCAAAAGTAAACATTGCAGGTGTCAAAATGCATTTTAAATGATTTAAATCATACCATTTAAAAGTATAGAAATTTTTGGAAGATGGCAATCTGTTATTGTACAGTTCGTCAAAGTTTTAGTCGCTGGCAGAAAATGAATTAAAAAAATAGGTAAAAAGTTCCCAAGACGCTGTTCCTTTTGTTACTTTTACCTGTTTTTTTTAATTTATTTTTTAGCCAGCGACTAACACTTGGACCGGCTGTACAATAACAGACTGCCTCAATAAAGATTTTCATACTTTTTAATGATATGATTTAAATTTGAACGTGTGAATTTTTACATCCGCATTGTGTATTTACGGGTGCTATTGGGCCTTTAATACATTTTCACTGGCACAGTGTACATAGATATTCAATCTGAACAGTATCATGATTAAATGCAAATATGCAGGTTTCATCCCTACTAGGCGATGGAAAACTGACAAAAGATGAAATTCGGCACGTGCTAGAGACCTGTATTACTGACAGTGCCCTGTCGCTTAGCGACGAGCAGATCGAGAAGTTAACAGACGCCCCGTTTGAAGAAGCTGAAGTGACGAGCAGGAGCACACTGACCTTTGATGACTTTAGCAAACAGCTGAATAGGTACCCCGGTATCAAAGAAAACCTCTCCATTAGGTATAAATAGGTTTTGATTTTAAGGTCTACGGCCCCTAACTCTCATATTAAAAGACGGAAGCTGCCGAGATTGGCCGAATAGCCTTTACGGAAACGTCGATGTTACTCGATATTTACCGATGAGTTAGTGAGTCTACGGCCCCTCTCATATTAAAAGACGGAAGCTGCCGAGATTGGCCGAATAGCCTTTACGAAAACATTGATGTTACACGATTTTTACCGATGAGTTAGGGGTCGTAATCCTTAATGCATGTTTATGAATTCTTCAACAAACGACAAATCTTTTTATTAATTCAAGTTGAAAGTGCTTGCCGAAAAAAAAAAAAAAAATTTAAATGTGGCTTTAATGATGGAATTTGTTTTAAATCATTGCCACCTGAAATAATGAGAAAATGCTAGTAACACTATTTCCAACGCAATCCCTTCATTTAAGTTGCTTTTAGATTTTGCGCCTTCTGAGAAATACTTCTGGGAGTGTTACATAATCAACAGCACGTGTCGATAACGAGCATTCGTATTCAAAACAGTGAGATGACGTCATATCTGATGTAATGAAAATAGACGGAGTGAGATATTTCAAAACATCCATTCCTTTACATAAACGCCCAAAATGCACCTTTTTTATGGATTACGACCCCTAACTCATCGGTAAACATCGACGTTTTCGTAAAGGCTATTCGGCCAATCTCGGCAGCTTCCATCTTTTGATATGATAGTTAGGGGCCGATGACTCACTAACTCATCGGTAAATATCGTGTTACGTTGTCGTAAAGGCTATTCGGCCAATCTCGGCATCTCCGTCTTTTAATGTGAGAGTTAGGGACCGTAGACCTTAAATGAGTGTAGTTGTGCAGTTTCTAGGCCTAGATACATATATGGTTGCAAAGGAAAGTAGATCTACTTCTATCTATCGGTGTTTTGCAAGAAATTTCGATTTACGACATAAAAACTAGATAGCCCCTTTAAAACAGCTAAATAGTCCCCTCTAAAAGAGATACATAAACTCCATGATTATTTCAGTCAAAAGAAAAAAGCAAACCATAGCAATTCCAGGAAAAAAAAAACCCTCGCCTTGTCGGAGAGTAAGGATTCAAGATCGAGCTACACCTCAGGTTCGTTAAAACTCGTGAATGTGTAGTACAGAGGAAACAGCTTATATAGGGCTGACCACAGGGGCTCGGCACATGATAATGTTTGCTAATTTGTGCTTAAAGACAACATTTCGATAAAAAATCTGACTATCTGTATATAAATATCTACAAGGGATGGAACTTCACGAAGGTCAATTTGCATACCGACCTCTTTCAAACCGGGTTTTCTCACAAAGTTGCAGAGATATTTTCAAACTGTAAAGCCCTGGCAGAACCTAAGTCAATATGCTCAACGTTAAACACGGGTTCATATTCTTTAGAGCAAACCCCTCCGTAATATCGTAAACGAAATCGCAAAATTATTGCTAAAAATGCTTAGTCGGACACGACCTCGTAACCAGCCATTTCATCAGTAAAATACAACAAACGGACTTACCGAGCGAAAATAAACGGTCTGGTTCAGTCGTTCATAATTTTCTTAAACACTTGCAATCGGTTGTTTTGTTCTCAGCGATCTCTTAGAAGCACAACAAACGATCATTTATGGAACTGTCAGAATTTCAAACGGGCGACGCCATTGTTACGCACCGAAATGGGTTTGCTACGAGCTATTTCATTGGCCAGCTGTTGCGGGTAGGTGGTATCTATTTTCTCTGCGCATTGTTTAAAAGCCGGGCTCAAGCTAACGTAAACAAAACCCTTTTGATGGAAATTTAATAAGCCTGGCAGATTCAATATTCAAACCACTGGTAATAAAAAAAATATTGTTATTTGGTAAGCTTTATTACGGACGAAATTAAGATGGATTCGGTAAATAATTATGATTGTTCGTCCAACCGGAAAAGTGTAAAACACTGTGAGAAAATGTTCGCTACCAGAAGTTTTTTTCTCCACGATGTTTTCTAAACCCTCCTTATGTTTAATTATGTTAAATTTTATTTTGGAACAAAATTTCCTAAAGTGAAAGTAATTGCAGACGACAAATTGACATTTACGTCAGTCCAAATCGAAAATACAGCTACTGTAAGCAGACGACAAATTGAATAATTCATGCACGAAATTGTTGCCATATTGTCAATTTAAATACAATGTCGAAAAGGGAGGCCATGTTAAAACAGCATTTTCCCTTCATTAGGGGGCCTGCTGTTCTCTGCGTAAAGGGCGTTTCATGTTTTTTTTTTTTGAAAAGCTATATCTACTTCCTGACCAAAGTTGGCGAAACTTCAAAAAATGCATTTCCTTTCATACATAAAATTACTTTGATGATTTATTCTTATTGATTCGAAGCTGTATTATGTAGAAAGGCGTGTCTTTGTTTTTGCTTTTGGTTTGAATTTTGCGACAGCCAATCAAATGCCTTCTTGCATAAACGAAAATAACAACAACAAAAGCAATGGCGTCGCCCGTTTGAAATTCTGACAGTTCCATAAATGATCGCTTGTTGTGCTTCTAAGAGATCGCTGAGAACAAAACAACCGATTGCAAGTGTTTAAGAAAATTATGAACGACTGAACCAGACCGTTTATTTTCGCTCGGTAAGTCCGTTTGTTGTATTTTACTGATGAAATGGCTGGTTACGAGGTCGTGTCCGACTAAGCACTTTTAGCAATAATTTTGCGATTTCGTTTACGATATTACGGACGGCTTTGCTCTAAAGAATATGAACCCGTGTTTAACGTTGAGCATATTGACTTAGGTTCTGCCAGGGCTTTACAGTTTGAAAATATCTCTGCAACTTTGTGAGAAAACCCGGTTTGAAAGAGGTCGGTATGCAAATTGACCTTCGTGAAGTTCCATCCCTTGTAGATATTTATATACAGATAGTCAGATTTTTTATCGAAATGTTGTCTTTAAGCACAAATTAGCAAACATTATCATGTGCCGAGCCCCTGTGGGGCTGACTTGTTAACTTCTCAAAGTTGCGGCAGCAAATTCTAAAAATTTGAATCATCAGAATGATCAAAGCATAAGTCTTCACAAAACAACAAACGTTTGGACTGGTCCAAATTCAAAATTCAAAGCATTAGCAGACGACGTATAAATTGTGGCTTCAATTACAAGTTTCGTTTATGAAAGGGAAGAAAACATGATTGGAAAAGCAGAAAATGCTGGTCTCCAGCATTTTTCCTTTATCCATAGTATTTTAAAAAGCCTTCTTTTCTAGGGTACTCGTACTTAACTCTTATCCTGCTAAATAACTAAAATGAAATTTTTAATTCGATGGTAAAAACCCAAATATTGCTGTTTCAAAGTTATGTTTTGGGTAAAAATATCTCCATATCGGACAGTGAAGATCCAAGATCAGACTTCACGCTCTGTGCAGTCTGATCTTGATCTACACAGTCCGAAAAAGGTCATTCGGTCGCGCTTAGCAGCCTAAGGGTTAAAACTCCGGATCATATAGTAGAGTTAAAAGCACATCCATGTATGGATAAATGTGAAAATATTTTTGCAAAAGGGATATGCTTGGGGCATTTTTTCAAAGAAAGTCTTCTGCAAGTCAAATCGTCAGCACGTGGTACTTTGATGCTGAGGTTGGATGGTCTTGTATCAAGAGTTCAAATTATAGAGACTTATCACTTACAACCTGTTAGCAAAGCACAGTGACAAAAGGTCAAATTACTGGTAGTAAGCAATATCTCCTTTAGCCACAATACCACCACATTATCATTAGTTATATTGCCTAGCTCCTGTACCAAAGTTTGTAGCGTATAAAACTTGAAACCAGGAGGTCGCTGGTTTGAATGCCCATCTCGGCGAATTTCTTTCCAAGGATTGGTTACAGTCATTGCGACGGGATTCAGTTTTCTCTCTTCGCTGATCATTATTTCGACGATGGTTACGTGGAAAAGCAGCCGGTGGCTTGCGAGGCATACTGCACAAAGTACTGGTAACAAATACTCCAGGAAGGCATTGATAATTGTACAGGCCGCCGCGGTCTAACTGAAAAAATGTTGAAAACGGCGTTAAACACCTTACAGATATATAATATTTGCTGTTTAGCCTTGTTGATCATCCATACTTCTCAAGGGTGTCATAAAAGTTCAGTTGCAATTCTGCTCAGAGGGTAACCAGATAGGGCTGTAGACGTAAACCTCAGCAGGTGCCCTCGTGGGATATTGAGACAATAGTCTTATTTCAACTACATTTTGGTGACACTAAATTTATATCCTAAGTTTTATGGTGTTACGGACTGCCCCAGAACAATTCACCTAAGACATTTGGCCTGTGAGATTAGGGATCGTATTGAGACAGTCAACATACGGTCCCTGGTAAGACTGATATGCAGATCTGGGGTATTTTATTTTTTGGAATGTGGTTTCAAGTTAGTGATTTCAGTTTCAAATTTATAAACTATGCGATTTCTATGTCAGGTTATAACTGTTTTTGTCACCATAAAGTATATTCAGTTTCAAGTAATCAGACTGTGACATGATTAAGGAAAGTAAAACAAGGTCAAATTGTTATTGAAACCAAAAATGTACGATTACAATATACAGGCCGATTCATGTGACAAAATATAGGAGCATATCGTTTTTTGAGGTGGGCTGCAAAAGTATCCCAACTCGACTTCTGCATCCTGGAAATCTCAGATTTGATTCAAGCGTACCTAACAATGCAGCAGCTGATATATAGAGGATAATCAACTGGTTGTGTGTGATATTAAAAATCTGCAACTCGAATGGGGTGTGATGCGGTTGAAAAAAAGAGTCCGCATCAAACCCCATTTGAATGGCAGATTTTTAATATCACACACAACCGGTTGATTATCCTATTTATCATATTCGTAATTCCCCCTTTTTTATTCTGATAATTATCAAGAATGGTACAAATAGAAAAAAAGTAGTTCCGGCAAACATTCTCCAACTATATCGTCACTAGTGATGATACCATATTTATCATCACTAGTGGCGTTATTCACTGTGAAATTCCAGTAATTCACTAATAAGAATGTAATGGATTATTGCAAGACAAAGAAAACGTTGTATGCACGTTATATACAACATTTTCAGTACGATGTTTATGATGCTTTGTATGATTGTCTTGATAATATCTCAAATGTGTTTTAATTTAAAAATCATACCTGCTATACTTATGTTATTCATAAATCTAATCAGAATATTGATCTTGATCGAATGTCTTGTTCTTAACTTATTATTGTTCTCTCAAAGACACAAACGCTCAGGTGAGGGATCCAGGGCCACAATGGTTCTCTTGTTCAGGTGTTGTCAACGATACATTCAGTTAGGTGTTGAAATTGTATATCTTTGTTTGTGTGTGTAGATCTCAGTTTAACTCTCTGCGAAACCAAACTTTTGGACTTGTCCAATTTGAAAGCATTTGCAGATGATAATATTTTAAAGGCGGCTACAACTGTGCGGTTTTGTTTTTGATAACGTAGAAAACATTGAAGAAATAAGAGAAAATGCTAGTAACCAGTATTTTTAAGCTAAGCATTGCGACATTACAACACGATGTGTTCATGGGGAAGACGCTAGTGGCGTGTAAAGAGTGTTGTGCATGGTACTACTTATAGAAACTCAAGGAATGCATAGATAGGTGCAGGAGTCTCCGCGATATGACTGAACTTATTAGGAACAATGCGAACTTGGGAGTTAGCTCCCTTTTATTATCCCACTAAACTTATTTTTTTTCCCCTGCTTAGAGTAAGTAAAGTGCTAAAAGTTAATGTTAAAGAAAGGTGTGGAGAAATTATATTTCGTGTACTATATCAATAAAGTAGGAGACATCCATTTTCAGTAAATTATAACTTCGTCTTCAGTTTAACAAACGATAATTGAAATTTACTCTGGCAAAAAGGGGCCTTAATGCATCTCCATAATGCATGATACCAAGTAAGTCATCACATTATTATGGATGCATAAAAACCATTTACTGTAACAACCGACTGAATCATGAGATAGATCTAGACTGGTTCTTTGACGTGCAGAAAATTTACCGAATGCAAAAAAATTCGGCCCAGGTCAGCCTGCGCGGACTGCGCAGGCTGACCTGGGTCGAGACTTTTTGCAAATGCATTAAGCCCCCTTTTCACAGAACATGGCTCATAAATATTGTCATTTAAGCTTGTGGCTTCATGCTGACTTTCCTAGCTGGCGGTCGCATACATCACGACCAACAGAATTGCAATTCTGGAGTATGCTTAACGTTGCTTATTCAATCATGGCCATCGCATGCAGGCTGTCACGTGTTTGTTTGACATTCACCTTCATATTCATGTGACGAACGAAAAAAAAAATGTTCAAGGTCACAAGAACTCGACACCGAATCGCTAGACTATGTCGGAATTCGATATTAAATGTATTGTCAAATGTTTTCAAAGACAACAGACATGATCGGTGCCCTGGGAAAAGGGGGTTTAATGCAGTTGTATAGTATGGATATATTTCGTCTAAAAATCGACCGCATTATAAGTTACAGTGGTCCTTTGACATGAAAAAAAAAAATGGCTAAAAGGTCTTGACCCAGGTCAGCCTGTGCGGATTGCGTTGGCTAACTTGGGTTGATAATTTTTGCTGATGCATTAAACCAACTTATCAGAGAGCACGACTCGTTAAATCTGTAGTATAAGTATAAAGAATTAACATTTGAATAAATAAGACCTCTGAAGAAAGGGGAAAAATACAAGGGGTAAAATTATTATCTTTGGTTGGTGGTATGCAAGGGACTCCGAGAGAGAGAGTAGCGATACATTTTGACGACTTCCAACCGTTGTTAACAATTATGACCTGACGCAGCTTGCGCCCACCACCAAAGGTTCGTTTCCGATGACAGATCTCTGAAACTCTTTTTTCTTTTTTATTCTCTGACGCCATTAATATCGGCTAGGTCGTTGACGTTGTTTGGAAGGTACCCGTCGATCAATATCATCCCATATGTGTTCTGTTGGATTCAAAACCGGGCTTTTTGAGTGCCATTTGTCTATGAGATCAAGATTATTATTTTGTAAAAACCTCACACTGAAACGAGCAACATGGGATCTGGCATTATCCTCTCCTAACGTCGTTATGACGTCATGGGTTGGAATCAGAGGGACAACATGAGGGCCCAGAATATTTTCTACATATTTTAGGCACCTAAATTTCCTTCAATAACAAAGAGGGGATGCAATACCCGTAAGCAATACCGCCCCATACCATAACTGACCTCCACCCCGAAAACGATCTCGGTGCAGTATGCAATAGTCGGCGTAACGTTCAATCCTGCATCGAAACAATCGTACACGGCCATCCGCTTGAGACAATACAAACCTCGACTCATCACTAAAAAGAGCTGTCCACCAATGGTGTTTTGTCCAGATCATGTGTCGCTAGGCCAGTCGCTCTCTATTATTTTGATGGCGGCGCGTAAAAACCAATCGACGTTCAGGCGACGTCCATGCAAACCGTTGTCAGCCAAATGATTCCGTACTCTGTGGGAGGAAATCTAGTCGTTGTAAGTGCCGAGTGTACTGCCGGTCTGCGCAAATTGCTGCCAAAGGCTCACGACTGCTGACACGGATGCACCAACACGAGCTTCAACCTCTGCAGCCTGCCCACGGCCCTTTCTCGTAAATTTTTACGGTGTTCTTGGCCTTGACATTTCTAATAAAATACCCTTAGACTATTTTCTTTTTCAGTAGGCAATATTTTAGTATATACAAAAATCCAACACGTGGACCGGATTATGTCTATCCCATACGTGCACCTGAAACTAGAACTTCACGTTAAATAAGCCGACATGACTTTGATATAGGTATTAAATGACCGACGTTGAAAACTATGACGGCTTTAGAAATTACTGCACGTGTATACGTGTTTCTATCTTAAAAAGTAACCTTGAACATTTTGCAAGTATATTTTTTGCACGTTTGTTTTTTGGGTTCAGTATATAGGCCTAACATCTTTCCTTGAGCTAGAGTGTGACTGGGTCCTCTTTTTAACTTTTTCAAAACCAAAAAATGTGTTTTCTTCTGTTAATTAAATTTCTATACTATTAAGACTCATATTTCAAGCTCGACAAGTTAATGCTTCACCACAAAATACAGTGTTTTACAGACCTTTAGGAAGAAGCCTTTTGAAAAAAATCGTGGGGTCTCCTTTTCCCACAATGCATTCTATCCTTTCAAAGACCAATACGATTTCACTTGTCGCCAATAAATACTTTCAGATTAAACAAGGCTAATTTAATGTTGAACATTTGGTAGCCTGACAGACGGAGCTACTAGACTCATCAGAATACATTTTGAAAGATTGTTACGTATAGCTCGTGTCTGGAAATAAGACAGGGTCCATCCACTGGTTGCCCTTTAAGTACAGAACTTGAGGTGCCAATCACGTGATCTTATACATGGCGGCGCCACTGTCAGTCGTTTAGCAATGACATAAACAACCTCGATGAAGTTATTCACATCTATCTATCTGTCGGTGAAAACTTCAATCGGAATTGATAAACCACGTTAAGAAAATGAATGTACCAACTGTTGGTCAACTGAAATATAGTTTAAAAGATTTCGATAGAAAATTGAGACTCAAGTTTTCTTTTTTTAGGGGATCCCTACAATTTTCAGAACGGTAAACCGGCATATTTCCGGCGATGAAACGTACCGTGTAGGTGCATATCAAGCTACCAGATACAGCCGAGGGACTTGATGGCTTCCATCACCCGAGGTATGCCGAATTGGGAAATAAAAAGATCGAAATAATGATTGGGCGGCACTTTGGCAAAGGGGAGGGGTTTCATGCATCTTCGTGATGCAATATACAAAGCAAGTCGTCATATGTTATGGATCCATAGAATCGATTGTATATTACAACCGACTGAATCATGAGGTAGGCTGGTCCTTTGACAAGCAGAAAGTTGACCAATAACAAAAAGTTTCCACCCAGGCAGTGTTAGACAGTTCTGGCGTTCTATACGTAAAGTTATCCTGGAATAACAAAATATACTTTCACTTTTTTACAGCGTATCTCACTGGTTAAAACAAAAAGACGCTCCGCAGAAAACATGGCAGTGTCCAAGATACTTTACAAGTCTATATATCCGAAACCATCTGAGGAAGATCATCTATTTGGCTTTATATACAGTGGTAAATGTGGTCCTTTTTCTAACCAGCGTGTATAAATACCGACAGTATAACATCTGGTTACAGGTACTTCTTTTTTCTTTCTATGGTCAAAATCAAGTTAACTGTGACTTAGATAGAAATTAAACCAAGGTCTGTACTAACAACCATCCTTCAGAACATTCTTAAGCTTATTCTCAAAAATTTTCAAACCTTGAAAGTAACGTAACTTCTGATAGGCTAAACCATTTGATTAGCCTTGCTAAACCAAATACTAAACCATTTGGTTTAGCAAATCAGATGTTCCGATACTTTCTAAATCTAGAATTAGACTGAAAATGAATTAAAAATGGTTAGTAAATATGAACCCTGCAGTAACTTCAGCAAGTGATTAGTATGATTTATTAAACCATGCTTGTTGACCGAACTTGATCTGCAGATAATGTACTGGCTATCCCGCTACTGCATTCGTCAAGGCAAATGTCACGCAAATTAACATCAGTAAAGCTCTCGTTATTTCCTGTATTTGATGGCTTTTCCGATACTAATTATATTATGAAAGTTTTCAGAATGTTTGGCCAGAAAGTAGGTCACTGACACAAATTTTAGGAAAACCTTGTTTACGCTCTACAAGTCACATTTTCAATCTGATAATTATTGAAATTTGACAGAGTGTCTTGGTGATACTTAGACGGGTTTGAAATTGGGTCATCCCGGGTTTAAATGTAGGTCACCTGGGTCAAATCTTAAAAAAAAAAATGTATGCCCCCCTAAATGCCACACCTTTGGTCAAATACTCATGAAAGTTGGCCAGTATCTTTGTCTTTATATATATTGGACAAGTTCGTAATTAGGTCGTGTCGGGTCAAAAAGTGGTCACTGGGAAAAATCTAATTAAAACCTTGTGTGTACTCTAGAGGCCACATTTCAGATTCAATACTCGTGAAAATTGGTCGGACTATATGTTTCGATGATATCTCGGACGAGTTGGAAATTGGGTCACGTCAGGTCAGAAAATAGATCAGTCACAAATCTTATCAATTCTAAATGACTATAATCAGATGAACGCTTTTGGGCCAATAGCCCTCTTGTTTCTCTTTTGAGGTTATTGCCAAGTTAAGTTTAATTCATATTAATCCTTAAACTACTTAATAAAATTCTGAATACTGATTTTTTATACCATTGGCAAAATCCAACTTATTTCGATTTCAAACCTGTTGTCACCATATAAAACTAACGGTATTGGACAGTCTGCATCTAAGACCAGACCACGTGCAGTCTAAACTTGATCAGCATTGTCCCCAAAAGATCTAACTACAATCGTCGACCATTTACTAAACAATCCCTTATTCTAAGGACCCTGAAGAATAATGCATTTTCTCCTTTTCCCGCGATGTTTTCTACCCTATCACAGATAGAGAAATAATCATTTGAGCTACACTTGTCGCCTGAAATGCTTCCAAATTGGTTGAGTCCAAATTTTTGTTGTTTGGTAAAGAGTTGAAAAAATATCTTATTCTCACATAGGTTGCTCGAGGCTGCGGACAGTGCTTGAACTTGAACTGCATGTGGATTCTCGTGCTGATGTTGCGCAATTCTCTAACATTTCTGCGGTCAACTAAACTGCGACATATTCTACCTTTAGATCAACATATTCTCTTCCACAAGATTACGGGTTACACCATCGCCATCTTTAGCCTGGGTCATACTGTAGCTCACATTGGCAATGCCGGTATGACTTTTTCAATCGATATTTATAGTTATAATGACGTCAATAGTAGCGATGACGATGATGATGACGACGATAATGATGATGATGGTGGTGGTGATAGTAATGATGATGATTATGATGATGATGATGGTCGTGGTGGTGGTGGTGGTGATAGTAATGATGATGATTGTGATGATGACGACGATGATAAGGATGAGGATGATTCTTACAATACTTTAACCCTTTACCAAACAATCCCAAGTTCTGATAATTCTGAATAAAGAAAGACTTTTGAAATTAATGTTGGAAAAGAGAAAATGCTGGTATCCAGCAAATTCTCCTATTCCCACAATGTTTTTTTTTTCTTTTTTTTTTCTAATTTCTAAGAAGCAAATCCATACATTTGAGCCAGATTTGTCGCCCGCAAATGTTTGCAATATGGACAAATCTAAAATGTTGTCGTGTTGTGAAGGATTTATTATAATCATCAACATTCTAGCCATTATTTTGTCTACCTCTCAAATTTATTTTTGGGAGACATTATGTTTTCATTAGAGTCGTTTGTCTGTTCATTCATCCGTCTGCCGTGTTTAGTATATGTTCCGTACCTATTTTGAAAAATGTTTCACACACGTGTAAATTTGATAAGACGACACGTACAGCAGAGGATTTCACATGCAAGTCTTCAAGGTCAATGTCGCAGCGGAGGTTCAAAGGTCATTAGTACTAGCATAATGTCCACTCCCCATCTCTTGAAGCCCTCGTCCGATATTGAAAATATTTCACATGTATGTGCGTGTCAACTTTGATAAGATGACATCCAGAGCAGAGGTTTCACGTACCAGTCTCAGAGATCAAGGGCACGTCGGGCGCAATGTCACGCGTACTGGCATTTTGTCTGCTCCGTATGTCTTGAACCTTTGATCAGAATTAAAAAAAATATTTCACTTATGTGCCCTCCTCGATGAGACGATTTACAGGGTAGATGATTCACATCACCAGTCATCAAGATTACGGTGATTGCGGAATTTGCCTTGCTTTATGTCTAATGGACCTGTGTCAGGATTGAAAAATATTCAGTATACACGATCACCTTGATGACATGGCATGCAGAGGGGAAGCTCACACACCAGTCTGATTGCTAAGGTCACAGAGAGGAGTTAAGGTTTACATGGGCTTTTGTTCCATATTAATATAGACAAAAAAGTCACAAAGCAGAGCGGGAAACGAAAACAAACACCTAGTATTACTGGTATCATCGTCTGCTATATTTATTTGTTGTAGTTGACTTGAATTATCACAATCATCATTAGGCCCTAGATCATCATTATCATCATCATCATGATCAATGTGGTTTAGCTGTTGACTTTTCCCTCCGGTAACTTGGATTCAACCACAGTACTTAGTGTGCCAGAGTCACGGTATCTCTCAGACTTTTTTCCAAAAGAAGCTGAATTGTTCATTCAAAGTATTTTACACTTAATCTGTCTCCTTTATAAAGATACTGTAGAAATATAGAACAACGAAAATTTACGCTTTAAAACAGTTTTTCTACAATACATTTTTCAAGCTGTCTCAGCGGACACAAACACGATTGAGATGTGGGAGATCTTGTTTACAACAAAAGCTGGAATGGGTCACGGAATCATGACCGGAAGTGCTTATTTTACTGGCTGGTTGCTGGCATTAATTCTCATTCCCATCATAGTGTGTTCAATGTCATTTGTTAGACGTAGCGGACACTTTCAGGTAACTAGCTCTACGTTGACCTATAACATTACAAATACGACGTTCCACACGCCAACTGTAGACTACTTTTTTGAAACATTGTGGGTAAGCGACTGCTTTTGCTCTTTTCCACACCGTTTAGTCATTGTTCTTCTTTGTTCGGGTTTGCACAAAAAAGCAGCTGCAGGTAATTGGTTTTAGCCCAACCTCTGTCATTTTCTTACATACTGAAACCTGTAATTAATGCACTTAAAGGAAAAATATCTATGTCTTGAATGTGTAACCTTGTAGCAAACAAACCAGTGTTTTAACAACCCTGGAGAAAAGGCCTATTGAAAACATGGCGGGAAAAGGTAAAATGCTAATATCCAGCATTGTCTTCTTTGCCCACAACCGTTACGATTATTTCAAAGACAAACCCAATCATTTTAGCTACAATGAATATGTTGTCTGCAAGTGCTTTCAATATGGGTAAGTATGAAATCTTGTCGTCTGGTGAAAGGTATAACCAAATTCTTTTTCAGCTGATCTTTCATTTGTGTTTGAAAAACATGTATCCTTCTCATAAACTTACTTTACGTATGGTAGGGGATCTAAATTGTTTATCAAGTAACGCCAAAACTGCCAACTCATTTTTTTTTTTTTTTTGTTTTTTTTTCAAAAATGCATCTTTTGATGTCTATAGCATCAATGAAGTGAAAACTGCGACTTCCCAAAAAAAGAAAGCATCTTCTAATGTCTCTGTAGCATCAGTTAATTACACACACACATCTTTTGATGTCTGTGTAGTACCTGTTACGGTAACTGAAAACTGCGACCAAAACAAGCAAGCGTCTTTTGATGTCTCTGTAACATCAGTTAACTGAAAACTGCGACCAAAAAAAGAAAACATGCGATTTTTTTTTATGTCTCTGTAGCATCGGTTAAGTGAAACCTACATCAACAACAACAAAAACAAAAACAAAAAACATCTTCTTATGTCTTTGTAGCACCTGTTAACTGAAAGCTGCGACCAAAACAAGCAAGCGTCTTTTGATGTCTCTCTAACATCAGTTAACTGAAGATTACGACTGAAAAAAAGCATGCATCTTTTGATGTCTTTGTAACATCAGTCAAATAAAGACTGTGACAAAAAAAAACATGCGTCCTTTAATGTCTGTGTAGTGTCATTTAACTGAAAACTGCGACCAAGAAAAAATGTGCGTCTTTTGATGTCTCTGTAACATTTGCTATATTGTTTTCTCCATTTTAATTTTCTGTACTTTGTTCTATTTAAACAAATTCGATCTTCTTCAGAATTTTTCGAGTAATAACACTTAATGAAAAGCATCTGGGGAAATGTTTTTAGATGTGCAGTGCCTGCAAACGTCAGTTAGATGAAAATCAAGATGTCTCAGGAAATGATAAACGATCCAGGACGTTGAAACTTCTGTTCGAACACCCCATGATGTATTGTCTCTAGAAATTACCTACATGTGGGAAGTTTCTTTTTCTTCAAAGTAAGGGAAAGAGAGGGTAGAGTAAGCTTTCAATCTTACAACACATGACTGCCAATCTGGATGTTCCAGGGTCAAATCTCGAACATGGCATAAGATTTTTGAAAGACATGTTGTCTTTTTCACCCAATGAGAGGGTGATACAATAGAGAAGTAGAGAAATGGTAAAAAACCCAGTGAAGTTTGCTTGTATCGATCATTGTTTTAAATAGGCAAGTCAGAAAAAGGAAAAATAAGGGGTTGTACCTAGGACACTTTAAATGTTGTCGTAAAACTAAGCCCAAAGACAAGCCATCTGACTGGCAAAGACACAAATATGGATTAAAACTCGTTTTCTAAAAGTCATTTCCGGTATTTCAGGTATTCTACACAGTGCATTTATTGTACATTCCCTTTTGGATTCTCGTTCTGATGCATGGAAGTAACTTCTGGAAGTGGTTCGTTGTACCTGGTGCTATATTTATTGTGGAGAAGATCTCCAGGTCGAAGATCTTAAAGAAGGCCCAATACGGGGATATGTGGATTGAAGAAGTCAATCTATTACCGTCCAAGGTTAGTGCTGTTTCGTACTTGGAGTGCAAACTAAACTAAGGTTTTGTCAAATACCAACATTTCAAACCTGTGCAGAGACAAATTAAAGAAACTTCTGTGGGAAAAGGAACAGTTGCTCATTTTAAACAAGTCCTCCTATTTCTTCAAGTTATCCACACTTATCTACTCATCTTCGCGAGCCAAGGGCGACAATCACGACCCCTCGGCTGACCGAGTCGAAATTTGAAATCCCCACGATACGCCACCTACTGGATTTTGATAGTTATCACACCCTTGAATTATATCATCAAATACCAGTTAAACTCTGCGAAATATAATCCTGTTGGCAAATTCCATACACACGTTTTGACAGTGCATTATCTGGTGTTGGAATGTACCAAAAACTTAATATAACTGATTTGTTACAGTGAATATTAAAGTAAATATTCTTCGTCTATATTTCTTTGTAATGGTCCCCAGACTCCCCGAAAATTCTTTTCTGCGGTTGGCATTTTAATAATATACCTTTTGATGATGATGGATGAATGTGTAACGCTCTATTTGATCGGTGCTTTTGCAACAGACTGTAACCAATGATTAAGCAATCGCGGGGATTACAAATTTCGACTCGATCAGCAAAGGGTGAATAAAGGAACGTAGCGATCGTTACCTTTGGCTAGCGAAGATGCTATCTACTGTAGGGACGGCAAAAAAGTTCTATTTGAGCCATGCTCTTTAAAAGATGGGTTTAGAGCATTTGCGAAAAGTTTCGACCCGGGTCAGACTGCGCAGTCCGCGCAGGCTGACCTGGGCCGAAAGTTTTCGTTATTGGTCAATTTGTATGTCCAAGGACCAGTGTACGTCATGATTAAGCGGGTTGTTATAAAAAAAAAAAAAAACGAAAAAAAGTTGCTGTTAGGGATCGATAATAATGTGATGGCATGATTGATATAAAGCATCTAGGAGATACATTAAGCTCCCTTTTCACAGAGCATGGCTCATTTGTCGGGTGACAGGTTATTGCTTTACCGTTTTTGCTATAGGTAACACATCTTGTAATCAACCGCCCAGAGAACTTTACCTACAAACCTGGGGACTACGTGTTTCTACAGATTCCTGTTATCGCAAAATTCGAGTGGCATCCTTTTACAATCAGCTCTGCTCCTGAGATGGAAGGTCAGTACTGGTTACCAGCATTTTCTCCTTTTCTTACGATGTTTTTAAAGGCTCAAGTCCAGGTGGGGGGTTTCATTAAAACTCGGAATTTTGTGTGGTAAAGATATACTACTGAAAGTTAGCTAAGCACCAAGATTTCCTAGCTAAATAGCAGAGTCTGTATGCTATACGTTTGTGATGTTAATATTGGAAATCATTCAGTGGTGTATCGAGAAGGTCTCCAGTACACACAGTGCCTTGTATGACAGGCAAATTCCTCGCGTAAGTCTTGAAAATGCAGATACCTTCAATTTTCATAGTGTTTTGAGACACTGCATACATGTACCAAACTTGTGTACACTCTTTATTCTTTACTTTCTTTAGAAAGGCTGAACGTTTTTTACGTTAATATGGCAAATGCGAATGTAAGACGACATTTATCAGATGCAGACATGTGGTAGGCAATTGGAATGTTTGAAAAAGGGGCTCCTGATCGTGAGGTTGGTGAGGCAATTGGTGTTCACCATACTGTTATCACCACTGTATGGGCGAGGTATGAGCAGTATAGTACACCTATCAGGCGACATGGTGGTGGCAGGAGAAGGGCTACATCTGCAGCTAGTGATCGATATATGGTCATCCAGGCTCGAAGAAACCGCTTTGCGACTGTAACTCAACTGCGTTCTGACCTTCAAAATGCTTCTGGGGTCAGAGTTTCGACTCAAACCGTACGCACATGGTTGCACGAAAGTGGCCTCCGATCGAGAAGACCGTTTATTCGTATCCCTCATTTCCAAACCACTGTCAGCATCGATTTGCTTGGACCATGGACCATGTTGGTTGAAGGAGAATTGACTGGCGACTTGTCCTCTTTACAGATGAGTTGGACTACACGGATATGCGTGTTCGAATGTAGAGGAGGCCAGGGGAGAGGTTTCATGCAGCAAACATAGCTGAGCTGAGCATATGGGGGCGGCTCTACCATGGTATGGGGCGGGATAAGCTGGGATGGACGAACTGACCTGGTTGTGCTTGATCGAGGCACATTGACTGTCCAGCGGTATTGAGATGAAATTCTCGACACACAGGTAAGGTTATATGCTGGTGCTGTTGGCGGTGTGTTTATTTTAACTGGTCGTCTTCACACGGGCCATGCTGCCCAAGAGTACTTGCAAAGGGATGGTATCCAGTGTATGGATTTACCATCCCGTTTCCCCGACTTAAACCCAATTGAACACATGTGGAATGAGTTACAGATCCGCATTTTAAGCCCGTCAGGTCCAGCCACAAACCATTCAGCAACTTGGTGCATTCCTTGTCGAGTAATGGAATTCCATGTTACAAATGGTTCTCCCAAACCTAATTGGGGGCATGCAAAGACGATGCCAAGATGTCACTGATAGCAACGGGTCACATACTCGTTATTAGGCCAATACCAAATTAATCCTCAGCTTTTTTCGCAAAGTCTGTTTTTACTCGTTTTGTAAAAACAACCGATTCAGAGACCATCCAGTTGAAAATGAACATAAAATCAAAAGAGTGCATAACAAGTGTAAAATCTTTATATGCAATAATAAATAAAGCACAAGGTACATGTTCAACAATAAAAAGATACTAAAATTCAACTACAACCTAAGATATGTACAACAATACTCTTGGTGCTTAGCAAACTTTTAGTAGTATATTTAGGGCTAGATTAATAAAGTCGACTCTCTCAATAGGCTAAGTAATCAGAGAATTGCAGTTTCAAATGGGTTTTTGGAGAGAATACTTCCAAAAGTAGCAGACAGTCTAGAGTCAAGACCAGACTGCATGTTCTGTGAATTCTAATCTCGATCTACACTGCCCGCTAGAGGCAATTAGATGTTGATCTGCATGGTCTACAACAACGATTTAAGTTGCGCTCAGCACTCTTATGGTTCAAGTTTTAAAATTTACTATTGGAACGAAAAACTTATTTCTTTTTTGGTCTCGGCTCGAAATTTGATTGTTTTTCACCAAGCCCCGGTAGCCCAGTCGGTAGTGTACTAGAGTTGAGTCCAGGGGGTAACTGGTTTGAATATCCAACTTGGCTAACTTCTTTCTGAGGATTGATAATAGCCATTGCAACAGAATGTATTTGTCTCTCTCCGCTGGTCATTGTTTTGGCAATGTTTATGTGCGAAAACAGCCAGTGGTTTAAGAACAATATGCGAAGTACTGATGAAAGAAACTACAGGAAAGCATGGATAGGCGCAGTGGCAGCTGGGATATATCTGAGATGTTGTTGAAAATTCTGTTAAACACCATATAATCATTCCAAGAAACAGTGATATCGACTTTCACAGTTCCCTGTATTTCTTGATATTTGCAGGTAGTGAAAATGCATTCTTCTCTTGAAAATCGTGGAAACCATTGACAGATAGGGAGCAACTGCGTTATAAATAAAGCAAATGCACCTTTCCATGATTGTGAGGTATTGCAAGAGGTACATTAAGAATCATGTTTACATACGTTCTTAGAGTACTGAATTAATAAATTCAGCATTTTCAAACAGGAAATGCTGAGACATATTACAACTTTGTTGTTTTTGCCAGAATATGTTGCACAGCAGCAGTCAGTGCAGTCTGATCTTCATCTGCACAGTCAGTGAAATATGTGAGCATGTGCACAGTGCTTTACTGGTGAATCGGTCAAGCGTTGTATTTTTTCAGGCAAGATATGGCTGCATGTACGCTCAGCTGGAAACTGGACTAACAAACTGTACGAATATTTTGACAATCTGGAAAATGCTAACTGGAAGCAAGGTATGTATTTTTTTGGTAGGCTTATCAAAGCATATACAATGTTGCAATAGTTTTTAAGGCATATGTGCATTTTAAAACGTGCATTTTAATGACAAGGCTTTTAATGTGTAATGTGTAAGTAAGGCTTGTCAAGGCATTAACTGGGTAAGCAAGGCATTTAGATGACTTAACTGTGTAAATAATGCTTTTTAAGGCTTTAAATACATTAATGAGGCTTGTCCATGTCTTAACTGCATTACTAAGGCCTATCAAGGCCTTAACTGTAAAAGTTAGGCTTGCCATTGCATCAGCAAGGTTTGACAAGTCCTTAACTGAATTATTAGGACTTGTAGAGTCATTAAGTGTTATTATGAGGCTTTTAAGACCTAAACTGTGTAAGTTGGGTTTTTCAAAGCGTTATCTGTGCTTGATTGTGCTAGGCTTTTCAAGGAATTTTCTGTTAGAGTAAGGCTTTTTAAGGCCTTACTTGTGTGCGTAAATTTGTGTGAGTGAGGCTTTTAAAGGTATCAAAAATGATATGCTTTATTTGCAAGGCTTGTAAAGGCCTTAACTCCCCGCGTAAGGCTTTTGAAAGCATTCTGTAAGTCAGGCTTTTCAAGGCATTAACCGACTTTGTAAAGCTTTGGAAGGCAATAAATGTGTAAGCTGTTAAATGCATTAAATGTGTTAATAAGGCTTTTGAAGGCATTTACAGTGTAAAAAGGTTTCTTTTCAAGGCCTTACCTCTGTAGGCAAGACTTTTCAAGGCCTTAACTTCGTTTGTAAGGCTTTTGAAAGCATTAACTCTGTTGGAAGGGCTTTTCAATGCCTTAATTGTGTAAGGCTTGTCATGGCAAAAACTGTGGGAGTAAGGCTTTTTAGGCATGAAAAGATTTAGCAAGGCTTTTGAAAGCATTTACTGTGTAAGACATTTGAATGCCTCAACTGTGTTAATAAGACTTTTCAAGGCCTTTAATTCATCACTCAAGTTTGTCAAGGCCTTAACCGTGAAAGTAAGGCTTGACAATGCATCAGCAAGGCTTGACAATGCGTTAATTGTGTCATTATGACATGTAAGGGCCTTAACCGTATTAGGAGGGCTTTTCAATGCCTTAAATGTGTAAGGCAGGTTTTTCAAGGCATTACCTGTGAAAATAATTGTGTGTGTAATTGTGTGCGTAAAAATTTTCAAGGCCTTAATTCCCTTTATAAGGCTTTTGAAAGCATTCATTTTGTAAGTCAGGCTTTTCAAGGCATTTACAGGGGTTTAAAAGCTTTTGAAGGCAATAGATGTGTTAAGTTAGCTATTGAATGCATCGAATGTGTTAATTAGGGTTTTGTAGGCATTTACTGTATAATTTCTTCGATATTAACCATGTTAGTAAAGCTTGTAAAAGTCCGAACTGTGCGTGTAGACTTTTAAAGGCATTTAGTGTGTTAGTAAGGTCATTCACTGTGTTAGTATGGCTTTTCAATCCATTAACCGTCTTTGTAATTAAGACTTTTTAAGGCCTTACCTCTGTAGGTAAGACTTTTTAAGGCTCTAAATGTGTTAGTAAGGGTTATCAAGGTCTTAATTTCGTTGGTAAGGCCTTTGAAAGCGTTTACTCTGTTGGTAAAGCTTTTCAAAGCCTTAAATGTGTAAGGCTTGTCACGGTATAAAATCGGTGAGTAAGGCTTTTCAAGGCGTTAAATGTTTAAGCAATGCTTTTGAAATTATTATGTTTATTGGTAAGGCTTGTAAAGGCCTAAACTGTATAAATTGGCTTTTCAATGCATCATAGTAAGGCTTGTCAAGGCATTAAGTGTATTATTTAGGGTTTTCAAGGCGTTAATTCTGTTTGTTTGGCTTTTGAAGGCAGTGTGTTAGTAGGGCTTTTGAAGGCAATAAATGTTAGTATAGCATTTCAAGGCATTAACTCTGTTAACTCTTTATCAAACGACAAAATGTTAGACTGGTCCAAATTTAAAGCATTTGCAGACGACAAATTAAAAGTGTCTCGATTTGTGAAATCTGTCTCTGAAAGGGTAGAAAACCTTGTGGGAAAAGGAGAAAATGCTGGTTACCAGCATTTTGTCCTTTTCCCACAAGGTTTTCAAAAGGTTTCCCTCCCAGGGTCGTGAAAACCAGGGCTTGTTTGGTAAAGAGTTAATAAGGCTTTCAAACATAAACTCTGTACGACTTTTTAAGGCATTTCTTTGATGGATAGGCTTTTCAAGGCATTAATTCAATAAGTTAGCCAAGAGATGATCTCCTAGTTTGATACCAATGTTACTTATATCACAAGATCTAGGATTTATTTTTATTTCCTACTCATTATTATTTTACCCCCCCCCCCCCTACACACATTCAAAATAGGTGCACTTTGTAACTGCCTTGAGCATATGCCTCTAATATTGTTGATGGAATCAAACATAAGAGAAGACAACAGTAATATTTTGGACATTTTTACCACGTGAAAATGTAACTTTTAGCTCGGCTGTTTTTTTTTAAGAAAATGACGAGTCATTGTCATAGCCTTGTTGTCGTTTTTGTCTGTGTTGTCGTGTAAGAACTTTGACATTTAATACTATCTCTATCATTACTCGACACATTTACTTCAAACGCGGACTAGTTGTTAACAATCAAAGGGGAACACATACAACAAAAAGGCAGGTAACCATCAAAATATTTTTGACAATTATGCCCCTTTTTCAACTTGGAATTTTCAGCAAAATCTGTCTATTTCTAAACGCAACTACAGCAGAGCCTTCTCAATCGCTTTTGTTATCTATGTTCATGTAGTAGTCTATTGCTTAGCATTTTCTCTTTCAATTTATCATTGAATTTTAGACGTCTGTTCTCAATGTCTCCTCAAACAAAGGATTTTGAATATTTGTGTTTTTGTTGATGTTTAACGTCGTTTTCAGCAACATTTCTGTAATATCATAGCAGCCATTGCCTCTATCTAGGCATTCTTGGGATTTTTACTAGTACATTGCACAATGTTCTTCCCAAACCACTGCTTGTTTCCCGCTTAAACATCATGGCACTAATGTTCAGCTTTGAGAGATGAATGAAACCTGTCGCAACGACTATCATAAATTCTCAGAGAGAAATTGGCAAAGCTGAAGAATGAAACCAGCGACCCTCTCGTTTCTAGCTCGGTCACCGAGCCCCGGTAGCTCAGTTGGTGGCGAATAGGAGTTGAGAACAGGAGGTAACTGGTTCAATCCCTGGCTTGGCCAATCCAATGATTGATGATGGTCATTGCAACAGGATTCATTCCTCTCTCACCGCTGAACATAGTTTCGACAATGGTTATGTGGAAAAGCAGCCAGTCTCTTGGAAAGAATATTGTGAGGATAACTGGTAAAGAAACTCCAGGAAATCATGGATAGGTGTACTTGCCTCTGCGATATAACTGAAATAATGTTGAAAACGGTGTTAAACACCATATAATCAGTCAATTTCAAGTTCGGCATGCTACCGACTGAGCAACCGGGCTTGGCTAAACCACTTGAAAATGTCCAAATAAAATGTGCATAATCATCATGAATAAAGATTTCAAAACAAGAATACATGAAAAGAAAAAAAAAAAACGTTTTGGCACAGGGACAACTTTCATGATTGCTCGTGATGTGAAATTTGTCCTTTTGCCATAATGTCTCAAAAAGTGGTCTGCTACGAGACAAAAAAAAAATGCAGAAAATAGTGAGTTCCACATATTGTGTCGTTCCAGATGTTGCTGATACAAATAAGTCAACGTTCGAAAAGGTAATGTCTTTCAATCATAAGGTCTCTTTAGGTCGGGTACATGTGCTCGGACATGAAAATCAGCCATGCTCTGGCAAAAAATGGGGCTTAATGCATCTGCAAAAAGTATCGACTCAGGTCAGCCTGCGCAATCCGCGCAGGCTGACCTGGGTCGAACCTTCTTGCCTTTTGTAAATTTTCTGCAATTCAAAGGACCATTGTAATTCTAGATCCAGTCAATCGTTAGCCTAAATGGCTTGCAACACGCGAAAAGGGGCATTCGGACATTTGCGTAAAGTGTCCTCTCGGATCAGCCTGCGCAGTCCGCGCAGGCTAATCCGAAACGACACTTTCCGTTTTTATGTAATTTTCTATTTTGCGCAAGTCTACTGAAGAACAAAATCTAATGTAGACGTAAAGTGCCGTCTCGGATTAGCCTGCGCGGACTGCACAGGCTGATCCGAGACGACACTTTACGCAAATGTCCGAATGCCCCTTTTCGCGTGTTGCAAGCCAAATGGACTTTATAGGTACATAATCATGTGATGACTTGCTTGGTATAGTCCGTCACGGAGATGCACCAAACCCTGTTTTATTAAAGCATGGCTCATTTATAAAGTCTTGTTAGGTCTGGTATGTGCACCCGAACATGAAAACTGTTTTAAAGTACATGTATTATCGTGGAAGACAGTGATGTATGGTGTAGAGAGTCAGTCTCTTACATCGTTCGGCAAACCTCGAGTGATCCATTGATCAAGTCCTTCGACTTTTATTAGGCAAACCTCGAGTGATCTGTTGATCAAGTCCCTTGGCATTCGGCAAACCTCGGATGATCAGTGGATCAAGTCCTTCGGCTGCATCACGTAGCTTGATACGCACCTACACGGTACATTTCTTCGCCGGAAATACATCGCTCTACCGTTCTTAAATCGTAATACTCAACTAAGAAAAAAAAAGACTGGTAGCAGATGATGAGTATCTTGAATTTAGAATAATTTACTGCATTTAGAACGGATATTGAATATGGTCCGATTCATTGAACTCTAAAACTGTTATATCAACCCTAAAACTAAATGATCGGTATTGCTCTTCCGCTTAACGTATTGTAGCATAAGCTGTTTTTCTTTACTGGAGAGCTACCGAAATCATTAAAACGGGAAAGAAGCAAATTAAGATTTTATGTATAGAGCTACGTGTATTTTGAATTATGAAAAAATGGATCAATTAGCTTACCACGGACATGCAATTGTTCCTTTAACGCTAGATAGTCTGGGTCCGCGTCCATGAAATTCCTATTTTTACGTAGTTGATTACCTTTAAACTTGTTTGTGAAATATTTTCTTGTAGACTTTCTCCAGAAGATCAGAAAACTCAACATCAAAAAGTAAGGAAACTGGGGTTAAAGCGAGGACCAAACATAAAGTAGTTAATGTAAAGGTATGTTGGTTTGTTGTTGCCACAGTACCCGCTAGCCCAGTGCACAGGCAGTTCTGCCAATTTTATTGAACTTCTAAGTTCTATATTGTCTTATGTCATAATTGAGCCATGATCTGGCGAAAAGGGACCTAATGCATCTCCGTGATGCACGATACCAAGCTACTCATCACATAAGTATGTTACACCAAGGTTTCAGTGTCGTCAGTATTTAGTGACGTCAGTTCTCAGTGTATTTTGGCATTCAGAAGGGAAATTCGTTTTCGTCAGCGTACTCAATTCATGAGACCATAAAACTGGGAAATTTCGCCGAATACACGTTGGAATGGTAAAACGTTGCAGTATAATAAATTCGTTGTCGGCTCGGGGCAACATGATTCGCCACAGCCGTGAACAAGTTTCCAAGTCCCTTGCCACCTGACGATGCAACTAACATTGATAATGGAAAGAATGGCTGGTGCACATTACGAGATTTTTTATTAAACTCTTCTTGTCACAATGCTTTCTAAAGTCATTCACGGTTGACACAATACAATGTCTATACTAAACGTTCATCCGTGATAACCACAATCCAACCTATAGTAAGAAAAGAGTCAAGGGACACTCAAAATGTTCTTGCGCATTAAAACTTGTGCTTGCCTAGTGCAGGTACATTACAACTTGTTATATACCTAAATTATTCACTCAAATACACGAATCACTTGCAAATAAAACATAAACGACCTAAAAAAAATATCTACACAGCGTCAGACATGGTTCAAAATTTGGTACGATGACGTATCCTGCGTGCAGAATACGTACATGTCTACTGGTTTGCGATCTGATTGGTGCAATTTGTCACTGTTGTATTCTTCCACCACACATTAAAACGAAGTTACTTCCCTTGAAACGAGAAAATATGTTAATCATTTCTTTACCGTTTTTCGGAATGAAATTATAAATGCAATATTTTCTTGTTGAAAGTTGTACATATGTAATATACAGGAATAATATATTGTAGTAGCTTTTCTGGTGTTTGTATTTGTTTCTAGCTGCGTAAGAAAATTTTTACGTTTCGCTTGACTCGGTCTCGCGCAGTACCAAATTTTATCATATATTAACTACATGTGTACCCTTGTTTTCAGTGTAACAGTCATTACGAATTGTCATATCTTACAGACGTTTGAGACAAGCAAATAATGCCGTATTTGAGTAACACTGTGTTATTATACCACTTATTTCTAATACGTTGCTGATCTGGATTTCTTTGGGAAATTAACTGTAAAAATTGACAATCGTGACAAAGCTGCAAATTTTATCATCTTTAGATTCAAAACAAAATCAATATATCCAAGTTTCTTTGGAACTGCTTTTCATCAGTCATGTACCTGGCAAAGAAGCGAATGGGCTTCATGTAAATTTCGGTACACATATACATGTTGGCCTATGTTTTACACATCATGAACTACAACTCTTGAAATACAGTTATGTGATAAAAAGAAGCTGGTGTTCGTTGGCTTTTGAGGTAAAATTTTTATTAAACTCATCTACAAAAAGGCCAAAGGCTCGCTTGATAAATGTTTTTCTAGACTCGTTTTATAAAATTTTATCTCAAGAGCCAACACATGTCAGATCCTATATAACTCACGCTGATCGAAGCAAATATAAGCACCAGAAAAGTTACTACAACATAATATTCCGTATACCTTTGCCTTTTCTGGTTGTTCAAAGTATGCTTGCTTAACAAGGTCGCATTCTTAGCAGATCTGGGCATTGATACTGCACTTTCTGATCAAGGAAAATAGCGTTTGACTCCAATGATGATTGTTTTTCAGTGTTTTATCGATGGTCCTTACGGCACGTGCGCACGCGAGTTACTAAAATCGGAGCACGCCGTCCTGATTGGTGCGGGTATTGGTGTGACGCCAATGGCCTCGATCTTACAAAGTATCTGGTATAAATTTCAAGAGGCCAAGTTACAATGTCCTTCCTGCAGCCGTGTATGGTATAACGAGAAGAGAACTGATGAAATGAAACTCAAAAAGGTATATTGAATTACAACCTAGTTTCAAGTTACCTTTAATTCCCGGAGTTTTGACACCTTGATGACCCTTCTTGTTAGCTAATGGCCATGTTTTGCTATTCATATATTGTTTGTATTGGAGTTTCACACCGTTTTAATAGCTTAGGTCATATCACTGCGGCCAGTGCAGCTACGCATGTGTTTCCTAGCTTTCTCACGCCAGTACTGACGCATGTTTCTTTCTAAGCCACCGACTATTTTCTTCATGCATCAGAGACGAGAGACTAAGCATCACCGGAAAGAAAGATTTCCACAACCTGATATCGAACTCACAACCACCATGTCACAAGTCAGATACGCTAACCACTGCGCTACTTGACACTAATTGGTTTCACTTTTCTATCAAACAGGTCGATTTCATATGGGTAAACCGAGACCAAATATCTTTTGAATGGTTTTTAACATTGCTGAATGAACTAGAGATGGAACAGGCAGCATATAAAGGGCCACTAGAAAACACCATACAAACACATTTATACATGACTGCAGCAAAGAGGAGAACAGATTTACGGGGAATAGGTCTGCAGGTACGCATTTAATTTGTTGTGAGTATATAACATGTATAATTCAACGCCAACGCTATTTATTAAAAATAGTGATACTCAAAAAATCTACTATAAATCACTCACAATGATAGGGGCTATTCCTGTAGGTCAAATTATCTCCCTTGCTAGATAAAGACTAAAGGTAACCAAATAATAGATTGGTCCTTTTACCTGTATTCCTTTGTTTTTATCCTTAATTCCGATGGGGATGTTGCGATGAATATAATTTGATCTAAGATTATTTGTAAGGTCCCCATGTGATTTTTAAGCAAATTCTGCTCTCAATTATCAGAGAGATGTGTATGTATTAATTTGTTAAACAATCTAACCAGATTTTTTTGAGATATTATCTCAAGAACTAATCTGTTCAGTGCAAGAAAATCAAGGATAAAAACCAAGTATTCCTTTTATCAGGACCAATGTAGTACTGGAAAGGAATAAAGGGAAATAACTGAACAATGGCCCTCATTGCCACATGGAAATATAATAACACAGTACTCGTGCCAATAACAAAAAGTTTCGATACAGCAAGCTAATGTGAAGTGCCAAGGCTAACATGGGTTGATACTTTTTGTAGATTCATTGAAATACCTTTCAAAGGGCATGACTTACATGTATTTTCGTACATGGCTGACATGGGTTTATACTTTTTGCAGATGTATTAAACCGCCTTTCAACAAAGAATGATTTAATCCTTTACCGCACAATTCCGTCTGTTAACAACCCTAATGAAGGAATCTGTTGAAAAAATTGTGGGAAAAGAAGAAAATGCTGGTAATCATTTTAGCAGCAAATGATTCATTGTCAGCAAAAACTTTCATTTTGAACAAGTCCAAAATTTTGTCATTTGGTAAAGATTTAAGTTCTACGGCCCCTGACTCCCATATTAAAAGATGGAAGCTGCCGAGATTGGCCCAATAGCCTTTAAGAAAACGTCAATGTTACATGATATTTACCGATGAGTCAGTGAGTCTACAGCCCCTTACTCTCATATTAAAGGACGGAAGCTGCTGAGATTGGCCAAATAGCCTTTACGAAAATGTCGATGTTACATAATATTTACCGATGAGTTAGGGGCCGTAGATCTTAAATGTATTTTTATTATTTATGTTTCTATCTGTAGATGGCCGTTGACCTCCTACACAAAAAGAATCAAACAGATTTGATTACGGGCCGAATAGCCCTTACGAAAATGTCGATGTTACATGATATTTACCGATGAGTTAGGGGTCGTAGATCTTAAATTTTTTTTTTTATTATTTATGTTTCTATCTGTAGATGGCCCTTGACCTCCTACACAAAAAGAATCAAACTGATTTGATTACGGGTCTTAGAGCTAAAACAAATCCTGGTAGACCAGACTGGGATCAGGCAAGTATTGTCTATTGTTCATATTCACATTTTGTTCCATAGCACCTGCCAATATCTTGCTTAAAGGGCAAGCAGTGGCCAAAAATAAACCTTGGGGTGTTAAAATGCATTTAAATTTCACTCATACTTTTTAAAAATTTAGAAATCATTGTGAAGATCACAATCTGTTATTGTACAGTTGTTATAAGTCTTAGTCACTGGCAGAAAAATAATTCCAAAACATGGTAAAAAGTAAACAATAGATGGAGCAACCTGGCAACTTTTGACATACTTTTAAAATTCATTTTTCTGCCAGCCACTAACACTTGGACTGACCATACCTTAACTGATTGTCATCTACAAATTAAGTTCCATACTTTTAAATGGTAGGATTTAAATTTTAGATGTATTTTAACAACCACATTATTCACTTTCGGCCACATTTGGACCTTAAAGTTCCAAAACCAATCATCTCATTGGCTAAGACAGAACATCTCAGCCAGTCAGATGGCTAGCCTTGGAATTTAGAATGAAAATTGTATCAAGACTGAATGGGAGAACAGACTGATTGATGATTGGCTGAAGTTGGCTACAACAACAACAAAAAAATAATAGTATGAAGAAGAGGGAATAGGAAGAGTTCCTCATAAATTAGGTAACCCTTTATCACACAATCCCAAGTTTTAATGCCCACCAGGGAAAAGTACTTTTGAAAACATAGAGGGAAAAGGAGAAAATGCTGGTAACCAGCATTTTCTCCTTTTCCCACAATGTTTTCTACCCTTACAAAGACTAATTTCCTAATTTGTGCATTATTTAGTATGTCATCTGCAAATGCTTTCAATTTAGACCAGTGTAAAATTTTGTCCTTTGGTAAAGAGCTACATGTAAAACTAAAGAGTGCAAGTGCAAACTCTAACTCTTTATCAAAAGACAAAATTTCAGACTCAGCCAAATTGAAAGCATTTGCAGAAGACAAAATAAATCTGACTGAAAAATGGAAATCTTTTTTTGGAAGGGTAGAAAACATTGTTAGGAAACGATGTTTTCAAAACCTTTTTCCTAGGGGTCGTTAAAAGATGGAATGTGTGGTAATGTGTTAATGCTCATGATTACTTTTCTCATCTCATTTCAGATTTTTAAAGGAATAAAAACAGAGAAGAAAGGAAAAGTAAAAGTATATTTTTGCGGTCCACCAGCATTGGGAAAGACAATAAAAGAAACAGCCATGAAATATGATTTTGACTTTTCTAAAGAGTCTTTCTAGAGGTCTAAGACCACAGGCCCTTGGACTTTCACAAACTTTGCCTCCCTCAACCTGAAGTATATATGAGCCATAGTCTTACAAAAGGAAGTTTAATATGTTTTCTAAATGCATTTTACCAGGCAGTTCATCTCATCATTATGGATCCATAAAATCCATTTTGATTAACAACATACTGAATCTTGAGGAACAATGGTGCTGTGAGAAGCAGAAAATTTACAATTAGCAAAAAGTTTCAACCCATGTCAGCCCGCACAGCATGGGTCAATACTGTTTGCAGAGTAAACCCTCTTTTCACACAGCATGGTTCATATGGTTATAGAGGATGAAATTTACACTCTTACAGAAAGTCAGTGTATATTTCTTAGGTCAATCAGTATTAAAAGATGACTAAGAGACAATTCTAAAATTATATTGTAAGATAAAGAGTTAATCTTTGCTAGTTTAGACCCTCTGCTAGAAAAGCAGCATAATATAAAAGTCAAGTATTAAGTCTGTTATTTCTAAAACCTTGGTCACACATACATTAAATAAGGTATATGTAGCTTAACATACTTAGAAAAACGTTATATTTTAAATTTTAGGTACATTAAAGACAAATTAAGAAGGTTAAACTAGGGCAAATGATTCAAAAAAATATTGATAGGAGCCAATTAACCTATGCTTAACCCTTTACCACACAATCCCTAGTTTTAACGACCCTAAGAAAGAAGCCTTTTGAAAAGACTGTGGGAAAAGGAGAAAATGCTTGTAAACAGACCAATTTCAGTCTTTGAGTCACATTTACTTTGTTGTCTGCATATGCTTTCAATTTGGACAAGCCTGAAGTTTTGCAGTTTGGTAAAGAGTTAATTATAGTAAAGAACAGCCAATGCGCATTTCACATTGTAAATATGTATGAATGAAGTACTCTTACATAATTATGTAAAAGGATGTTACTGAAGTATGTTCTAGTACATCCAAAAACGTTCAAAGATTTTCCTATTTGCCGTACTAATGTTTTGAACCTGTTTAAGGGTTATATAGATGCTCATGGCTCTCACACTGTATTTACAAATTATTCTGAATTCAATCAGGTAAGTCAGTCAGTAAGTAAGTTAAAGTACCTTTAAGCACATGGGAAAAAGTTATTTAAAAGTATATTACGCTATGTTTTTTTAAAGTATGTGTGACCAAGGCTTTTGGGGCTAATTCCTTGCTTCTTTAAAAAACAAATACAAAAATCCATGTAAGTTAATGGAATTTATTGTCAAGTATCATACATTTGCTTGTAGCAATCTGAAAATGTCAAAAACTCCAACAGAACTTTTGGTAAAGGTAGTTCTTGTAAATGACAATAAATTGACTTTCCCTGGGAAATACTTCTTAAATGGTCTCTAATCTGAATTCGACATAAATGAGAGAGAGACTCTGGAACACTATCACCAACAATGTAACTTTCAGAAAGTCCAGACTGCACTGCCAGTTTCTTGATCTTTTCTGTTTGTCTTGTGAAAGTTTCATGGCACAGTCCACAATCTAAAAAGAACTCTATCATCTCGAATTTTCTCTTTGGTGGTATGTACTTGTCTTCCAATAAGTAGCTCAAAGCATTCTTACCCTGAAGTAATTGTGAAAAAGAAAACATGTAAAAGAAAATCTTGGGGAATGATCTAGACAAAAATTTTTATATTTATCCCAGCTCAATTTGTTAATATTGGGTTGTAACTCCGTTTTAACAGCTTAGGTCATGTCACGGCAGTCGGTGCACCTACACATCTGTTTCCTGGCTTTTTTCACATCAGTACTGACACAACTTTCTTTCCAAGTCTCTATTTTTACTCACATGCAACAGAGGTGAGAGGTGAAAAATCTTTAGAGAAACAGTTTGCCTCAACCAGGTATTGAACTTGCAACCATCAGGTCACGAATCAGATATGCTATTCACTGACCAACCCGGCCAGGCTTCCAAGCTCAAACATTCATCTGCAATCCACAGCTCTTTATACACGTACATGTATATGCTTTTTTTGCTGGATTATCATCAGACTGCAACCTTACATTTCTTTAAGTTAACTCTTTACCACACAATCCCAAGTTTTAACGATCCTTAGAAAGAAAGCTTTTGAAAACCTTATGGGAAACGGAGAAAATGCTGGTCACCAGCATTTTCTCCTTTTTCCACAATGTTTTCTACCCTTTCAATAACAAACTCCAACTTTTGAGAAAGATTTTCTCTCTCGTCATCAAATGCTTTTAAATTGGACAAGTCTAAAATTTTGTCATTTGGTAAAGATTTAACTCAGAAGAAAAACGATCACCATTTGCTTGATTCTAAATGTACACTCCATTAAACAGTATTGTGGTCATATCACGGCTAAAGTTCAACTATCTGTGTCTTTCCTGGCTTTCTCCGTTACTTGGCTAAAGCTCTACAATGCCTTGCTCAAGGGTTTTCTTACTAATCAAAATCCCAACAAGGTTCAAACCATGATTCAATATCAAAAGCTATAGCCATTGCATCATGAAGTGACACTCGCTAGCATTTGTATACATGCATAATTGCTCTGTAGTCTGCTCAAAGATTTAACTCTTTACCACAGGACCCCAAGTTTTAACAACTATAAAAAGAAGGCTTTTGAAAACATTGTGGGAAAAGGAGAAAATGCTGGCATTTTTTCCTTTTGCTACCATGTTTTCTACCCCTTCAAAAACAGAAATCATCACAATCACAAGTATTAACAACCATGAAAAAGAAGGCTTTTGAAAATATAGTGGGAAAAGGAGAAAATGCTGGTAACCAGCATTTTCTCCTTTTCCCACTATGTTTTCTACCCCATCAAAGACTGAAATCATCATTTTAGCTACATTTAATTTGTCATCTGCAAATGCTTTCAACTTGGTCCAGTCTACAATTTTGTGATTTAATAAAGAGTTTAATAAAGTATGTTATTAAAGAAAATAGCAACATGAATAAACGTATTTATTGATTTCTTTTAACCCACTACCACATAATCCACATGTTTACAAACCATAGGTAGAAGGATTCTGAAAACATTGTAGGAAAATGAGAAAATGCTAGTAACCAGCATTTTCTCCTTATCCAACAATGCTTTCTATTCTTTCCAGTACACATTTCATCAACTGGGCAACATCTGAAAAGTCATCGGCAAATCCTTCAATTTGGACATGGTTAAATTTTTATCCCCTGGCAAAGAGTTAAACCCTTACAATTCAATGCCGAGCTCAGTAGCGCTGTCTGTACCCTACAGGACTTAAGACTAGGAAGTTGCTGGTTCAGATCCACAGCTCGGTAATTTCTTTTCAAGGAGTGATAATAGTCATTAAGAAAGGATTTGTTCCTCTCTGAACTGATCATTATTTCCACAATGGTTATGTGGGAAAGCAGCCAGAGGCTCAGGAAGAATACTGTGCGAAGTACTGGTAAAAGGAAACTTCAAAAAAAACATGGATAGGTGCGCTGGATGTTTACCATGACAAAGATATATCTAATGAAGGTTACTGGCATTTAACAAGGTATATATAGGTAAGTACGACTGATATCATAACAAGACTGAATGTAACCTGCAGTCTGATCTTTATCTTCACTCTGTAAAATACATCTCTGATACCCTGCATCAGGATAAAGGTTATTTGTAAACAATAAAAAAGTAATAAATAAAGGATATTTTTTCTGTTGAAAGATCGAAATCTATTTCATCAAGTGAACATCATCAATAATATTATCACTAGTGCCATGAAATGTATTTCATCAAGTGAACATCATCAGCACTATTTTCTCGAGGGCTGCAGCCAAGAATGAAAACAGTACCGATGATGTTCACTTGATGAAATAAATTTCAACTTTCAACAAAAAAAAAACAACAAATATTCTATTTATTTCATGCTTCTAACCGCTTTTTGTTGGGACTTTTGTCAAAACCCAGTACAGTTGTTTTCGATAATTTCCTGTTGTGTACCCCCTCCACATAAGAACTTATAACAATGTTACGTAAAGTGTGAGAAATGAAGGGTAAATGAGCACAAATTATGTCATATTTCCCTCTGGTTGAATGGCACATGTTGTTTACCTACGTAACTAGTGCGTGGGAACTACTCTTTCCGACTTCAATTGAAGAGTTAGAAAATGTGAAATCATTATTTTTCATTGGTCATAACCATGAAATATCAAACCGTAATCCAACATTATTTATCGATAAGCTACCAAAAAGTATGAAATAAGTGAATAATCATTACCTCATATGACTTGTTAACATTGGCCCCATGAAGAAGCAGTATCTGAGCACTTTCACTGTTACTGTTTATAAGGGATTGTATGAGAGGTGTTCTATCACTCTAAGAATAAATGGATACTGCTTTCAATAATGAATTGCCTTATGGCATTTTGCATCAAAGTTTTCAAACAGTAACTGATCCATGCTCTATGAAAAGGGGGCTTATTGCAACTGCAAAAAGTATTGGCCCAGGTCAGCCTGTGCAGTCTGCGGAGGCTGACCTGGGCTAAAACCTTTTTGCTAAGGGTAAATTTTCTACATGTCAAAGGAGGTCCATTCTACCTCACGACTTGATAGGTTGTTATACAAAATGGATTTTATGGATCAATAATCATATAATGACTTGCTTGGTTTAATGCATTACATAGATACATTAAGCCCCCTTTTCACAGAGCATGGGTCAGTTTCATTATGTCATAATATGAATTCTAGAAATGAAAAAATGACTCAATATCAACTGACAAAATCTTAGACTCATCTATGCTGAAAGCATTTGCAGACAACAAATGAGGCTCAATTGATAGGATTTGTCTTTGACAGGATAGAAAACTTTGTGGGAAAAGGAGAAAATGCTGGTTACCAGCATTTTCTCCTTTTCCCTCAATGTTTTCAAAAACAGTCTTCTTCTAGGTTGTTCAAACCTGGGACTGTTTGGTAAATGGTTAGAGGGGCATATTTCAGACTTTTGGCATCCAATTAAAGTCTCTTGTAAAATAGAAATAAATAATTCTGGATATATTTCAGAGCAAGCCTAAGGAAACTGGAGGTTTAAATTCTTTAAAAATTAAAATTAAAGAAATCAACCTATGTGCCATTGCTTTTTTGTATGGTGTTTAAAGCCATATTCAACATTATTTCAGTTACATTTCGGTAGCCAGTACAACTATCCATTATTTTCTAAGAGTTTCTTTCACCAGTGCTTTGCACAACAATCCTCCAAGCCACTGGCTGCTTTCCCACATAACAATCATTGAAACAATAACCCTCAGGAAGAGAGGAATAAATCCTGTTGCCATCATCAATCCTCGGAAAGAAATCAGCCAAGCTCGAGATTCCATCCAGCAACCCCATGGTCTCAAGTCCTGCTCTAACATGTTGTAAAATGTACCTTTGCAGTTGGTTTATCTATGTATGACCCCCTTCTGATTAGTTCTTTAAGAATATTGACATAATTAAGTTTGGCAGCCCAGTGTATTGCCATCCAGCCATCCTGAAATGAAAAATATTTGTCAAATCTCTTTTCAAAACAAGCTAGATCTTTTATAGATAAGATCTAAATCAAACAATTGAAAAACGTGCTGAAAATTGCATTTTTATTTCATCATTAAGCTAAACATACAGTCGTAATCCTATTAAAGGTATATATGATGTATCTATAATGATTATATAGTCATTTAAGGTTTGTTCAAATATCGAAGGCTAATTCTGATTAGAAGCTAAAACTTTTAACAAAATTATGAATGAACACAATAGAAATTGACACTCTGTCAATTCTACATGTATCAAGGTAGAACTATCTCACTACTTAGCAAGAACTATTTATCACATAACTTTCCTTGCTTTCAATGTAATACAGCCATTACAAATTTTCTTGTCTCACACATGCCTGAGATAAGAAAATAGTGCCATATTTGGTCAAAACTCTGTCATTAAAAACCTCATTTCTAAAACGTTGCTGACCTAGATTCCTGTGTGAATTTAACAGTCAAAATTGGTTCATGGTAAGGTTGCGAATCTAAAGACATTCAGATTCCAAACAAAGTCACTATATATTCAAGTTTCTTTGAAACTATTTTTGGTTCTTAGTAGTAGGTCTGTCAAAGAAGCGACTAGGCTTTGTATAAATCTCGTTACCATTATACATGTATGCCTATGTTTTAACACATCATGGAGTATAACTCTTGTTAAACAGTTATGTGGAAAAAAAAAATCTGACTTTCGATGGCTTTTGAGGTAAAAAATTATTAACCTTGTCCGTAAAAAAAATGTAATTAAGCTTGCCAAAGGCTCGCTAAATAACACCTTTTATATACTCATTTAATAAAATTTTATTTGGCACTAACTCATGCCAGATCTTATATATCTCTTACAGTACAAGAAATTGTCACTGTCTCCTTTTAAGCCTATCCTTTGCCCTTTGATGGAAGACAAATGACCAGGTAGTAACCAGTACTTTCTCCTTTTTCTACTATGTTTTCTAAACTTTGAAAGACAAATCCAAGCATTTAAGCCAAATGTAATTCACTGTCTGCAAATTCTTTGAATTTGGAAGAATCTTTGATATTGAAATCTGATAAAGAGTTAAAAAAAAGGACTGTTTAATCCTATACCACACAATCCATAGTTTTATTGACCTTAAGAAAGAAGGGTTTTGAAAACATTGTAGGAAAAGGTGAAAATGCTGGTAACCAGCATTTTCTCCTTTTTCCACAATTTTTTCTACCCTATCAAAGGAAAAATTCATCATTTAATCACACTTATTTTGTTGTCTTCAAATGTTTTCAACTTGGTCAAATCAAAATTTTTTTCTTTTGGTAAACAGTTAATAAAAGGTGTTTAGATCAAGAAAGGCATAAAGTCTTATTGGTCTAAGGCATTAACCTCCGCATCATTTTCCAACAAAAGTTTGACAACTTCATCTCTACCTCTCCTTTACCTTGCCGTGCAAAGTTTTGTCTTTTGGTAAAGAATTAACAAAAGGTGTTTTGATTAACTCTTTACCAAATGACAAAATTTTAGACTGGTCCATATTGAAAGCATTTGCAGACGAAATAATATACATGTGGCTGAAAAATTAAAATTTATTTTGGGAAGGGTAGAAACATTGTGGTAAAAGGAGAAAATGCTGGTTACCAGCATTTTCTCCTTTTCCCACAATGTTTTCAAATGGCTTCTTTCACAGGGTCGTTAAAACTCGGGATTGTGTGGTAAATGGTGAAGTAAATACTTGTTACCTGGTCTAAAGCATTGACATCAGCACCATTCTCCAACAACAGTTTCACAACTTCATCTCTACCTCTCCATAATGCTACATGTAGAGGGGTCTGACCAGCCTTCAGGTAATGGACAGAAAATGTTTTAACCTTTCCAGACGACAAAATTTTAGACTTGTCTACATGCAAAGCAGCTGCAGATGACATATTAAATTGTGGGCAATGGACAAAATGCTGGTTACCAGTATTTTACCCCTTTCCCACAATTTTTGAAAATTCTTCTATGTCAGGGGTCAATATCACTTGGATTGTTTGGTAAAAGGTTAAGTTTGTCTGTTTCAGTAATCCAAATGTTTACAATGAAACCAGAGTTTAACTCAATCTATACAGGAAGTATTTTACTTAGCATATTGATTAATCAACATGAGTCATAATAGATACAAGTGAAAAGATTGTGGCAAAAGGTGTCTGCCGGTAAGAGCTTATTTCTCCTTCCACTGTAACATTTCAAAAAGTGATCTGCTGCAGGACAAACAATAACTACAAAAGGTGACAAGTTGAATGCGAAAAGACAATGAGAAATAATGAAGAGTAGATCAAAAGGGGAAACAATGATTGAATGTATGGTGTTTAATGCTGTTTTCAACATTATTTCAGTTATATTGCCATGGCCAGTGCACACATCCACGGTTTCCTGGAGTTTCTTTTACCAGTATTCAGCACAATATTCTTTCAAAGCCACAAGCTGCTTTCCCACAAAACCAATTTCGAAACAATAGGGGAAAGAAAAAGTAGCAAAATATGGAGCAAGATGTATGACAAGAAAGAATAAAAAGAGTGATGAAAAAAACAGGCAAGAGCTTGAAAGTCATATACAAAAAATAAAGGTATGTATCGAGTAAAAAGATTTGTATCATTTCACCAATGCCATTTTCTTATCTCTAGAAGACATAGCTTTGATTAAATCATTGGACAAAGTTTCATCTAGCGCTTTTCAACAAACTGTCATGTAAAGGAAGAATATATAAAATACTGTACCAAAGCTAGACTGGATGAATTCTCCGCCTGACTTTGGACTCGTCCATTCACACTTGCTCCGTTTTTCAACAACATTTTAACTATGGCAAGATTACCTGACCTGGCAGCAATATGTAAAGGAGTTCTCCCACTCTGTAAATATAAAATATGATAAAACTGAATAAATTCAATCCTTGTAGCTATTTTCAGGTGGTCAGTGCAACAAGTATGCATGGTATTAGTTGTTAGTGCACCCAATATCTCCTTTGATGTTGACAGGTCATTGATTGGTTGATTGATTGACTGATTGATTGATTGATTGATTGATTGATTCATTCATTCATTCATTTTTCAGTGAAACAACCCATTCATTCCTGGTATTTTTTTAATTGTTTAACTCTTTTCTATACAATCTGTGTTTTAATACCTCTGAGGAAGATGACTTTTGAAAACATTGAGTGTGAAGAATAAAATGCTGGTAACCAGCATTTTTCCTTTTCCCATAATGATTTACTAACTGTTCAGGGATAATTTCAATCATACGGGCCACATTTAATCTGCAGTCTGCAAATGCTTTCAATTTGATTAAGTCTAAAATTTTATCATCTGGTAAAGACTTAACAGTCAACAAAATGTTAGATAAGTCTATTTAGTCTATTATGCTGTTTACCAGCATTTTTTCCCATTTCCCACAACCACTTCCTCAGGATTTTATAAACATGGGATGGTCCTGTAAAAGGTCAATAAGAAATGTGTCCAAGTCATGTATTTCATCATGCTGACAATCTTTTATTTTCTTGTATCAGATCACTTTTGAAAACATTGTGGAAAAAAAACTATGCAAGTAATGCTCTGACAAAAGTGGGCTTAATGCATCTGCAAAATGTACTGACCAACGTCAGCCTCCGCAGACTGACACAGGCAAAAACTTTTTGCTGTCTTTAAATTTTCTGCATGTCAAAGGACCATTATACCTTCAGATTCAGCTAGTTATTAGACAAAAGTGTGTTTTATGGTTTTATAATTATGCTTGGTACGATCCATCAGGAGATGCTTTAACCCTTTACCACACAATCCTGAGTTTTAACAACCTTGAGAAAGAAAGCTTTAGAAAACATTGTGGGAAAGAAGAAAATGCTGGTAACCAGCAATTTCTTCTTTTCCCACAATGTTTTCTTATCTTCTACAGACAAATCCCATCACTTGTCTCACATTTATTATGTCCTTTGAAAATGCTTCCAATTTGGATCTGTCTATAATTTTGTTGTGTAGTAAAGAGTTAAACCCCTTTTGGTAAGTGCATGGCTCAAGTGTTTATGCATATACTAGGTTTCAGTGACATAAACCACATGACTTCTCATAGAATGAAATTATAAAATAGAACAAAACAGAAACTTTACTTATGATTTTGACTTGAACTTGGCTGTCTCGAAAAGTTAATCTCTCAAAAAGTCTGATGGTGTAGATCAAAGATCCGATTGCATGTTAAGTGCAATATGATCTTGATCTACTGTAACACAAGGCATCACTGCACTTTATGTTGCTCTTCCAATGTTGGGGCTTAACTATGAATTCTTTACCACATAATAAGATTTCAGACTTGTCCAAACTGAAAGCATTTGCAGAAAACAAAATAAATGAGACACAAAAAATTGAAATTTGTTATGGGAAGGGTACAAAACATTGTGGGTAACAAAGAAAATGCTGGTTACCAGCATTTTCTCCTTTTCCGTCAAAGTTTTCAAAAGCTAAATCTTTCTCAGCTTTGTTCAAAGTCTAGATTGTTTGGCAATCTCTCGGAGAGTAACCATTTTCTTGGTCATTCACACATTAGGATATATAGAGATCCACAAGTTACTTGTAAGTTTGTAACAAAGATATTTCTAACTGCAAAATAATTAGCATTTATAATGTACCAAACAAACAAACCTTATTCCATGAATCAACATTTGCATTTGCCTTCAGCAGAATTTCAACAAATTGTTCACTTCCCATTTGCGTGGCTTCATGCAATAATGTGCTCTGAAACTTGGATTTAAAGAAAAAAAGAATAGTTTGAAAACAAGAATGGCCCTGAAATCACTCCACTGCCTTATAGATAAATAAGGCATCCATGTAATTGCTATAGACATGTGCATTAACTCTTTACCAAACAACAAAATTTAGACTTGTCCAAATTGAAAGCATTTGCAGATAGCAAATCACTTGTAGTTCAAATGGCAGAATTTGTCCTTGAAAGAGTAGAAAACATTGTGGGAAAAGGAGAAAATGCTGGTTACAGCACTTTCTCTGTTTCCCACAAGGTATTCGAAAGGCTTCCTTCCTAGGATTGTTAAAACCCAGGATTGTTTGGTAAAGGGTTAAACCATAAGAAGCCTGTGTTGCAAGAGAAAAAAAATCCTAACCTTTTTCTAACATGCAAAGATGATATCAATGAATATGTAGTCTAATCAAAGACCATTCATACCTGTTATTGAAAAACATTTCCAAAAATTTTGTAATAGAAAAAAAAATTTCTATTCATATTGGTATGAACAGTGAAGTTTAGGAACTAGAAATAGAATGGTATAGACCTTGATTCATGTTCTCAAAAAAGGAATTTAAATTCACATGTTACAGATTCTGGTAAGTGCAAAGTTAAACAAAAAATTCACTTGTCAGCAATTTATCCGGCCAACATGTTAATCTTTTATTTAACAGATATATGACCACCTCTGGCTTTTTTAACCACAAACCTACACCCACTTACTGGAAAGTCATGGCTAAATCAAGTCACTACAGCTGCTGGCTCCCAGACTGTACTCTCTATATAAGGTTTTGTCTGTTATCATTTAATCATAATAGGGTGGACCGGTAGTGCAGTGGTAAAGCGCTGGACTATCAATCCCGAGGCCTGAGGTTCGATACCCAGGACCTACTCCCGATTTGGGGTCTAGCTCCGATGTTATTTTTGTGATTGTTTCTCCGCTAGACTCCCGCAGCAGCCTTCTTTAAAAGTATTTGGAATGAATACGATTTTACCGGCATCTTTTCAAACGGCTCTATGCGACAAAATTTCCAATGACAGCTAATAAAATGGGCATGGATTGTTAGATAAATGATTAATCTTTATTATCACACAAGCTGTGCTACAAAATACCAATTAAATCAATGGAAATTTACCTTTTTTCCCAACGTAAATAAATCCTGTGAAATTTGTAAACAACTTACATGGTGAATTCCGTTAAACAGACATGCGCACTCAACGAAATTTGAATTTTGTACAGTCTGGTTCTCTAACCCTAACAACCATTTTCGTATAAGGTGCCTTTGTCAACAGTGGAATTCCCAAATGAACCGTCCTGTAGCGTGTCAGAGATACTGCGATTTCTGCCGAGACATGCGCATTGATGATATCACCATGTTTTGATTTCTGGTGAAGTAGGTCAACGGTTATTTACGTTGAAAAGTACAGATTTGCACGAAGGTAAGATTTAGATATTAACTAACATCAGTTTTTTTGTAAAGATTAATCATTTATCTAACAATCTATGCCCATTTTATTAGCTGTCATTGGAAATTTTGTCGCATAGAGCCGTTTGAAAAGATGCCGGTAAAATCGTATTCATTCCAGATACTTTTAAAGAAGGCTGCTGCGGGAGTCTAGCGGAGAAACAATCACAAAAATAACGTCAGAGCTAGACCCCGAATCGGGAGTACCCGGGATCTAACCAGGACCTCTCTGAGACACCTTATGTTTCCCACCCAACTAGAGGTGAACTGGTTTGGAACCCAGAGGTAGCCTCGCGTGTATCGGTGCTTTACACCGGGCACGTTAAAGAACCAAGGAGATCTATTCGAAGAAGAGCTAGGGGCTTGTACCCGGATTTCCTTGTATCCGATTCTTTCTCTCTAATGGTCCATACCAAATATGCCTAGAGCATGGAGGGACCTTAATCCTACAAAGTCATCATCATCATTTAATCACAATAACTAGGCTGGCCTCTGTTCAAACTTATTTTTATTGGTCAATTATCTGCATGTCAAAGGACATTAACTCATGATACAGGTTGTTTGTTTGACAAAATTGATTTTATGGACACATTATCATGTGATGACTTGCTTTATATAAAGCAAAATGGTGATCAATTAAGCCTCCTTTTGCAAGAGCATGGCTTATTTAAAATATAAAGTTGGAGGAAAATGACCGAATACTAGCTGTATCCGGAAAATATAACAGTACCCAATATATCGCATTTACATCAACCCCTCCTTTCAATAAGCGCTTGAAAGACACTATATCGTTCTTAGAAAGTGCAGTTTTCATTTTATTTTCAAGATCTCTTTCCGAGATATTACTGGCATCTTTATTTTTGTCTCTCCACATGCTCATTGACAAAAGATTCTAGTTCAGACGACGATATTTATTTACAGATGGTTGACCGGTTTGTAGCAAGATGTGGACACCGAGCATGAAGCAAAAGAATGGCCTGTACATTTTCTGTTGAATTTTGAGGCATTTTAGAGAAAAAGCAAAAATAGAAAATGACACCAACTTCTTTCATAATGATTTTTAAAAATTAAATGACCAATTTACCCTAAAGTCAATACATTCGATTATATGAGTATTTAATTTTTGCTCGATTATTTTACTTATTTTAGAATCAAACGCAGCAAAGTATCAGAGTCTGCAAGCTGCTTTAAATTTTAGAGTAAGCGTTTGTTACAGGGACCGGAAGTTAAAAAAGAGATGGAACTGGACTGGTAGCATGTCATTTTAATGTCAAATTTGTGAAGAAAACTGGTTACCAATGTTACATGTTTGTAAACCGTACAGATAATTTGTCCATGCCGGAGTTTCCTGTTGCAACGAAGATGAGTTCAGAAGAAGACGTTATAGAAACCAAGATGGAGTTGGAAGAGGAAGATGAGTAAGATCAACTACGATTTAAGTCTTAGAGCGAAAACCTAGTAAAAAATTAACCCCTTAAAAATCCCTTGTTTCAGTTTTTCTCATTGTGGAATTAAGCAGGATTCTAGAAAATTCTGGAAATTTTTACTTTCACTTCATGTTTGTAACCTTACCATGAACACCGAGTTTACTCTTTCCCAATCGACAAAATTTGGATTCGACTAGATTGAAAGCTTTTGTAGACTATAATTAGATGTAACGTAAATGGTGAGTTTTGTGTCTGATTGGGAAGAAAACATTGTGAGAAAAGAATAAGCTGGTTACCAGCATTTTCTTCATTCCCCACAATGATTTCAAAATGCTAAACTTCTAAAATTCATTTCTGCTACACTTCTTTCATGGGATCCTTGAAGGTCGGATTGTGTGGTAAATGGTTGATACAAAAATTTAACTGAAAAATTCCATAAATCTGTTTTTCTTATAACTGTTTTCCTTATATGATTAGAGGCAAAGCCTTAATCTACAGAGCACAACTAAAACCTTGAAGGCTTCAATGGCAACATGTAAAATTTTTAACAGCTGTCAAAGGGAGACATGACCGATGTTTATCCAGGACGAAAAGATTTACTTTGTATTTACATGTAAAATTTAGTACATTTTAGGACTTCACCGTCAATAATTTCCACTCACATTTTTTCTTGAGCGATTAAAATTTTAGCTCACACTTTCTAATTCTGACTCGCATTTTGCGAGTAAATACATGAAAATTCCAAACCCTGTGTGAATCAAGAGAGATGATTTTCTTTTAAAGATACCTCCTTACAGGTAAAAAGAAAAATTGCAGTTTAAACATGAAAGTGTGCAGAATGGCTCAGCTGTGTAAACATAGATAAATTACCAATATAATTACATGGTGCAAGGGATAGAAAAACAAGAAATTGACCCCATTCAAAACCCGGAGACAACACCTGCATGCCAACAGATCATATGACATCAATAGTCTTAATTTCGATAAAGAGTCATGTGACTTATAAGAAACACAAAATGGCCACAACCATTAGTTATCTCTTGACTTTGAATGATTTGAAAACATGTTATGTTAATACACTGTGATGATTTTCTCTGTCATACGGAATACCTGGCTTTGATTTGTGTCTCATGCATAAAACACTTGTAGATTACCGCATGAGCCAGCAGGTTTGGCATTTCAGGTCTTTAAATATTCATTCATCATCAGCAATTAACACTTTACCAAACGACAAAATTATAGACTGGTCCAAATTGAAAGCATTTGCAGTGACTGAACAATTGAAATTTGGTTTGGAAAGGGTAGAAAACATTGTGGTAAAAGGAGATAAAGCTTGTTACCAGCATTCTCTCCTTTCCCACAATGTTTTCAAAAGCCTTTTTTCTCAGGGTCATTAAAAGTCCGGATTGTGTGGTAAAAAGTTAATTATTTCATCTTTAACATGCTTCCAAACGACAAGATTGCCTTATTCATATAATTGTCAGGGTCTTCCCTGAACTTTCTGGTGCAGGTGTCATTCAACCCTCATCAGCTGAACAACAGAAGGCACACTAATAAATTTTTGGGCCTTATATTTAGAAAATTTGGGGTTCCAAATTCAAAGAAACAAAGGGGGAAGGGGGAGTCAGGGAAAACCAGATTGTGTTATTTCCTGTAGCAAGTCCTTGGGCCTTGTTTACCAGCTATTCTTCATTTCATTTTAGATCTAATTCTAGATTAGAAAGTAACACAGCTTATGATTGCCTAAACGAAATGGTTTAGCCAAGCAGATGTGTTACCTTCAAATATTAAAAAAAAAAATCTTGACAATAAGACTAAGAATGTTTTTAAGAATGATTGGTGAATACAAAACCAGAAACCCTACTGACCATTTATTGTAAATATTCTCCCTGTCTTGTTGAGATGTTCTGTACCGCAGTCAATAAGCCTTGATCTGTATTCACCAACCAATCTCAAGAACATTGTCAGTCTTAATCTTTGAGATTTTCTAGATTTGAAAGTAACACAACTTCTGATTTGCTAAACCATTTAGTTTAGCCTTGGTTTAGCCAATCACAAGGTGTGTTACTTTCAAATATAGGAAATTCTGAAGAAAAAGACTAAGAATACTAGTAATTTTAATTGAGATGTTTTCTTTCAGCCAATCATATGACTTATCTAGCAATGTAGAATCAAATTTAAGTGCTTGGAATGATTAGTGAATAAGGCCATTCTATATTTGTAGAGCCCTAGTCATAAGAACCCCAGAAGAGATGAAGCAAGCAGGAAATGAATATTACAAGCAGAAGAACTACACAGAGGCTCTGTCTTGCTATACACAAGCTATAAGTAAGTACCCTACTACTTTAAAGGCTCAGTAGCGGCCAAAACAAAGGGGTTGGTAAAATGCAATCAAATTAAAATGATATGTTTTAGAAGTATGGAAATTTTAGTGAATGTGACAATCTGTATTTGTACGGTTGGTCCAAGTATTAGTCACTGAGAGGAAAATAAATTTTAAAACAAGGTCAAAAGTTGCCAGGTTGCTCTATCTTTTGTTTACTTTTTACCTGGTTTTAAAATTCATTTTCCTGCCAGCGACTAACACTTTGTTGCTGAGTCCAGAAGTTTGAAACGGGGGGGGGGGGTGTTTCAAATCCCTAGTTCAGCAAATTTCTTATTTCTATAGGATTAATATGTCTCTTACAACTGATCATTGTTTTTGGTGACGGTTATTTTGCAAAGCAGCCAGTGGCTTGGGAAAAAATACTGTGCAGAGTACAAGTTAAAGGAAAGCATGGATAATTGCACTGGCCACCACAGTATAAATGAAATACCGTGATATGACCTAACCTGTTTAACCCATTACCACACAATCCCTAGTTTTGACGCCCCTGTAGGAGAAGGCTTTTGAAAACATTGTGGGAAAAGGAGAAAATGCTGGTAACCAGCATTTTCTCCTTTTCCCACAATGTTTTCTTCCCCATCCAAAACAAAAATCATCATTTCAGTTACATTTAATTTGTCATCTGTAAATCCTTTCAATTTGGACCAGTCTAATTTTTTGTCGTTTGGTAATGAGTTAAACAGTGGTAAACTCTAATACAAACAAATCTATCCTTAGATCTTTGTCCTACCTGTGCCTCCTACTATGGGAACAGATCTGCATGCTATATGATGCTGAACAAATACAGTGAAGCCCTGGAAGATGCTCGCATGTCTGTCAGATTAGATGAAAAGTTTGTTAAGGTAAGAGTTGGTCATACAGATAGATAAATAGAAATTACCACAGTGATTTTCCTGCCCCTTTTCTAGATTGGGAACTGGAATGGAAGGGAGTTTGTCATACTTTTATTTAGGGCTTTAGCTGGTAACTTGTTAAGATATTTCTAGTTTCTAATCAACGTGCTAGTAGCAGTGCATTGTAGATGGAAGGTGGTTTAAATGGTAGAGTTTAGTCTCTTGTTCTACAAGGTTTGATAGTTGTTAGATTTATATTTTGTCAAATGGAATATATTTTTAAAAATTCCTCCTTGCCACACTCTTTCAGTGTTTTCTCGAGGTGTAAAATTTTGTGGGTTATTTTTTACCTCTTAACTAGAAACTAGGGGGTCAAAAGTCAGAACTTGGGGTCAGATTTCCATATGTGATTTTAATATAAATAATGAACAAACAAATTTTCATTATTCTTTTGTTTTTGTTTTATTGACATCACCAAATATCAATCTGTTCAGTCATACAAACAATGAACTTTGTTACTTAGTGTAGACAGTTTATTGAAAATTTTGCTTTTGCGTACTTGCAGTTAGAAAACAAACCATAGATAATTCATGTACCACCCATTTTTTTACATGTACCACCCCTTTTTTTGTCCACAGCTGCAGTAACAGTACTGACATAGTTTTCAAAATGCAGTACTAAGTTGGTACACCTTGCTGAAATGTCCAGGAACTTGTAGCCTGTCTTAACTTTTGTGTTTCTTTATCTCCAGGGATATTTGAGAGAGGGAAAATGCCACATGGCCCTAGGTGACCCACCTGCTGCAATACGATGTTATAATCTTGTTCTACAAATGGAAAAGAACAACTCACAGGCAAAATCTGAGGTACTCTAGTATTTAATAGTTTAACCCATCACTATGAAAGACATTTTATAATCTACTTCAAAAGATATTTCCAGTAACAGTTGATTGACTGTGTGGTGTTTAACGCCGTTTTCAACATTATTTCAGTTATATTGCGGTGGCCAGTGCACCTATCCATGCTTTCCTGGAGTCTCTTTTACCAGTTCTCAGCACAATTTTCTTTCCAAGCCACTGGCTGCTTTCCCACATAACCATCGTCGAAACAATGGTCAGCGGTGAGGAAGGAATGAATCCTGTCGAAACGACTATCATTAATCTTCGGAAAGAGGTTGGCCGAGCCAGGGATTAAACCGTCGACCTCCTGTTCTCAAGTCCTGCATGCTACCGACTGAGCTACCGGGGCCCGGGTCCAGTAACAGGACATGTGCTGTCAATTGCCATTCTCATCATAGGCTCAAATTTTCTAAATTTGGTCACAGAGGAGTCTAATTGTTTACCCTATACCACACAATCCCAGGTTTAACAACCCTGAAGAAGAAGGCTTTTGAAAACGTTGTGGGAAAAAGAGAAAATGCTGGTTACCAGCATTTTCTCTTTTTGCCACAATGTTTTTGTAACTTCAAAAGACAAATCCAATCATTTGAGTCACATTAAAGTTATCATCTGCAGATGTTTTCAATTTGGATTTGTCAACATTTTTTTCCTTTGGTAAAGACTATAGTCTTGATCTTGGAGTTACAAGGGGGGAGAAGAAGCAGTTAAGTTCATGTAAAATTAATTCTGATATCTTATATTATGATACTTGCAGTTGGAAGTAGCGCAGACATTGCAGAAATATGAGGATATGGCAGAACAAGATTTTTCAAAAGGGGATTATAGAAGGGTAAGTGTTTGTGGTGAAGGAACTAGTTATCACATGACCTCCATCGGGTGACTTAAGTTTAAAGTAAAAACGATTTTTAGAGTAGGTGGATAGTCATGTTATTCATTGTGAGTAGTTTCTGCTTTTGTCACAATGTTTGCATGCTATCTGTGTTAAACTTTAATTCTGTAAACACTTTACCAAACCAGGAAATGTTAGACTTGTCAAAAGTTACAGCATTTGTAGATGACAAATCAAATGTGACCAAACTGTTGACACTGATCTTGGAAATGGTAGAAAACATTGTGGAAAAAGGAGAAAATACTGGTTACTAGCATTTTCTCCTTTCCCACAGTGTTTTCAAAGACCGTCTTGGTCAAGGTCTTTAATGCTCATGCTTGTGTGTTAAAGGGTTAAGTCCATGATGATTATATTTTGTTACAAGAATGTTCTAAACTTTGTTCATTATGTAATGAGTATAAGATGAGGAGTAATTGTTAGTTACAAGCAATGACACCTCTACCCACAATGTTTAGTATCCTAGAGAAATAATGTTTGTCTTTCCATCAGTTGTCCTACTTTATGTTGCCCTGGCTCAGTGGTAATAGGCAGGAATAGTTGTCAAGAAGTATTGATGAATGTTGTTGCCATTGGATTAATTCCTCTCTCACTGTTGAACATTGTCTTGACCTTTGGGAAAGCAGTCAGTGGCATAGAGAGAGTTCTGCAAGTTTTCCTGATAAACCCCAGCAGTGCACATATAGGTGCACTGGCTGCCATGATACGCCTGAGATATTAAAAGTTGTTGAGCACAAAACAAATATCATTTGAACCACATTTACCTTTTGGTGACATATTTTAGTCGCAGTTTACATGGGTTAACTGGACAAGGTAAATGCATAATTGAGTCGTACTCTGGCCACAGGGTGTTTAATGCATCCATGTCAGCCTGCGTGTACTGCGCAGCCTGACATGGGTTGAAACTTTTTGCAGACACTTTAAAACCCGTTTTTACAGAGTATTGCCTATTTGTGACTTATCCATATTGAACACATTTGCAGATGACAAATCAAATATGGCTCAAGTGATGTAAGTGGTCTATGGAAGGATAGAAAACATGGGAAAGGCTAAAAATGCATTTTCAAATTGATAAATAGGATTTTCTCTGTTACTCATGATGTTTTAAGGCCTCTTTCCTTGGAGCAGAGAATACACTGAAATAATTTAAATTTAATAAAGGGTTTACTCCTATTTTTCAGGCTCTGTTCTGTATCGATCAGTGTCTTCAGAAATCCTCTACCTGTCTAAAGTACAGAATCAAGAAGAGTGAGGCCCTGACCATGTTGGGAAGACATCAAGAAGCCCAGGAGCTCGCAAAGTATGTATAGGTAGTTTGAGGTCCATAGGGACTCCCAAAATTTTGAAATATCTTTAAAAAAGCTTTAGCTATTGTACTGAAAATTTGCATAGTTAATAATATTACCTTTACCAACTCTGGGTGAAATTTTCAGAATTTTTGATGACTTAGTTTGACTTTTTTGCATTCAATGCAATGTTAAAAAAGTATGAACAAAACAGCTTAAAAACAGTGGGAGGGTTGAAGGCTATTCCAAGTAAAGGGTTTACCTGTTTATGAAAACAATTCTCATGCAAGTACAGTAACTGTGGTCGTCTATTGTTTGAATAGTAAAAACTTCAACTTTTGAGACCCTGGTCTCATTTTTTATTTGGGTTTTATTTTAATGATTCAATATTTGAGACTTGCACACACTTGTTTACACTTAGTTTTCTTAGTTTTCTTTTCCACGCCCAGCCATAGATGTTTTTTTTCCAAAATCCATTCAAACTCTAGCTGACATCATTTAGTATAGCATACAACAGTAAGATAAAGAAGGGTGCATTGTATAAAGTTAAGTTCCATGAACAAGCTCCAAAGTATTGTTGTAGATGAGTTTTTATGGTCAAAGGGACACAGTGTCCTTAAGACTTCCACCCTATGAGTGTGACCATGATATAATTGAGCTAATTTTGGCCGAACTGAAAAAATCATGGGGAAAAACAATTCAAAACAAACCATGAAAGACCTTTAAGTCTAAGTGTCAGGTGGTTTGGAACACATATCTCAACAGAAGTGGTATAAAAAGTTGAAGCCATGCAGAAAATAAAATTTAATCAAATACTGGAGAACAGACACCATATAAGAAAACATTAGATAAATTATTTTAGACTTCAAAGTTTGAATGAAAGTGATGAGAGCGATAATTAAGGTAAAGTATAGAACTATATTATTTGTACAAATAAAAAACACAATTTCAGGGACTCATATTTATCTGAATTGAGGTACTGAAGTCATGCACTTGTCCAGTTATGTTTGCTGTTCTGGTCACTGTGCGAAACCGTCGGAGAATGTTAAACTTCAGAGCAAAAATTTAACATTACTGGAATGGGCAAAATGTTCTTTCTTGCAGATGAAAAATTCTAATTTTCACTGTGAGAGTTGGTAAGGTCATTTTAAAAGACCTTGAAAAGTTTCACAAAAATTGATACAGGATTTTTCAAGATATTTCAAAATTCAGGGGGTCCCAATGAACTGCAAACTACCTATATGCATGAATCTTTTGCATGAAATGTAAATGGGCAATGCGCTGTGAAAAGGGGGACTTAATGCATCTGCAAAAAAGTGTCGACCCAGGTCAGCCTGCACAAAACTTTTTTGTGCTATTGGTCAATTTTATTCATGTCCAAGGAACAGTCTACCTCATGATTCAGTTGGTCATTACATGAATAGACAAAATTGACTTTATGAATTCATAATTATTGGATTGTATGGATCCATAATCATGTGATGACTTACTTGGCTTGCAACATGCGAAAAGGGGCATTCGGACATTTGCATAAACTGTCGTCTCGGATCAGCCTGCGCAGTCTGCACAGGCTAATCCGAGACGGCACTTTACGACTACACTAGGTTTTGTGCTACAGCAGACTTGCTCAAAACAGAAAATCACTTAAAAACGGAAAGTGTCGTTTCGGATTAGCCTGCGCAGACTGCGCAGGCTGATCCGAGAAGACACTTTACGCAAATGTCTGAATGCCCTTTTTCGCGTGTTGCAAGCCATGTGGTATAATGTGTCGCAATGATGCATTAAACTCCCTTTTGCCAAAGCATGGCTTGAATGTTTATAGTACTGTTCTTCATCAACAGCTCTACCTTGCTGTTACTATTAGTGACCATAGAAGTCAATGAATCATGGAATAACATTGTTTATTATTTATTTATTTCTTCTTCTTTTTTGACAATGTTTTTAAAAAGAAGTCTGTTTCAAGAAAGTCATCTGTGAGAGGTAATGAGTCATATGGGAAACTTAAAAGCAGCCAGTGGAAAGAATGTTTTGCTTACAATGTGATTCATATCAGGTTGGTCAGAGTGTTGATGTGAGAACTGCCTATAAAGCATCACTTTCTCTTTTCCTGCCAATCAGCCAATCAGTATATATCCTGCTTTCAAGTATGTAGCAGCAAAATGAAAACTATGCAATAAAATTATAACATTCCTGTTGGAAAATTGAGATTTTCTAGAAGACCCAATGATAGAATCAGTTTACAGATCTTCCCTAAAGAAGGTAGTTTGCATCAGTCAGATTAGTTTTGCAAAGTAGTTGTGAAAAAAGGGTCAAAGTTAATGCATGGATAGATAGGCTGGCCAACAAAACACTACTGAAATCTGTGATCCTTCAAATCAGTGTTATTATTTCTGTTTCAGCGACATTTTACAACGTGACAGCATGAACGCAGATGCTATCTTTGTTCGAGGGCTGTGTTTATATTACCAAGACAATGTAGATAAAGCATTTCAACATTTCCAACATGTACTCAGGCTCAACCCAGATCATATAAAAGCAAAAGAAATATACAGGGTTTGTATTTTCATTTACTTTTTTCAATCATTCCTCAAAAAGTGAATTTCTTTTGGATGTACTAAAATCAGGGTTCTCCTGTCTGTGGAGAATGCCAGTTGACCTGTATGTGAAGCCTTTAAAATTTTAAGTTTTTGGTATAAAAAGTCCGCTTTTACCTTTTTCTGAGGGGAAATGGGATTTTAAAAAGTTTCTCTCTCTCTTTACCACTTTTCACTGAACAACAAATTTTTATGCATGTCCAAATTGAAAGCAATTGCAGACAATTTAGATGTGGCTCTAGTAATGCCATTTCCCTAATGAAAGGGTAGAAAACATTGTGGAAAGTGGAGACTGCTGGTTTATGAGCGTTTTCTTCTTTTACCACAATGTTTTCAAAAGTCCTCAATCCTCAGAGTTGTATAAACTCAGGATTGTTTGGTAAAAGGTTAACACTGAAAAGGTTCACCGATAGATAATAATTTTTGTTGCTTCTATATTGATTGATTCTGTAAATATTCTTTGTGAATCTAAGTTGAAATCATTCCAGTTTTGAAATGCTACATGTATATGGTGCCTGTGCACTTGGTCATTATTCCTTTACCACACAATCCATACTTTTAACTTCCTTCAGGAAGAAGCCTGTTGAAGATGTAGTTGGAAAAGGAGAAAATGTTGGTAACCAGCTTTTTCTCCTTTTCCAAGGATGTTTTCTACCCTGTGAAGGACTCCTCATTTGAGCCATATGTATTTTGTCGTCTGCAAATGCTTTCAATTTGGACAAGTCTACATTTTTGTTATGTGTTAAAGAGTTACACTGTGTTTTCAAATAATACGTCATAAATAATGTCCACCTTGAAATGAACAAACAACATAACTGGATGAGCAAAAATTTTTGTATAACATTTATTGTGTTGTCTGGAATTGCTTTTAGTTTGGATAAGTCTAAAATTTTGTTGTTTGGTAAAGATCAAATACATGTAGTTAAAATTTTTGTATTATCTCTCTTCACAGAAAGCCAAACAGTTGATAGCAAAGAAGGAGGAAGGAAACAAAGAATTTCGCTCAGGAAACATGGCGGCAGCTTTCACGATATACACACAGGCTTTACAAATTGATCCCAACAATAAATTTACAAATTCCAAACTATATTGTAATAGAGCTACAGTGTGTTCTAAGGTAAATTTTACTGTAAAGTCTTTTCACAGAAAAGATTGAGTAAGCTTTTTTTTCCCCACATTATTAATGAAGGAACAGAACATCATGACGCAATAACATTGTTTCTGTTTCAAAAGCTGCCTAGCTCCTGTAGCTCATTCGGTAGTGACTTGAGAACAGGGGTTTGCTGGGTTGTCCCATGCTTTGCCAATTTCTTTCTGAGGATTGATGATAGTCATTGCGATAGGATTCATTCCTTTCTCAACGCTGACCATTGTTTCGACGATGGTAATGTGGGAGCAGCCAATGGCTTGGAAAGGATATTGTGCAGAGTACTGGTAGAAGCAGCCGGTGACTTGGAAAGAATATTGTGCGGAGGACTGGTAAAAGAAACTCCAGGAAAGCATGGATGGATGCACTGGCTGCCTCGACATAACTGAATTAATGTTGAAAACGGAGTTCAACATCATACAACCAATTCTGTTCGTAAAATTAAAAGATCTACACTATTTTTGGACATAAGTAATGGTAGGTAATAGCTCAGACACAGTCTGTATGGTATAGCTAGTAAAAGATGAAGATACATTCTATTTGTAAAGTGAGGTGAAATTCAGGACCTGTACTGTTTGCATGACACATTTTCTTTGTAAAGTCAGGTTAATAAAAGTTGTTTGAAAAAAGAATGAGCCATGCTCTGACAAAGGGGGGCTTAATGCATCTCCTTGATGCGTGATCCCAAGCAATCATCACATGGTTATGGGTCTGTAAATTCCAATAGACAGTCCAGTAGTTTTTAACAGCCCATTAATACATGAGATACAATGGTCATTTGACATGCAGAAAATTAACCAATAGCAAAAAGTTTTGGCCCAGGTCAGCCTGTGCCAACTGTGCAGGCTGAACTGGTCAATACTTTTTGCAGATGCATGAAGCCCCCTTTTCAAAGAGCATGGCTCACATGTTCTGCTTTTGTATTAAGTAAAATTTAAGAAACAGTCCTGTTTGTACAGTAAGGTAAAACTGAAGGTATAATTTCGTTGTCACATAATTATTTGTAATGATGTAAATATTTTCTTTTACAGTTAGGTAAAAATGAAGATGCTGTTGCAGATTGTACAAAGGCCATAGAACTAGATGATACTTATTTAAAAGCATATATGCGGAGGGCAAAATGGTAATTACTTATTAACCCTTTACCAACAATCCCATGTTTTAATTACCCTGAGGTAGAAGGCTTTTGAAAACATAAGGCTTTTTTTGTAAAACAGTGAGAGAAAAGGAGCAAGTGCTTTTAGCAAGTCATAAATCCCATGTTCTGAATGTTTGGTATGTACTCTCTGAAGGTATTTTCCATTCTGTATTTTTCTTGTGTGTTTAATGGACCAAGACACTCCAAGAAAGTATAGATAGGTGCACTGGCCGCAGCAGTATAAGTGAAATGTTGAGAATAGCTATACAATCAAGCAAGTAAATCCTACATTTTTAAATCAGTTGTCCTTCATCAAAGCCCATAACAGTTGTAACATACCGGCTGACACACTGCTTGACAGGTGCTCATTAAGGTGCTTGCCACAAAGTCTGTTTCTTTACTTCAATGTAGACATAAAGATCATAGAAAAGGACATCCTTAACAAAGCTTTACTTATGTGTGTAATACCTCTTCACTCCTGTTTGTTACATTACTTTATTTTACATAGACAAGTAACAAGCTGCATGGCTGTATATGTGTGCTTAACAATGAATTTATCTCTGTTGTACAATCAAGAACATTAGAATACCCTAACTTTTCAAGGGGATATGTAATCTAGAGGTTCAAGGTTCGATCCTTACTAGCAGTGCAAGCTTTTTGTTGGAGTGTATTTGAAGAGGCAAGGTAGAGCCCCTGTGGAATACTGATTAAGCCCAGGGAATACTTGATTGTGAAAGTAGACAGTTGCAGTTGCATAACTGACATATTTATTGAAAGTAGTTTAAAGCATTTCAATTAAAATGCTTACCTCCTTAAATCTGTTGTTTTCCTTTTAATTTCAGTTACATGGATTTGGAACGATTTGAAGAGGCTGTGAGAGACTATGAAAAGATTTGTCAAATGGACAAGACAAGAGGTTATTTACACTATTATATTAGATACAAAAAGGTATCATAGCTAGGTTTAGCTGGTGGTCAAATTAGTGTAAAGTTTTCTCAGAAATATATGAATCTGGAAACTGTATCTGTGAATGAATTGTGATGGTGTTTATGCTGCGTGGAAGGAAATCACTCAAATCATAGATTCAGATATAAATGATCTGAATAGATAACTATTTAAATTTTAATGAAGTGATTGTGGAGAAATGTTTTTGAGTCTCATCTAGTTTGTCTGTGTTAATTTATGGACTTCTAAGGTACAGTGTATTCTAAAATTAAAAAAAAAATTGCTTGAAGGATGTAAAGAAAATTAGTGCTTAAACTGATAAAGTGAACATGTTAGTTTAGTCAAAACTAGTCAACACAAGTACTGCAAATGCAGAGAACTCACATTAAATGATGAATGTAGATCTTAGAGTAGGCTTCATGTTCAGTGCTGTTTGATCATGATCTACAAGCAGCTGAAGCAATTACCATTCACATAGGTTGAAAATATCAATGCTTGAGAGAAATGAGAATTTCAGACTTGCATAATGGATTAAGCATTTACAGGGCAATCTGGATTTTTAACAACCCTGAAAAAGATCGGTTTTGAAAACATAGTGGGAAAAGGAGAAAATGCTGGTAACCAGCATTTTCTCCTTTTCCCACAGTGTTCCTACCTTTTCAGAGACATATCATTTGAGTCACATTCAAACAAAATTTTGTGTTTTGCAAACACTTTCAGTATGGACAAGTATAAAATCTTGTCATCTGGTACAGACTCAAACATTTTTGAATAACAGGCTAAGTATGCTCAAATGATGGTATTTTGACTTGAAGAGTAAGTGAGATTGCTATAAAAGGACAGAACACAGTCAATTAACATTTTGTTGCTATGCATTGTTCTTTTTTAAGGTGTGTCATGTTTTTCATTTTCAGAAAATAAACGATTGCTACAGGATGCCAAGTTAGAATTAAAGAAAAGTAAGAGAAAAGACTATTATAAGGTTCTTGGGGTTCATAAAACAGCCACTGACGATGAAATTAAAAAGGCGTATAGAAAACGAGCACTTATACATCATCCAGGTAAGTTAAGCTAGCCCATCTGATCTTGTAATGCTACATGGATATTCCTGCGCTTTGTTAGAAATTAAGTAATTTTATGTGAAATCACATGTTACAACCCAGTGGTTTGACTGTCTGCAGCTTCTAAATCTGGTTCGTATTTCTGGCCTCAAGTACCACATATCAAATACCTGGCGCAGACAAAGTAGAAAGCGAGGTACATGAATCAGCATGGATTAACTCTATACCACACAGTCCCGACTTTTAACGACCCGGAGGAAGAAGCCTTTTGAAAACATTGTGAGAAAAGGAGAAAATGCTGGTTACCAGCATTTTCTCCTTTTCCCACAATGTTTTCTACTCTATCAAGGAAAAATTGTGTCATTTTTGCTACCTTTGTCGTCTGCAATTGCTTTCAATTTGGACAAGTCCAAAATTTTGTCATTTGATAACATATTAAGAAGTTGCAGACAATCGTAACGCTGGTTTATGTTATCAGGGATGCACATTTTGACACTACGTTACTTAATGTCTGATAAGGTGTGGGAATATCGATTTTTCATAACAGACTTAACATCACTCCCTACCTGTGAAACATGATGGGAGTAATACACGGTTAAGAATGTTGTAGTGATATAGTGTTTCAAAAATTCCTGTAAAAGGTGATAGCAGAAATATTGAATGATAAAGTGATTTATTTCATAGTTTTTCACTCATTCCCAGAAGAATTCAGTCATTGTATTATGTATTGTTTCTGAACTTCCTCTTATGATCAAGGAAATGTGCCTAAATCTATACCACACAACAAAAATATAGATTTGTCCAAATTGGAAGCACTTGCAGATGACAATTTAAATGTGGCTCAAATGATAGAATTTGGCTTTGATAGGGTATAAAACATTGTGGGAAAAGGCCTCTTCCTTGGGGTCTTTATAACTTGTGATTGTCTGGTAAGGGGTAAAAAAGAAAGCTCAAGAAATATTTTGAAAATGATAGAGAAAGAAATTTTAGATGTTGATATGTCTGTCAACAAGTTGTTTTCTGAGATCGAACACAACACAAAATGTGAAATATAGGATCTGACACGAGATGGTGTTTGAGATAAAATTTTGTTAAACGAGTCAAGGAAAAATGTTATAAGCGAGCCTTTGTCAGATTCACATAACAATATTTCACAAAGTATAGATCAGAAGATGCAAAACCATCTATAGATGCACATGCGGTAATATTTATAAAACCCATTCACTTCTATGAAATACGCACAAAATGACATCAAAAGTGACATCACACAATTGTGATATCAAACATGCATAAGATAAAATTTGTAATGGGTATATTACACTGGAAACAAAGGTCGTTATATGATAAGAGATACTCTTTTGAATCAATAAATGATTCATACTTTATGTGAACAGATCGGCACTCTCATGATACAGATGAGAAGAAAAAGGAGGAAGAGGTCAAATTCAAAGAGGTGGGGGAGGCGTATGCAGTTTTATCAAATCAAAACAAACGCAATCGTTATGACAATGGTCATGATATAGATGACTTAGATGGGCATGGAGGTTTCGGTGGTAGGTTACACTGTGACAATCTCTTTAACTCTTTACTGAACAACAAGATATTATATTTCTCACGCACATTGAAAGCATTTGCAGACAACAAAATAACTGAATTACAAATTAAACGTTATTGGAAGAGTAAAAAATATTGTGGGAACAGGAGAAAATGCTGGTTATGAGAAAATGCTGGTTACCAGCATTTCTTCTGTAAGTGAACAGAACTGTTATAATGATAGGACTAGAAAACTGATGAAAGCATTGTTATATTCCATTCAAGCAGACAGAATTACAAGGAAAGCCAACTCACTTGGTGAGGCATTCTGTCTTTGCTGATCAATTCAATTATTGGATGGTTGTGAAATTCAGACTTCCAACAGTATTAAGGATAGTAGACAAATATGACCCCCAGATTTCTCTGCTGTGCCATAGGGCATAAACGTAGATTTCTGCATGTCCATGAACCATTCTGGGGTCCTGCGTGGCTCAGTGGTAAACTTCATGACTCATGACCCTGGGTTTGAGCTTCACTGGATCCACTGGGTTTTTCAGGGAGTGTCCATGGGCAAGACACCTCAGAGCCCTAGCCTACTACTGGTGAAACCCAGGAAATACATGAGTATGTGAACTGTAGCTGTGATATGACCAAAATGATATTAAAAGCAGGGTAAAACAACATTCATTCAATCAATCAATCAAAACTACTTCAAAATTCAGTTGGTTGTTTGACAAAATGGGTTTCATGGATCTTAGGTTTGTGCAATGACTTCCTTGGTATAATGCATTACAAGATGCATTATATAGAGTTTATTTCATCAGCTTGTGGTTAATATGGGGAAATATTTGCCTCAAAAGGGAAAGGTCTGCGAAAATAACTCGTGCCTTTACGGCACTCGTTATTTTCGCAGACCTTTCCCTTTTGAGGCAAATATTTTTCCCATATTAACCACAAGCTGATGAAATAAATTATATATATTTCCTCTGATGATTTTGTCAACAAATGCCACTTTTAAAACTTAAAAACTTAAAAAACGAGTTCCAGATTTTCGGCAGGAGGAAAATATTCACTGTGACGGGGAAATAATTCCCCCCAGCTTAAATTACGACATTTCTTTACCCATAACATTTCTAAAAATAGACACATGAAATATAATATACTGTTTTTTACCAGAGCATGGCTCATTTATCTACGTATTATTTGTGTATTTGTGTACTCATTTATCTATTTGCTAATTTATTTCAGATATGGACCCCAATGTGATATTCCAGTCATTTTTTGGAGGTGGGGGTCAACAGTTCAGCAGTTTTGGGGGTGCCAGTGGGGGATTCCCAGGCGGATTTTCCTTCCAGTTTGGATAATGTTGTGATAAACTCTTAGTTAACCTGGTTTTACTTTCGCAAACAAAGTTTGTTAGACCCCCAGCAAACAAAGTTTGTTGGGGGCCAATATGGAATCAGCTTTGTCCTGTATTTAGCCCGACTGTGTTTTTTAAGGGAACATCGAAATGATGTCATAGGCCTTGCCTTGTCTGTGTTGTGCAAAAACTTACATTTTGTAATATCTCTGTCATTACTGAAAATACTTACTTTATACTCCGACTAGTTGTTGACTATCAAAAGGGGAACCCATACAACAGGGGCAGGTAATCATCAAAATATTTTTGACTCAGTTATGCCTCTTTTTCCAATTAAAATTTTTCACTGCAAGCAACTGCAGCTGAGTGTTGGCACCTGCATGCGGTGCTCTTGCACTAAAGTTTTATGTCACAGAAAACATAATGCAAAGAACATGAAACATATTTTTGTACTGAAATCCTGGTTATCAGTGTTTTCTTTCTCAGGGTAGTTAGAACTCGGGATTGTGTGGCAAAGGGGTTTAACAAATTTTTGAAAGACAGCTTTTAAAACATTCTTGCTAAATAGGCTTAATCAAGTTGACTTCAGGTTTCACATGTGAAATACTAATTAAATAAACTAGCAATTTTTCCTTTTTTTTTTATGTTTCTTGTTAAGGATTTGTAACTAGGGCCTCATTGTTTAATAGCTGCTGTGCTAATGTACATCACGTGCAAAGCTTTTATTAACCAGAAGTACAGGTAGTTTACATCCTGTAAATTACCTATAACTATAAAATAATGGACTGGTCAAATACTGAACGTCCAGAATATTAGAAAAATTTCTTGAAAAATTTAATCCTGTTGCTTTGAATAAGCCAGGAAGTTCAGATTGTGAGCAATTGTCAGCTAGTATGATCCTTGTTGATTATAGGTAGACCAAGTATGCCTAGGTTCCACTGTTACGATTTAGTCTCCCTATTGACCATGGTTCCAGAAATCATGGTGATACGTTGCAAGCCATGGCATAGGTGTGAGGCCGTTGGTATGAATAAACATTGACATTTTGATGATTGTCATAGGTAGGTGATAAGCCTGTGGTAATGTTTGTGAAATCTTGAATTTATTGTAGTCTGTTTTCTATATTTTTGCACAATCATATTGTTCTCCTGTGGTCATAATAGCAGAATTGCTCAACCATTTACCATACAATGCTGAGTTTTAACAACCCTGTGTAAAAGACCTTTTGAAAACATCGTGGAAAAAGGAGAAACTGCTGGTAACCAGCATTTTTTACTTTTTCCACAAATTTTTCTTCCCTATCCAAGGCAAAGTTTAAAGTTCCGGCCACAATTGATTTGTCAACTGCAAATGCATTCTGTTCGAACAATTTTGTTGTTCGGTAAAGACATAATGGTGGTGAAATCTTTAAATTATTTTATCACATAAAACTGCCTCCAGCAGTATATTAAACCCATGACCTTTTTTGATAATACACTAGTGTATTATTGTTTTTTGGGTCTCGGTTCTGTTTTCTTATGTAGTTATGAGCATGTGATGCTGGCGAAACCAACTGCAGCATGTGCAGGAATTTGTACTGCTGGCCCATTTCACGGAAAAATGACGTCATTGCTGCTAAGACGTATATGTGCGGAAAAATTACTATGATTTTCATGTTCAGTAAAACAAGAAATGCAGCGTACGGTAAGTCATTTAAAGGCAGGAAAATTATGGAAATGGTTCGATTTACCTCCTACTTTTAACTGTTTCATTCTACTTTTGATGTACATGTCACAGAGCTATCTTCTTGTGCATGTACACATTTCAAACCAAACTACATCTGTAAACATGGACGCGTGAACGGTATATAGGTTGAAGGTGATGATGGAGGATATATATTTGTCTTTCATTCGTTTTATGTGATAAATAGAATCTCTTATTTGTATTTATGTATTATGTTTATCAAAAACTTGTTGATTAAAATGTTTATGATGCTCACCAAGGCTTGCGTCATATAATTTTAGTCAACTCGTTTGATAAAAATGATAATACATAAACACTCATGTAAGATCCTCTATGTAACCCATTGTTTATATTGTGTACAATTTCAGTGTTTTAGTAAAATCGCTCAGAACAATATTGAATCATACATCACCTTGACATAATCTGGAGCAGCCTGCTTCACAAATGATGCTCATTATCAGTGGCAATCATAATCTTGTCCTGGCACTACCATAGGTCCCCTTGGCATAAATGAAGACTTCTGTAGTATTCTCTAAATCTGAACAGTTGATGCCTCATTTATATAAATCACAATGAACTCTTTTAAAACCAGTTCATGATAGTGAAACCTAGGCTATGGGCAGACTAATTTTACTCACAGCAACAGGTTATTTGTACTACCAAGCTGTACATTTTAAGCAGCATTTACGCCTTTTTCCACAATGTTTTTTACCCTTTCACAAACAAAAACTTCAATTTGATTTGTGTTCTGCATGCCTTTTCAATCTAGGTTACAAAATAAGAGTCCTTGCTTGTCCTCATACATGTGTCTTGAGTGGCAAAGGGTTTCGTCAGTGTAGCTGACATGGTATTGAAACTTGACAATTATATTTACCAGAAACTGTTGTTGTGCAAGACACAGTTTTCATATGTGTGACTTTGTTTAAAACTTACCTACCCTTGAAGTTGAATTTAAACATCTTTCCTCAAAGCACTTGGTGGAAAGGGGGAAGGTCTTTAAGTTACCTTTGAAAACATAAATTTTTGTGACAGTTCTATTTGTCACTGTATCAATAAGGAAAAGTTAACAAATATTTTTATAAAGGTTGACTTTCCTTTAGTGACTGTTCTTACTGTTTCGTGTATGTCTGTGGCTATAGTAATATGAAATCTACATTATTTATTAAACCAGAGAAAATCAGTGTAGTCCCTGACCCCTGCGGACACCGTTTTTTGCAATAACAGTAATACAGGAGGGGAAATTGCTTCTAAGAGGTGTTCTCCTTATACCATGCTGTAACCTTTTAGCAAACTATCCTGAGTTTATACAACCTTCAGAAAGAAGGCTTTTGGAAACATTAGGTGAAAAGGAGAAAATGCGGGGAGCCAGCATTTTTCTTGAAAAGTTTTCTACTCTTTCATGGAAAATTTCTATCATTTGAGTTGCATTTCAAAACACATCTGCAGATGCTATCAATATGCATCAGTCCAAAGCTTTGTGTCTGGTTAAGGGTTAGTCATGTATTATCCCGCAAAGTACCTTTCACAACTACACTTGCTTTTGCAGCCAAACGTGCAGTCTGATCTTTGATCTACACTGTCGGCTTTGCTGAGACATTTTTAAGAAAATTCATCCTGATATTTCATTTATTTAGGTCTAATTTCCAGATTTACAGTGTCTGTCAGGTTTATTCAGCACTTTAAGAGTTAACCACACAATCCCGACTTTTAACGACCCTGAGGAAGAAGGCTTTTGAAAACATTGTGGGATAAGCAAAAAAAAATGCTGGTTACCAGCATTTCCTTCTTTTCCCACAATGTTTTCTACCCTATCAGAGACAAATCCCATTATATATGCGGAATCTAATTTGTCATCTGCAAATACTTTCAAATTGGAGCAGTCTAAAATTTTGTTGTGTGGTAAAGGGTAAAAGCCTGGTATTGATGATTAGTTCTATTGTAGAAAGATACTTTCAAAGTTGTCTGCCCTTAAATTGGGTGCAGGAGGTAATTTACTCCTTACCATATGACAAAATTTTAAAGTTGTCCAAATTTAAAGCTTTTGCAGACTACAAAATAAATGTTACGCAAAAATTGAATAAAGTTTTTAGGAGGGTAGAAAACATGGTGGGATAAGGAGAAAATGGTGGTAGCCAGCAGTTTCTCCTTTTCTCAATGTTTTCAACAGCCTTCTTCATAGGGGTAGCTAAAGGTCAGAATTGTGTAGTAGAGGATGAAGAAGTATTTGCGGGCACAGATCTACTTTTATAAAGAATACAGCAGCACTTCTAGATGCTAACACAAGCAACTAAAACTGTTGCTGCATTTTTTACGTAGAACAGAAAAGAAGTCCCACTTTCATTTGTACTAAGAGTAATGTTGTAGTAGTAATACATGTATGTCCACGTCATTGTTATCATTTACCACATACATTTACTGGTGTTTCAGAGGTTGTTTGGTAATGGGAGTTAGTACCCAACAACCATTCTGAAGAACATTGTCTTATTTTCCAGAATTTTCTAAGTTTAAAAGGAACACAACTTCTCATTGGCTAAACCATATATGGTTTAGCCAATGAGAAGTTGTGTTACTTTCATATTTAGAAAATCGTTGAGAATAAGACCAAGAACATTCTTATAATTGGTAGGTTAATATGGACACAGGACTAGTATCCAGCAATCATTCTTAATGACAGTCTTAGCATAATTCTCAAGACTTCTCTAAATTTCAAAGTCACACAATCTCGACTGGCAGAACCAATTCTTATAAATTCAATCCAGGACTTGGAAAGCAGTTTAGAATGGTTGGTGGATCTATGCCCTGTATCCACATACAACATACAAGAAAACTGCCAACTGGTCCATTTAGACAGCATTTGCAAGCAGTTACAAACAACAAATAAGATGCAGCTCAAATGATGCTTTTGTCTTTTGCAGGGTAGAAAACACTGTGGGAATGTGAAAAAAATGTGACTTGTCAGCATGTTTCTTATTACTCTTCCCCTCTGGGTAGCCCAGGTGTTGGCGTATCTGACTTGTGACCTGGTGGTTGCGTGTTTGATACCGGGTTTTGGCAAACTTTACAGCAACCTCTGATGCATGTGAGATACGTAGTCAGTGGCTTGGAAGGAAAGTTGTGTCAGTACTGGTGTGAAAAAAGCAAGGAAACACATGCGTATGTGCACTGACTGCCATGGTATGACCAAAGCTGTTAAAATGGCATTAAATTCCAATACAAACAAATAAACTTTTTCCATGTAGTTTGCAAAAGCGTCCTTAAGTTCCAAAAAGTGGGATTGTTTGGTAAAAAGGTTTAAGTTTTATTTTATTAATCAAATAGACAAACCAATATACAGACAATTATATAGATAAACAAAAATAACTGATGAAATGGATAAAAACGAAAGCAAAGCTTATTTGGTTTTTTTCCAAATTCCAGGTATATGGTTAATGGTATGATATCTATAATGATACAGCAACAGTAAGAAAAATAAAATTGGTAATTTGATAAATAGCAAGGAAAACAATGACAATGATTAACTCTTTACCACACGACAAAAAATTAGACTGGTCCAAATTGAAAGGATTTGCAGACGACAAATTAAATGTAACTGAAATGATGATTTTTGTTTTGGATGGGGAAGAAAACATTGTGGGAAAAGGAGAAAATGCTGGTTACCAGCATTTTCTCCTTTTCCCACAATGTTTTCAAAAGCTTTCTCCTACAGGGGCGTCAAAACTCGGGATTGTGTGGTAATGGGTTAAAACGAAAAAGCGGGAGATTATAGTCCTTCGTGTATTCAAAAGATAGTAATGTTAATGTGCCCATTATCAGTTACTGTACAGGTGTTATTCTTTATGCCCCTGCTGTAGATTATTTATTTAAAAAGGTGGGGGAAACTGAGCAATTGCCTGTAGCAAGCCATTGCTTCTTTTCCCACTGTGTTCTCCATATCAATTTGATGAGCATGCTTTCTTATCTTCAGATGTTTGTCCTATGTGGATGTCTTAAAATAGTATGTACAGTAACAGGTTAACCCTTCACCATACGATCTAGACTTTTAACGACCCTGAGGTTTGAGCCTTTTGGAAACAATGTGGGAAAAGGAGAAAATGCTGGTATCCAGCATTTTCTCCTTTTCCCACAATGTTCTCTTCTCTATCAAAGACAAATTCCATCTTTTGAGCTGTATATAAATTTTCATCTGCAAATGCTTCCAATTTGGATGGGTCTACATTTTTGTTATGTGGTAACGGGTTAAGCAACAAGCAGTTTTGGTGTAAAAAATTATATAGAAAAAAACTGCTTCATTGTTTTATTTGGTAAATAAATGATTTCGTGAAAGATTTAAATACTTTTGTTTTATTACCTCCGTTGAGAAAATTTTGAATGTAAGATTCTGTGATTGCAATCCGGCTGTCTAAATCTTTCAGCCATAAAAAGCTTAGATTTGGCTCACTTACTGTATAAAGCGCGGAGGGATACAGTGCCATAATGACCATCTTGTATTTTAACTCTTGTCCTAAATAACAACATCTTGGACTTGTCCAAACTCAAAGCATATGCAGACCAGATACCATGTGTTACTTAAGGTGGGATTTGTGTATGATAGAAAACATTGCTGGAAAAAGAAGAAAAAATGCTAATCAGCAGGATTCTCTCCTTTTCTCAAAAGGCTCCAGTACTGTTGTTTTCGGTAATTCCCCGTGGCATACCTCCCCCACATAACAACGCATTACAGTATAACGTGAAGCGCGAGTTTACAACACGCGTAAATTACATGTACGTCATGATTCCGTCTGGTTGAATGCTTTATCTTCCGCTAGGTGGCATTTTTCAAATAAATGTTGGTTAACCTTCGAAGAATAAGACATGTGCAGACAACGGGTTGAATGACACGCTCTGTTTACCTTGGTAACTAGTGCGCGGGGACTAATATTTTTGCCTTCAGTTGAAAAGTTACCAATAAGCAGGTGTTTGAGATCAAATTTTATTGAACGAGTCTAGGGAAAATGTTAATAAGCGAGCCTTTGGCGAGCTAAATAACAATTTTTCTTGAGTTTAATAAAGTTTTATCTCAAAGGTCAATGAATGTCAAAACCATCTATCCATGAAAAACATTCACTTCAATGAAATACGTATAAAATGGAGTCAAAAAATTACGTCACACACTTGTTATATCAAATGTGCAAAAGATAAGAAAATTCTTAATGGGTATAATAAACTGAAAACGAGGGATGTTATGTGATAAAACTTTGTTTTTTCAAACCTTTGTCAGACGCATTGCCAATGCCTCAATTTAAGAATTAAAATCTGACCTTTTTAGCTCACCTGAGCACAACGTGCTCGAGGGGAGCTTTTAGGGGCACGCTGTGTCCGTCGTCTGTCGTGCGGCGTCAACAATTCTTTAAACATCCTCTCCTCCTAAACCGCCAGGCCGATTTGGACCAAACTTGGCTGGAATGTTCCTTGGGAGGTCCTCTTTAAAAATTGTTCACAGAATTTGATTTCATCAAAAACTCTGGTTGCCATGGCAACCAAATGGAATTTTTCAAGAAATTCTTTAAAAATCTTCTCCTCTGAAACCGCTGGTCAGATTTTTAAATAATTTCACAGATATGTTCCTTGGGTGACCCTTTTCAAAAATTGTTCGCGAAATTTTGATCCGTCGAAAAACATGGCCTTGGTGGAAAGGGGGGGCTCTTGGTGTCCATTGGTGTCAACAATTCTTTAAACATCTTCTCCTCCTACACCGCTTGGCCGATTTGGACCAACCTTGGCTGGAATGTTCCTTGGGAGGTCCTCTTTAAAAATTGTTCTCAGAATCTGATTTGATCAAAAACTCTCTGGTTGCCATGGCAACCAAAAGGAATTTTTCAAGAAATTCTTTAAAAATCTTCTCCTCTGAAATCGCTGGTCAGATTTTGAAATAATTTCACAGATATGTTCCTTGGGAGGTCCTCTTCAAAATTTGTTCACGAAATTTTGATTCATCGAAAAACATGGCCGTGGTAGAAGGGGGGGCTCTTGGCGTCCAGCGGTGTCAACAATTCTTTAAACATCTCCTCATACACCGCTTGGCCGATTTGGACCAAACTTAGCTGGAATGTTCCTTGGGAGGTCCTCTTTAAAATTTGTTCACAGAATTTGATTTCATCAAAAACTCTGGTTGCCATGGCAACCAAATGGAATTAACAAGAAAACCTATAAAAATCTTCTCCTCTGAAACTGCAGGTCAGATTTTGAAATAATTTCACAGATATGTTCCTTGAGTGACCCTTTTCAAAAACTGTTCGCGAAATTTTGATCCGTCGAAAAACATGGCCGTTATGGAGGGGGGGGGGCTCTTGGCGTCCAGCGGTGTCAACAATTCTTTAAATATCTTCTCCTCCTACACCGCTTCGGCGATTTGAACCAAACTTAGCTGGAATGTTCCTTGGGAGGTCCTCTTTAAAAAATGTTCACAGAATTTGATTTCATCAAAAACTCTGGTTGCCATGGCAACCAAATGGAATTTTCCAAGAAATTCTTTGAAAATCTTCTCTGAAACCACTGGCAAGATTTTGAAATAATTTCACAGATATGTTCCTTGGGTGACCCCTTTTAAAAATTGATCGCGAAATTTTGATCCGTTAAAAAACATGGCCGTTGTGGAGGGGGGGGGGGGCTCTTGGCGTCCAGCAGTGTCAACAATTCTTTAAACATCTTCTCCTCCTAAACCGCTTGGCCGATTTGGACCAAATTTGGCTGGAATGTTCCTTGGGACGTCACCTTGGAAAATTGTTCACAGAATTTGATTCATCAAAAACTCTGGTTGCCATGGCAACCAAATGGAATTTTCCAAGAAATTCTTTGATAATCTTCTCTTCTGAAACCACTGGTCAGATTTTGAAATAATTTCACAGATATGTTTCTTGGGTAACCCTTTTTAAAGTTTGTTTGTGTAATTTTGATCCGTCGAAAAACATGGCCTGGGTGGGGATGGGCATCTTTGCACTGTATGGACTTAAAGAAATTCTTTGAAATTCTTCTTCTCCTAAACCACTTGTCAGATTTTGAAATAATTTCACAGAAATGTTCCTTAGCGGCCCCTTTTGAAAATTTATTCGCGAAATTTTGATCTGTCAAGTAACATGGCTGTGGTGGGTGGAAGCTATTTGCTCTCTGAGGACATGAAGAAATTCTTAAAAATTTTGTCTTCTCTGAAACCACTATTCAGATTTTGAAGTTATTTCACAGAAATGATCCTTATATTATACCCCTTATTTAGCGTAGCTGTTTTCAAAGAAAACATCGAGGTATTGACATAGCCCTGTTGGCGTCATCTGCGTTGTTGTTGTTGTGCAAAAACTTTGACATTTTGTTATATCTCGGCTTCCACTCAACCCATGTACTTAAAACTCGGAATAATTGTTCACTAGTAAAAAGCAACCCATACAACAAGGGCAGTTAACCCCAAAATTGTTTTGTCCAAATTATGCCCCTTTTGCGATTTGGAATTTTATTTTACTATCCAGCAAGGTTCCAACAGCCAATCATTGGCACTCTCATGAGGTGCTCTTGTTCAACTTAATATTTTTAGCCACTATCGGGCATGTGCTCTTGTTCAAGATAAGGTCTTTGGGTGACCTATCCTAATATTTTATTTGCAGAATTCTGATTCGTCAAAAACATGGCTGTGGTGATGATTGTAGGGGTGGTGACAGATTTTGAAATGATTTTTACAGGTGACCTTTTTATAATTGCTTGGCAAAATACTGATTTTGTTTCCAAAATTTCAATACTTTAAAAAAGTTGGTTATGGTCCTCTCAAAAATTCAGGTGAGCGATCCAGGGCCATCTTGGCCTTCTTGTTTTTACTGAATATACGCTTGCAAATAACGTGCTCCCGGTATTTCATAAGATACTTTCCTTTACTGAAAAAAAAAACGTTAATCGCCTTTAGGGCTATGAATAATCCCGATACAAAGGTTTATTAATTAATTCTAAAAGCGTAAAACTGTTCCTTACTAGATATTTACGGTGTTCAATGAAAGTCAAGTAGACCTAATATTATAAAATCAGACTAGCCTATTTCACAATAACTAACGGTGTAGACTCACTTTGGTAATGCACGTTTGTGTTGTTTGCTTTTATTCTACATTGTTTGAAAATGTTATCTACGTTATGCTAAATGCTCTGGGAGTCAACTCTTCATCAGACGAAAAAACAAAAGGTACTGAAAAAATGTATAAACGACAAATTAGAGGTGGCTAAAATGATGACACTCGTCCTTATCCCAGTAGAAAACAATCTGGTAAATCTAATTGGGATTTTCTCCTATTCCTGTTAAGCTATCTTTTTCAGGGTCTTTAAAACACGGGATTGTTTGTTGAAACTGGATTCATAAACGGATGCAGTATTTGTAGACACCTGTTAACAATGAAGCAACTATTAAAAAAAAACATAATACTTCTACCGCTTTGATATGATTTTCTATGCCTGCCATATGCGTTGTCTGCGCATGCCATATTCTTCGAAAATTCGACCTATGACACATCACCATCTCCTGTACTGGAGAAAATTAATACGCCGCTAATAAAGTAGGAATAGAGAAAATGGCTATAAACGATACATCTCTGGGAAAATGTAGCCTGTTTTTCGCTCCAAATATCGTGAAAAAGTTAATTATTTCAAATGGAAGAAAAGTTTTCACAAATACTCTCGTTTTACCTCACATATCTGAATACAGTTTCTAAATATAGACTTTAGGGAGACCATGATTCGTGCAAGGTTTTTTTCACAGAGATATCGTGAAAAAGAAGCGTCTGGGCTTATACAGAAGCTATTATCCAAGATTGTAGGGCGGTTTTAATAAACGGTCGGTGCACAGGTTACATGCTAGCTGATCATAGCTGAATGAATCATAACCAGGTAGCGTTTTATTGAGTAGCCGTTTGATTCATTTTTCGGAACAATACTTATGAAACTTGGTAAGGATATTTGTCTTGATATCTCAGCTGAGTTGCAAATGGGTCATGTCAGGTCAGAAACTAAGTCACTGGGTCAAATCTTAGAAAAACCTTGAGTACAACCTTTTCAGTCCAATACTCCGGAAAGGTCGTCTTGATGATATCTTGGACGAGTTTGAAAATGGGTCACATCGGGTCAAAAACTAGGTCACTAGGTCAAATCTTTGAAAAACCTTGTGTACGCTCAAGAGGCCACATTTTCAGTACAACAGTCATTAAAGTTGGTCAGGGTCTTTGTCTTGAAAATATCTCATAGGAATTTGAAAGTGGGTCATGTTGGGTAAAAAAAGAGGTCACTTGGTTAATTTTTAGAAAAACCTTACGAACATTCTAGAAGCCACAATTTCTTTAAAATACTCTTGAAAATTGGTAAGAACATTTGTCTTGAATATTTCTTGAATTCCTTTAAAAATGGCTCACGGTAGATCAGAAACTAGGTCACTAGGTCAAATCTTTGAAAAAGCTTGTGTACGCTCTAGAGGCCACATTTTCAGTACAGCAGTTATGAGTTGATCAGAATGTTTGTTTTGATAATATCTAAGAGGATTTTGAAATAAGTCACATCGGTTAAAAAAAAAAAAAAGGTCACTAGGTCAAATCTGAGAAAAACGTTACAAACACTCTGGAGGTCAGATTTCAGTCCATTACCAATGAGAATTTGTCAGAATGTTTGTCTTGATAATAACTTGGACAAGTTTTAAATGGGTCACACTGGGTTAAAAAAAATAGGTCACCAAGTCAAACCTTAGAAAGACCTTATGTACACTCTAGAGGCCGCTTTTTCAATCCTATTCCAAATAAAGTTTTATAATGAAGTTTTTCTTGATGATATCTTATACGAGTTTGACAATGGGTCATGTTGGATAAAAAACTAGGTCACTAGGTTAAATCTTAGTAAAATCTTATGTATGCTTGTAGGCCATACAGTAAAACCTTGTGTACGCTCATTTTCAGTCTGATACTCATGAAAGGTTGTCAGAATGTTTGTCTTGATGATATCATAGACAGTTTGAAAATAGGTCATGTCGGGTCAAAAACTAGGTCACTAGATTTAATCGTAGAAAAACCTTGTGTATGCTATTGATCCGGCATTTTCAGTGCAATTCTCTTGAAAAGTTTTCAGAATGTTTGTCTAGATAATATCTTTGATGATTTGGAAAATGTGTTGCATCTGGTCAAAAACTAGGTCACTAGGGTAAATCTTTGAAAAAAAAAAAAGTTTCTTACAATCTAGAGGCCACATTTTCATTCTGATAATCTTGACACTTGGTCAGAATGTTTTTCTTGATGAGATCTTAGATGATTTTGAAAACGGGTTATGTCAAAAACTAGGTCACAAGGGCAAATCTTAGGAAAAAACTTGTGTATACTGTACAGGCCATATTTTTTTCTCAAATACTCATGAAAGGTGGTCATAATATTTGTCTAGATAATTTCTACAAGTTAGAAGATAGGCAATGTTGAGCTAAAAAGTAGGTCACTAAGATAAATTCCAGAAAAGCTTAAGCTTATGGGTTATATTGCTTTTAAACTTGCAGAGATTGTTATATACAGTGAGTTCTGAAAGCCTATCAAATTTGGCTGGAATCCAAAGTGTTGGTTTTGAGACATTTTACTTCCTTCGTTTCACTATTTGTTCAATTCACCGTGCCTGCTTAATATGCTCTTGTAGTGGATTTAAGACCAGTTGCAAAGAAAACCTCCTCTCCTCATTTTTATTGTGCGTGTTTGTCTTTTTCCTTATTGCATCATGAATTAGTGACTTATGCAAAATTTCTGCCAGTAGAGCTATTTAGGCCCTCAAGGGCCTCTAGTTTAAAGAGTTAAAAGCCTTAGCTCGTGTCTGTGTGATGAATAAAGCAACTTATAACTGATTTTTGAAAGTTAAATTTTTTTTGGTTTGACAGTTTAATTTTTGTATCTGAATAAAAGCTGATATCCCCATTTTTTGTCTCTAACTTGTTAAACAGAATGCAGCATATCCTATCACAAAGGGTGTTTTTTTTTTTTATAGAACTTGAAGTTTTGAAATGGTACTCAATGCTAATGCTGGTCTTGTCATCATGCCTTAAATTTTCACAACTGCTCGATAAGTAAGCATTGTCATAATCAGATAACTGTCATACCTTGCACTTATTGCAATTTAAAGCTTTCTGTGTGGTTAGGAATCTGAGAGCACCTTTGGTACCTGAGTGCTAGTAAATATATTATGTGCTCTGCTATTGTTGTCATAACTCATCCAAATAACCTTCAAGATTTGTTTGTATATTGTTCAACACCTTTTTTCATCATAATAAGCTCACCTGAGCTCAAAGTGCTCAAAGTGAGTTTTTGTGATAGTGCTGTCTCAGTTGTGCATCGTCAAGACTTCATTAATTACCTTGTATGCACTCTAAGTGCACTTTTTTCAGTACAGTTCTCATGAAACATACTCAAAATGTTTGTCTTGATAATATCTGGGACAAGTTTAAAATTGGGTCACAGCGGGTCAAAAGGTAGGTTACCAGGTCAAATCTGAGAAGAAGAAGAAAAAAAAACCTTTCGTGCACACAAGGGGTCATATTTTCAACTTGACACTCATGAAACCTGGTCATAATGTTTGTCTTGATGATATCTCAGACAACTTCTGAATTGGGTTTCATCGGGTCAAAAAGGTCACCTGGTTAAATCTTAGAAAAACCTTGTTAGCACACTCGAGGCTACATTTTCAGTCTGATACTCATGAACCGTGGGTAGGATGTTTGTCGTGATGACATTTAAGACAAGTTTGAAATTAGGTCACTTCGGTTTTAAAAAAAAGTAGATCACTGGATCAAATCTTAGAAAAACCGTGTTTGCACACTTATTTACCGGTACTTTGCACATTAACCTTGGAAAGCCACTTTCTTACATTATCTTTGAAAGAATAATCAGCGTTGAGAAAGGAATGAATCCTGTTTCAATGAATATTGTCAATCCTCAAAAAAAAAAGGCAAGCTCGGGATTTAAAGGCATTTCAGCGGGTTATTTCTAGCGCAGAGAATTTCGTGAAATTTGACACAGAAACATTTCAAAGTATGTTCTTTCAATATGCGAAGAGATAATCAGACTTTGCTTGATGAACCAAAAGGTTCTGAGCCCACGAAGAACATAACCCTTTTTTCAAATTACACAAAAACCCAATTATTGCAGCATACGTCAGAATTTTGTGATTAAAATCTGTAATTTCAGTCAAATCATGTTCTCTGTGTTTAAATTCATAGTGATTCAATGGATCCTCTGACTTTGATGAGAAATTAACAGATATTTCAAATTAATGATACGCTATCTATGTTTCAATAAAACCCTTAGCCCACAAAAATGCTTATTTTATCACAGAAAATCAGGACATTATTTGACCTTCAAAAACATCTAACGCAAAGATTTTTCTCATTTTTCTCAGAAATATACATGATTATATCCTTTATCAAAAAATGCAAAAAAAAAAATAGGTTGCCAGGCTACTTTTCCCAATATTTGAACTCAATTACCTCCCTTGGAACAATGAAAATGGCACGAAACATCCAAGAGTCAAATTACTTAGTAAATTGTATATTTTCTAGCACAAAATCATGTCTTTTTCACAATAAAGAGGATATATATACTTGATGTAACATTGTTATGCGATAGCTTTGGAAAACTTTTTTGAAAAAGGTGTAATTGCTCAAACCCTTAGCCCACGAAACTGCTCATTTTATTAGTGAAAATTAGGACATCATTTGACCTTCAAAAAAACTCTAGCCCAGAGATTGTTCTCATTTGTCTATGAAACATACATAATTATATCCTTCATTAAAAAAAAAATGCAAAAAATGATACGTTGCCTGGCTACTTTTCCCAATATTTGAACTCAATTAGCTCCCTTGGAACAATGAAAATGACACAAAAACATCCAAGAGTCAATTTTATACTTAGTTGTATATTTTCTAGCACAAAATCATGTCTTTTTCACAACAGAGATGATATTATTAATCCTTTCCCTGACATATACTTGGTTCAACATCCTTATCGGACGGATTTAGTAAAACAATTGGTAAAAGGTGGAATTGCTCATGGGCAATTTCGCATTTCCCCACAATATTTTTTACACAATCAAAATTTCAACTTCAATTTGAAGCATTTTTAATTAGTCATTTGTAGCTGCTTTCATCTGACAGTCCGATGATAGTATTACAGTCGAACAAAATTACGCGCAAGGAAAATAAAGAAAGGAAGAGACATGCGCGGAAAAGTTGCGCACTGACAACCCGATAATACGTCATTAAGTCGTTGACCCCCTGATTTTAAGTCATTTGCAATACCAACTGCACCGCAGGGCTTGGCCAAACTTAAGAAATAGCAAAGCATATCTTTTGCCTACAAAAGTCAATTCCCTTTAGAAAATATATGGAAAAAGTATGATTTTCAGTGAGTGGAGGGATTTTGACCTATTAAAGTATCCTCCTGTGCAAAATTTTAACACTTGCACTTTATGATTTTAACTAAATTTTAACGATCAAAAAACTATACATACCAATGGGTTAGAACTTATGTCATTCTTTCAAAAGCCTTTTGAAAACATCAGTTGGACACAAGCAATTACTTATTATTGACAACATTTCGGTATCATTCAGTGAAAATTTTGTTTACTCTTTTTCATCTGCAGTAGATCTACTATGATAAAACTATATCTAAAATAGTGTTTAAGTCATAAATAAAGTTAATCTCTGCAGAGAAAAGAATCAGCTAGGTTGTTGTTAAAAATCCGCTGCCTTGAACAGTGAGTCAGCGCTTTGATTTTAAGAACGTATAGATGTTAAACCAGTATTTTCTCCTTCTCCCACAATGTTTTCTCCCTCGTCAGAAAACATCAGCTCATTTGTACCAAGTTTATCGTATACAGACCCTTTCAAAGGTTCACTAGCCGCCAAACTTTAAAGTATGGATGCAATTTTTTGGCTGTATGGTTTTATGGTGTTTAACGCCGTTTTCAACATTATTTCAGTTATATCGCGGCGGCCAGTGCACCTATCTATGCTATCCTGGAGTCTCTTTTACCACTACTCAGCAAAATTTTCTTTCCATGCCACTGGCTTTCCCACATAACTATCGTCGAGACAATGGTCAGCGGTGGGGGAGGGATGAATCCTGTTGCAATGAAGCCTCGGAAGGAGATTGGCCTAGCCAGGGATCGAACCCACGATCCCTTGTTCTCAAGTCCTGCACGCTACCGACAGAGCTACTGGGGCTCGGCGGGAAATTATTGTTAAGATGAAAAAACAAAAGATAGAATGACTGTAAATTTGGACCTAGTCTTAAAATTCGTTTTTTCTGTCAGTGACTTACACTTGGACCTTCCGTACAACAACAGACTGTCTACTTCGCAATAATGTCTATACTTTCAAACGGTATGGTTTACGTTCAAATGTATTTTAACACGAGCATTGTTTATTTTTTGCCACCACTGCACCTTTAATTTCTCAAACTGTAAAATTTATTGTGTTGGAAATAATTAGTGTCTGTAAATAAGAGTTAGAAGTGTATACAGTGTCATCATACATGTAACGAGCGAGACAACAAGAAATATGATTAAGTCTATTTGTTTGACGATCTTCCATAAAACCATCCGTCTCGGAGATGGTTCATATTTCATGATTTCCTTTCTCTTCCCATCAAATTTCTTTCTATCTTCATCTTTCACAATTTTCTTTGCAGCAGCATCATTTTCCTTTTCATCGGACTTTAATGTCTTTCGAGAAATGAGCGAATTTTTAAACATGCCGTTGCAGACTTCTACGAATCTTTTGAAGTGATGTTCAAAATCCTCAGTCATTTGTAGTTTATCCTGTATATCTTTTTCGGTGGCACCTGTTTCTTCATTGAAGTCTCTATCAGATTTTCTACTCATTCCTTTAAAGGAATAGCCCTGTGCCATTAGCGCAGCAATGATTGACCATATGACGGATATTAAGGCGAACACCATCATCATACCAATGTGTAGTACCAGTAAAGGCTGTTCTGTAGAAGTTCTCGGTAGATTGTCTTGGATGAACGACATCAGGACCAAGTAAGCTAGAAATACTGTGACGCTGTAACTTATCTTTTCGGCGGAATTTCTCGGTATTAAAAACGAAAAACAAGTAAGAATAGATACGGCAAAGATTGGTAATAAAACTGTTATCAAATAGTACGAAGATCTGCGTTTAACACTTACGTTAAAATGAAGACCAGATTTGTAACTGGGCAAGGTTTCAACGACCGATGACACAATTTTCCAATGTCCATTTCTCTTCATCGGTACAACGCTAAACCCATTATTTACCAGGCTCACTCTATCCGAACACAAACCTGGCATGACTGATATTGTACAGGTTTGCTGGTCGAACGGGAAGTACTTTGTAAACAGCGTACACTCGGTTTCCAACAATGCCACAGGCTCCCAGTGTACCAGCCCGGTTGAATCGACTTGTAAAAACAATTCTGGATCGCCAAATCTATGAAAGCCTTTAACTGAATTGTCCACGGTAATTTCCGGTACCCAAATCTCTTTTTGTTGAAATACAGTCATATTCAAATCGTTAAACATTTTGGGATTCCATGCTAGCCTTATATCCGTCCATTTAATTTTAAACAGTCCACTTGTTTCCAATGTTTCATCTACCTCGTCAAATGTTCTTATACGTTTCAAATCGAGAGAAAGTTCAACCGGCAAAGGTTGATCTTTTGAAACCGGAACAAAAAATCTGTCATAATTGTCCAACAGTTGCCTATGCAGCTTTTTCTCTATATCAAACTTATGACATGTGCTGGTGGAGAAACAAGCTGTAAATAGCAAAGCTATGGTAGACGATTTAAGTCTTGTACAGCTGGCCATTACTAAAACCTGTCACCGACATATAATCGCCACTGCATTCACTCTAATACCTCCTCAAAAAAAAAATACATCTTTTTCAGAATTATGCGTGATATATCGTGTCAAAATACAAGTTTTTCAAGAAACACTGTCAAATGTGAACATGTATATGAGCCATGCTCTGGCAAAAGGGGTCTTAATGCATCTGCGAAAAGTATCGACCCAGGTCAGCCTGCACAGGCTGACCTGGGCCGAAACCTTTCGCTATTGGTCAATTTTCTGTATGTCCAAGGACCAGTCTACCTCAGAATTAAGTAGGTTGTTAAAAAAGGTGGCTATTGTGGATCCATAAGTATGTGATTGCTTGCCTGGTATCATGGAGCACGGAAATGCATTAAGCCCCCTTTTCACAGAGCATGGCTCATATACAATGAGCCCATCCTCGGAACCCAGGTTTGAAGCATTACGTTACTCTCCATTACAGAATGAATCGAAACTGGGTCAACGAGGATGCAATGAGCCATGCTCTGGCAAAATGTGGTTTAATTCATCTCTGTTATGCACTGTACCAAGCAGGTTCTCAAATAATCAGAGATCCATAAATTTCATTTTGTCCAAAAACCAGCTGAATCCTTAAATCCTTTGACCTGAAGAAAATTGACCAATAGATAAAACGTTTGATCCAGGTCAGCCTGCGCGGACTGCGCAGGCTGACCTCGGTCGATACGTTTAGCAAAAAACATTACGCCCCCTATTCACAGAGTATTGCTCATGATAAGGTTGAGGAATTTATGAACCGATAATTGTAGTAATAATAAAGACAAACTCAAAATCATTAAAATATCATCCACAGTATTCTTGAATTTATAAACAAGGCCTACCCGAAATAACCTATTCGGCTTTTCCCGCAATAATAACAACGTGATAAAGAAACACCTTTCGTAACAATACCCCAGACTGGTCTTTTCCAGTCAATATATAGCCAGCAAAAGCACCCATTACAGTTTTATTACCTCCTGAAATAGATTATCAGCAGGTTTGTTTGAAATAATCTTTTTAAGTATCGTTTATCGATATGATTAAACTCTTCACCACACGGCAAAATTTTAGACTGGTCCAAATTGAAGGCATTTGCAGACGACAATTTAAATGTCACTGTAATGATTGGATTTGTCTTTAAAACTAACTTGGAAAACAGTGTGGGAAAAAGAGAAGATGCTGGTTACCAACATTGTCTTCTTTTCCCACAGTGCCTTTGAGACGCTTTTACCCAGGGTCATTAAAAAAAACCGGGATTTTTTTTTGTTAGGGGTATATTTTAATTTACGAATACTTAAGAGAAAAATGTGGCAAAAGGAGAATTTACTCATTTCGGGCAGTTTCTCCTTTTGCCAACATGTTTTCAAAAGACTCTAACTGAAAAAAAAAACGTCACTATCAGACGGTAAAAATTCAAGCCGCCCTTTACGTCACAACCCCTAGTTTTAACGATTCTATCGGAGAAGGCCTTTGAAAACATTGTTGGAATAGAAGAAAATGCTGGTTTCCCTTTCCCACAATGTTTTCTACCGTTTGGAAACAGACTTCATGTCATGAGCAATATTTCCTTTGTCGACTGGAAATGCTTTGATTTGGGACGAGACTAAAATTTTGACTGGTAAACACTTTTAACCCTTTCGCTGCTTAACCCTTTACCACACGACAAAATTTTAGACCTGTCCAAATTAAAAGCATTTGTAGATGACAGTTTTAACGTGGTTCATATGAAAAGATTTTTCTTTGATAGGGTAGAAAACATTGTGGGAAAAGGAGAAAATGCTGGTAACCAGCATTTTCTCCTTTTCCCACAATGTTTTCAAAAGCCTTCTCTTTTAGGGGGTGTTAAAAGTCGTCATTGTGTGGTAAAGGGTTAAATGATCAGGTAAAAAAACCCCACTCAGTTCAGAAAAAGATAAAACTGGTTTCAACGTGTACAATCTAAATGCTGTCTCAAAGAGAGTGTCTCGCTGTAGGTTTATCACTGATAAATGTGCTAATGGACAGACTGTTGAGTGTATTGAATCAAACCAAGTGGCTTAAAACGATTCAGTGTCACAAATGTTTACTTTGCAATAGACAATGGTCGTTTGTCAACTGTTTCATAAGACAATAAATTATCAGGTAAAAAAAAGTTAAAAAAAAAACGTTTTTCCGTCGAATTCATATTGTTAGGCATACTATTTTAAAATTAGTCCAGCTTAGAATTCTGGGTCTGAAGTTAAAATGTAAAACCATTTATAAATGATTACCTATACGATTGTGTAACTAATCAGAAATTATGTTCCTTTGATAGGCCTACTTAAATAATTCTTGAACTGAAGAATTAGAATGTAAATTAAAAAACTGTAACATATTTACCCAGAGGACCGGTTATCTATCACGACAACACGAAAAAGTGCCTCGGATTTCAACTGTACAATATGTATGAGCCATGCTCTGGCAAAAGGGGCTTAACCCTTTACCAAACAATCCCTGGTTTTCACGACCCTAGAAAAGAAGACTTTTGAAAACATTACGGGAAAAGGAGAAAATGCTGGTAACCAGCATTTTCTCCTTTTTCCAAAATGTTTTCTTTCCTATCAGAGAGCTTAAGCTCAGTTCTGCCAATTCTGAATTTGTCGTCTACAGATGTTTTGAATTTGAAAGCGTCTTACATTTGTTGTTTGGGAAAGGGTTAAACCATCTCCATCATGCATCACACCATGCAGGTTATCATATGATTTTGGAGCCATTTTATCCATTTTCTCTAACAAATGACTACATTCTAAGTTAGAATGGTCCTTGGACATACAGAAAATTGACCAATAACGAAAAGTTTCGGCCCAGGTCAGCCTGCGCGGAATGTGCAGGCTGGCCTGGGTCGATAGTTTTCGCAAATGCATTAAGCCCCCTTTTCACAGAGCATGGCTCATATATTGTATGTGTGTGACACACCAGGGGAGCGATCCACGGAATATTAGGACTTCCTCTTGTTAAAGTGAATACAATTCCGCAATCAAACATGGCGTCATAGGCTCTTTTTCGTCAGTGAACTAGCGGTAATATCACATAACGGTTTGAAATCCAACGATGTCAATAAATTATTCTGAGAATTTGATGGTTTTACAATAATACAAACATTTATGAAAATTTTCGTCTTTGTCATCGAAAACTCGGCATGTTACGAAGTATTTTTAAATCAGGGAATGCTGCTGAAATATTCGGATATGTATACCGCGAAAGTGCGAGCCAAGATTATACAAACAGCAGTTTGTTGAGGGAGCTAGTTCTTTAAACCTGTTTTTAAAAATTTAGCTTCACTTTTCGATGAAATAGACACATTCGGTCATTAAAGATGATGCAGTTTAACTAGTCGTTTAACACTGATGTGTTAGAAAATAGCAAGCAGTGAAAACTGAAATTAGATCTGACTTGAGAACTATGCATTCTTATCTTCATCTGTGCGGTCCACAAAATAACTGTTGTAAAAGGCATCTTTTCAAAACAAATGCCTCACGGTTTTCACTATCAATAAGATGTTCAGTAAATGTGAAAAACATGACAAGTTCCGAATTTTTAAATTGGGGACTGCTGCGAAAATACATGTATATGGATATACATACCGCGAAAGTACGAGCCAAGATTATACAAACGGCAGATTGTTGAGGGAGTTAGTTTTTTAAATCTATTTAAGATTAGCTTTACTTTTTCAATGAAATAGACACTTTCGGTCAATAAAAATATTGCAGTTTAACTGTTGTTTGACATTGATGTCTCAGAAAGTATCAAGCAGTGAAAACTGAAATTAGATCTGACTTTTTGTGCATTCTTATCTTCATCTGCGCGGTCCACATAATAACTGTTGTAAAAGGCATCGTTTCTAAACAATTTCTTCACGGTTTTCTCTATCAATAAGATGTTCAGTAAATGTGAAAGACATGACAAGTCCGACTTTAAGTGAAGTTTCATATTATTGTAGTATACTCGTCTATCCAACAGGTAGATATAAATGTATATATTATTGCATGAAAGAGTCTATAGTTTTCCTAACGCATGACCTTGATCAATTTGAGCGAAAAAGTTTTCAATTATTTGGAAAGAGCGAGACATTAAAGGTACGAATAATGACGATATTGTAACCAATGAAAACAGTCAACGTGGGGGACTCTTTGCAAAGGAGGAAGTAACCCTATACTTCGGACTATACAGGAAAAATGGAAACGTCAAGCATTGTTCAAAACCTTCTCTCGGTGTTAACCGTTTTATGTCTACAAAATATAGTTAATGGTAAATGGAAGACTGTCTTGTTATTTTTTATCGTTCGTTTTAAATCTTTAAAACGGTTATTCTACCATTACCTTGTTTGCTACGATTCTCAGTAATGAGGCCGGTCGTAGGCTAATACTAATATTCAATTTTGACGCAGGGTGGGACTTCAATTTGAAATTGAAAAGTCTTTGAACTCCGACGCCTTGCTTTGAGCGAAGTTTTTTTTTTTACTCGTTTAGACATTTGTCGCTTCGTTTTTCGTGATAGATCTAAAGAGTTACAAGTTTAGACTAGAAAATTAACTAGGAAATACTTCTTTGAAAATCTTCTAAAAAATGTTCTATGATAATTTTCATGTAAAGATTGTGACTGATTTTATTTTCAAGCTTATGGTGCAAACCAAAAATCAAACACGTCATTGGCCTTCTAGAGGAAATGTTGTGTACTTTATTTTCAATTCTGGCAGCATGGTTATAATTACTTTTGATGGTAATAGGCTGCTGCAGTTTTTTTTACAATGCAGTGTTGTGCCTAGGCTGTGCCATCGCGGGATTCCCGTAATTTTTTTGAAAATAACCCCCCCCCCCCCAAAAAAAAATACAGGAAAGCTGGCGGTAAGTCGCACATGGGGCATGCTCAAGTTCTGAATTTTCTCACTTTGCCTTGTCCGATACATGCAGTACATTATTTTATTCTGTTCTGTTTTATAGTGGATAGCGCGAATCATAGACTGTTTCTCGATTTTTTCCTCTAGTTAATTTGTCTTTTGTGCATAAAATTGGTGACCAGTCTGAAGGGGTATGTAAAATTACAAGACTGCGTCTCGATTTTTTCAAATTACTGTCATGTTGCATTTAACAATATTTTGTTAAGCAGTCTGTGTCCATTATGGCGTGTAAACGTTGGCAGCTACGAATTCCCTAAATAAGGAAAGTAAAGTGGGGAAATTTGACCAACATCAACAACAATAACGAAAGTAGAGTTCTCAAAATGAATCTTGCTCTAAATCCAAACAGAAAAATAGGAAATTTCAGGACTGGCCAGGCAAATTGACGTGGTTACAAGTGAATGATTCTGATGGGTATATTTCAGGTTTGTTGCGAGTCTGCGTTGAAACTTTCAAAACCAACGATGGTTGTAGTAATATGCATACAAGGCATGAAGTCAACTTTATTTGAAGTGGTATTTGTCCCTCTGTTTCACAGAATGTCCCCATAGATTTAACCAGGGGGACACCTAGGAACAACACTGAAAACAGATACTGTCTAATAGAAATGAAGAAAATGTTATAAAGTTTTTTGAAGCCAAAAAAATAAAAAATTTTACATGTTTTTGCCTCACATCTGGCTGATATTTACTTGCAATTAAACATGCAAATATTTGCACAAAGGGTTATTAGCCGATATACTCTGTGACATCATCAAATTACTCACAAGACATACAGGAAAATCAACAGTTAAAGGACACTCAGGGAATTAGAACACTTGATAATACTGTTAGAGGGGTCCAAATGAGGGAGTTCTAATTAGTACCAACAACTAAAGTTTTTTAGCGTGGTCAGGGATCATACCCCTGGTGTGGTCATAATAGTTTGGAATTTGATATCCCACTCTTACTTAGACTTTAATCTTGCCTCCCATTTTTTCTCATTTCAGGATTCCAGTATGATTTTGTGACTTGTGGCTCAAGTTTAAAGTTATTGAATCCATATTATAATGTTCGTTTACATTCCCATGATATAAAATATGGATCAGGGAGTGGACAGCAGGTATGGTAGAAATTGAGCTGATTGTTTTTACTTGAACTAGTTACCGTTAATTGTCTAGATTGAGAGATTTTGGTGTTGAGATATTGATTTCTTGAAAGTTTGAATATTATGATAAGTTAACTTATTACTTTTCTTTGAAATGTCTGTAAAACTGGATGATTGCAAAAGCTGTCGATCCCAACAAGCTTCTTAAATGCATAGATCTTCAGCAACAGGTCAAGGCATTTTGAGATAGATGTACATTGTAAATAATCAGTATTAATCAAGGATAATCAAAATGAGCTGAGGTTTGATTCACAAAAAACATGCCTTGTTTTAAGAAATTTCTGCCACAGTGTTTTCAGAAAATGGTGTATTATAAGATCATTAAAGATGTACATATGTATGTGAGTCATGTCCTGGCAAAAGGGGGTTTCATGCTGCATCTCCATGATGAAAGATACCAAGCAAGAAATCACATGATAATTATAGATCCATAAAATCCATTTCATCTCATAACTTTATGAATCCTGAGGTTAAATGGCCCTTGAACATTTACTATAAGCAAAAAGTTTTGACCCAGGTCAGCCTGAGCTGACTGTGCAGGCTGACCTTGGTTTATACTTTTAACAAATGCGTTAAGCCCCCTTTTTACAGAGCATGGCTCATATGCCTGAAATAGGAGCTAACTAGAGCTCCAGATAGAGGGAGTGATTTTGATTTCAAAATTGAAAATATTAATTATTTGCCACTAAACCCTATGTTGTGGGTACTCATTAGAATCATCTCATTGAGACAATTCTAATGAGTAACCACAACATAGGGTTTCGAAGCGAAATAATGACTTTAGAATACCATCACTCCCTCTTATCTGGAGCTCTGAGCTAATGATTTGGAACTCCAAAGTTTATTTTCCTTTCAGTCTGTTACAGCTGTAGAGTCATCAGATGACAACAACAGTTACTGGCAGATCAGAGCTAAAACAGGGCAGCAGTGCATTAGAGGGTAAATAGCTGATTCCTTTGCCAAACAACACAATGTTAGACTTGACCAAATAAAGAGTGATTGCAGACAAATAAATTATAGCCCAAAATGTGATTTCAGGTTTATTAATATTTCATTTTTTCAAAATGGTCTAAAACATTGTGGGAAAAGGAGAAATGGTGGTCTGCATACCCACTGCCTTTTTTTTAATATGGGGTACATGTGCCCTTTGTGTTGAAAAATATGGGTTACACTACATACCCAAGGGGTACATATAATAAAAACAAATAATAATTTAAAAAAGAATTTATTATAGTCTGAAAATCTAAAGTTTTAGAGACTCTCTTCCTTTACCCTTATTAGGTCACCCCCGCCCCCCCCCCCCCCCATTAGATTTCCTTTTATTGTTTCAAGCACTAATGAAACTTGATCTTTAAGCAGAAAGTTGAGTCTGACCTCAGGTCAGAAGTACCATTCAAGCAATCTTGTACTTTTATGATCCTGATTAAAAGGGCTTATGAAAACGTGGGTAAAATAGAAAGTGCTGGTAACCAACATATTCTTCTTTTTTCTACAATGTCCTCTAATATTTCATAGGCAAATCCCATCATTTGAGTCATATTCAATTTGTTGTTTGCAAAGACTGCCACAAAGTTTTCTGGTAAAGAGTGAATCATGCTTTACAAAACTAAACAAAATTTTGGACTGGACCAAATTAAAAGTATTTGTAGACGACAAATTGAATGTAGCTGAAATGATGTCATCTGTCTTTGGTAAAGGTAGTAAACATTGCCGGAAAAGGAGAAAATGCTGGTTACCAGCATTTTCTCCCTTTCCCATAATGTTTTCAGAAACTTTCTTCAGCATCATCAAAACTCAGGGTTGTGTGGTAAAGAGTTCAAGGTTTATATTTTCCTCATACAGGCAGCCAATAAAATGCGGACAAACAGTTCGACTTACACATCTACAGACAAAGAGAAATCTACACAGTCATCATTTTCAGTCTCCATTATCACATAATTTAGAAGTCAGTGCCTTTGGTGAAGATGGGGAGGGAGATGAAGGTATGTTGACACGATTTCCTAACTCGTGACTAAGTAATTTTTTGCTTTAACCCCTTACTGTATGACAAAATTTTAGAATTGATGAAGCCCAAAGTATTTTGTAGATGTACCAATTAAATGTGGCTCCTTTTCCCACAATGTTGTGTACCTTATCAGACTTGGTTATTATTGGTGTAAAATAGTTAAATATCGAAATTATTGTTGTGTTGACAGGAGACAACTGGGTGATTGTCTGCAGTGGTAAATTTTGGAGCAGAACAGACAAGGTCCGACTCAAGAATGTAGTCACAGAACAGTACGTATTTTCTTACTTTGCCATGTCATTTCATAAGCTTCTTAACTCTTTACCACATCCTGACTTTAAACAACCTTGAAGAAGAGAGCTTTTGAAAACATTGTGGGAAAAGGAGAAAATGCTGGTTAACAGCATTTTCTCCTTTTCCCACAATGTTTTCTTTCCTATCAGAGACAAATTTCATCATTTGAGCCACCCTTCATTTGTTGTCTGCAAATGCTTTCAATTTGGACAAGTCCAAAATTTTGTTGTGTGGTAAAGGGTTAAGGGAGTTAATTTCTTTCTGGGTTCTACTGATCAGCTTTAAAAACATTGCTGTAATACAGAAATTGGCTCTGAAACCACTACCAAAACATTTAAGACTCGTCAATATTGAAAGCTTCTGCAGTTGACAAATTTATTTGGCTCAAATATTTGTATTTGTTTCTAGGTTAACTCTTTACCAAACAACAAAATTCTAGACTAGTCCAAATTTAAAGCATTTGCAGAAGACAAAATAAAAGGGAATCAAAAACACAGAAATTTGATTTGGTCAGGGGAGAAAACATTGTGGGAAAAGGAGAAAATGCTGGTTTCCAGCATTTTCTCCTTATCCCACAGTGTTTTCAAAACCTTTCTTTCTCAGGGTCGTTAAAAGTCGGGATTGTGTGGTAAAGGGTTAAAGAACCTTTTGTAAAAGGAGATAATGCTGGTCACCAGCATTTTCTTCTACTCCCACAATGTTTTTTAAAAGCTTTCTTTATCAAGGTCTTTAAAAGTTGGGACTGTTTGGTAAAGGACTTTTTGAAATCATTTTGTAGACAACAGCTGATAATCGGGGCAAATGATTGCATTTGTCTTTGAAACCGTAAAAACATTATCAATAAAAATAAAAATATGCTGGTTACTAGCAGTTTAAGCATGGCTTGTTTTGAAAAAAAAAAAAAATGATATACATCTAGGTATTGTTATAGCCAGATCTGGTAATAGCTCTGTTGTCTTCTATAGCATCCTTGTTGTTATGCCAAAACTTTGACAGTGCCACAAATCTCTGCAATTGCTGTTATGTTACTAATTGCTGAAGATGTCACATCAAACTTGGACCAGTTGTAAACTATCAAAAGGTGAATCCAAACAAAAGGGTAGGTTACCCTCAAAGCAAGTTTTGACACAGGGTCCTTTTTTTGACTGAGTTTTCACTAAAAAGCAACTTCCTCATGGCATTTGCACATGCATGTGGTGCTGTTGTTTCCATTTGCCACAATTCATCAAAATTTCTTAAACCTGTACCAGCCCATCAAGTTTTGACTTGTCTGTATTGAAGACACTTGCATACAGCAAGTTAGAAATGACTAAGAATTATGAGATATGCCTGTTAAAGGGTAGTAATAATTGTGGGAAAAGGAGAAAATGCTGGTGACCAACATTTTCTCCTTTCCCAAAATATTTTCTAAGGCCTCCTTCCTTAGAGTTGTTGAAATTGGGGATTGTGTGGTAAAGATGTCTGTCAAAGGATAGTAAACATTGCGGGAAAAGCAGAAAATGCTGGTGACCAGCATTTTCTTCTTTTCCCAAAATGTTTTCAAAGGCCTCCGTCCTCAGGGTTGTTAAAATTGGGGATTGTGTGGTAAAGAATTAAACAGTGTTGTAAAAAACAGGATTGATCAGTAGCTATAGCCATTTCAAATAGCTTATACCCATAACAACAACCAATACTTTGTTTCATGCTCTTTGGTTGTTTTATCGAGAAATAATGGTGGATTATGGTTTGATATTTCATGGTTATGACCATGTGAACATCATGCACGGTGCAGCTACTAGTGAAAATATTATCGATGATGTTCACTTGATGAAATAAATTTCTATCTTTCACTGAAAAAAATGCAAATAGCCTCTATGTCTTTTCCACCCTGTTACCCTATATATTGGCTCTATTTCCAGTTATTTACATGTATCGGGAAACACTTATGGGAGACCAATCAGTGGACAACGGGAAGTCTGCGGCCATCATTCACCCACAGACCTCAGTAATTGGCAGGCCCAAGAAGGGGTCTATGTGACCCCTTCAGAGGACCCTGTAGGAACCTACAGACCAGAACCTGTGAAAGCAAAGACAATGCATGATGAATTCTGATCAAATTTGGTTTTGTCTCATCTGCCTTTTAACTATATTCATAGAACCATTTATGAAAGAGAATTCCTTATGCATAGTATTTTTTTTACACTTAAATCGGATTACATGTCATTTTAACGTGTACTACACCATTCTGAGTTTTACTGACCTTGAGGACAAAAACTTTTGAAAACATAGTGGGAGAAGGAGAAAATGCTGGTAACCAGCATTTCCTCCTTTCCCCACAATGTTTTCTACCTCATTAAGTACAGTGCACTAAATTTGAGCTAAATGTTACATGGCATCTGCATACCCAATCAATTTGGAGTGGTCTAAGATTTTGTTGTTTGGTACAGAATTAAGACAAGTATTGTTGGTTTCAAACTGTAATAGTGCCATTGTGCTTGGCTAAAACCAATGTTATGGGTACTCACTAGAACTATCTTGATCAGAGGTTACATTTTCTAGGATTTCAATAACTTGCTCATTTTTGCTACTAATAAATGTAGACTTTTGGATCATGGTATAACTTGAATGCTATTATTTCCCGTATTTTCATAGTAATTCTTGCATTGACTCATGCATGAGAAGCCGTATAGTAGCAGATTTGACAAGACCAATTAGACCTATGGCTTCAGTTTTTTGACAATAAAAAAGCTCATTAACAATTTGTTCTACACTGAATGACTGTATAAATTCTAAATACTTGAGCCATGCCTTGTGAAAAAAAGTTCAATGCATTTTCAAAAAGTCTCAACCCAGGTTGGCCTGCACAGTTCGAATGCGATGGCTGACATGGGTGGAAACTTTTTACTTTTGGTTAATCTTTTGCATGCCTAAGGACCAATTTACCCCAGGATTCAGCCACTTGTTAGAATTTTATAGATCTATAATTATGTGACCACTTGTTTGGTATAATACGTCACGGAGATGCATTTAACCCCCTTTTGCCAGAGTATGGCACACTTGTATTTGGAAGGAAAAAATCAACAACACCTTCTATAGTCTTATATGTAATAGTCCTGTTTGATTATATTGCAACTAAACTACAGAAAGCAAATGAGCCGGGCTCTGGCAAAAGGGGGCTTAGTGCATCTCCGTTATACTTGATATCTGCCAAAGTCATCACATAATTATGGATCCATAGGAGCCACTTCTTTCAATAACCGACTTAATCTTAGAGTAGATTGGTCCTTTGACAAGCAGAAAATTGACTAGTAGTGAAAAGTTTCGGCCCAGGTTACTTGACATGGCTATCTTTGTATAAAATGCATAATACAACTATTTACACCTGTACTAGAGTTCTGGTTCAGATATAGTATCATTGGTCAAGAGGCCCAAAGTCTTGGAAGTGTTACTTGAGTTTCTTTACATATTTCCTAGAGCAAGGCATGTCACAGCATCTGCCTGGTACTGGTGCAGTTACACTTGAGTCATGCTCTGGGAAAATGGGGTTTAATGCATCTCTGTGTTGTATTATACCAAGCAAGTAATCACATACTCATGAATCCATAGAATCCTTTTTTTTCCTAACAACTGGCTGAATCCTGGCATAGAATGGTTCATTGACATGCAGAAAATTTACCAGAAGCAAAATGTTCCTACCTGTTCCTCAGGCTCGCATGGATTGCGCATACTGAGCTGGGTCGATACTTTTTGCAGATGAATTAAACCCCCTTTTCACAGAGCATGACTCACTTGTGAGCAGGAAAAAAAAATTGAAGACAATGAAAAGTTCTTCGAATGATATTAAAAACTTGTTTCAAGCAATTTCTTCTTTTCTCGCAATGTTTTCAAAAGGGGTCGACTGTAGGAGCATAAAACGTAATATTTTTGTAGTGATACATTGCAAACCAAGATTTAGAAATAGTCACTTGTGAAAGAAGCAGGCAAAAACTGTCTACTATTAAGGCCTACTAGCTGCCAAAATGGTATAATGTTGGAGTTAAAGCGCAGACATTTTATTCATACCGTTTTAAAATATGGATAGTATTACGAGTCTGGTAATGTGTTAAAGTCAAAGTTCCAGTACATGGCAGAAAAATGTATTTTAAAACTGGAACAAAAGTTGCCAACTGCCAGTTGACAGCTAGTTGGCCTTTAATCTTTCAATTTGACATGGATTTATTTTCAAGTTTTGTGTCAAGGATAGAGTTTTCTTTTTTTCCTGAGAGGGCGATATAATTAAAAACAGAAAAATATCTCAATTTTCTTGTTATGTCTTATTTTAACTGTGCTGGAAACCAGGTTTGGATGTCTTTTGATTAACTGAAGCTAATGTCAGATAGAGACAGTACAGTTACATCTTCATTCCTCCACGTATATTATATTGAATGTGTGCCTGTGCAAGATAGTTACTGAATAACTGAAAAGTGTCAGAAAAAAATATGAGCCATACTCTGTGATAAAGGGGTTTAAGGCATTTCGATGATACATTAAACCAATTTAGTCATCACATAAGTATGCATCCCTAAAATCCATGTTGTCTAACAATCAAATGAATCATGAGGTTGACTGGTCCTTGGATGAGCAGAATATTGACCAATAGCAAAAGTTTTGACCCAGGTACCTGACTCAATACATTTTACAGATGCATTAAACCCCCTTTTCACAGAGCATGGCTCATGTGTATTGAAAAGAAATACACATGTATGTTTGTTCACACACTATGTAAAACATTTTGGGAACAGAGAAAACAAGCTTATTGTGAGGAATTGCACCGTTTTCACTGGCGTAGTAACACTTTTTAAGACCCTTTTAATTCAATGTTATATCGGATGTCAACTAATGACAGATCCTATATGGTTGTAATGAATATACAAAAAAATATGCTCTCTTCCTATGAGCACAGGGTTGAGGAGGTTGCGTCAGCGGTACGGCTTCGCTCGTGTTGGCATCTCAATACTCGTATAGCAATATGGCTTGCAACACGCGAAAAGGGGCATTCGGACATTTGCGTAAAGTGTCGTCTCGGATCAGCCTGCGCAGTCCGCGCAGGCTAATCCGAGACGGCACTTTACGACTACATTAGATTTTGTGCTACAGTAGACTTGCGCAAAACAGAAAATTACATAAAAACGGAAAGTGCCGTCTCGGATTAGCCTGCGCGGACTGCGCAGACTGATCCGAGACGACACTTTACGCAAATGTCCGAATGCCCCTTTTCGCGTGTTGCAGGCCATATCGATGTTGCATAAGAAAAATCGGACTTGACCAGTCGCTCACCAGTTTGGTGTTCATTTGGTAAACGCGAGGATCAAAGCCAAAATATTAAAGTGAACTTAAACAAATAAGTCCAGAAAATTAATTTCGAAGAATTATCAATGAACCACAGGTCATCTCTGTTTTTATTACTTCTAGAAATGTAAGTGCGGTCTTGCGTGGCTCAGTGGTAAAGTGTAGGACTCGTAAGCTAGGGACCACTCGTTCGAGCCCACTAAAAGCACTGGGTTTTTCGTGGTAGTGCCTTTTGGCAAGATACTCCAGAGCTTTTGCCTAGTACTTATGATATACAGGACATACATGAACTTAAGAGCTGTCGCCGTGATATAAATGAAATAATCTTGAAAGCGGCGTAAACCATCATTCAATATGTCGTAAATTAGTTTCAGATTAAAAGTCAAAAGCACGTCAGTAAAAATAACAACATGGATCAGCCATCTTTTTCCATATATGTATTCGTTGCCATTCTTGAACAGTCGGGCCCGGCCAGGTAGCTCAGTGGTTAGCGTATATGTCTCGTGACCTGGTGGTTGCGACCTCGATACTCGGTTGAGGCAAACTTTCATTCCGCCGACTTTTCGCCTTTCACCGCTGATGGATATGAGAAGAGTAGTCGGTGACTTGGACAGAAAGTTATGCCAGTACTGGTGTGAGAAAACCATGAAACACATGCCTAGGTGCACTGGCCGCCGTGATACGACCAGCTGTTAAAACGGTATTAAACTCCAATACAAACAAACAGAACAAATGAAAAGCCTGATTTCATTGCCTTGTTACGACAGAACTATCTAGTCATCGAAGGACTTCATCACCATGCATTTTAAATGGGGTTTTAAACATTACCAATTGGCATAGTTCTAGACCCGTCCAAATTGAAAGCATTTGCAGACGACAAATACAATTTGATTCATACGATGAAATTTGTCTCAGAAAGAGTAACAAACATTGTGGGAAAAGGAGAAAATGCTGGTACCAGCATTTTCTCTTTTTCCCACAATGTTTTCAAAAGGCTTTTTTCCCAGTGTCGCTAAAACCAGGGATTGTTTGGTAAAGGGTTAAGCCTTTACCACACAACCCAAAGTCTTAACGACCCTCACCAAAAAGGCTTTTGAAAAGATTATAGGAAAAAGGAGAAATTGCTGGTAACCAGCATTTTCTGTTTTTCCACGTTTCTAGGCTTCCAAAGGCGACTGTCAACATTTGGGTCATATTTACGAGTAATTTGTTTTCTGCAGTTGTTTTCAATTACAATCAAGTGTAACATCTGTGTCATCCGGTAGAGTTTGAAAAATGTAAAATTCGAGACAAATCATCTAAATGACCGCAATGTTCTGACTAGGCCAAGGAAATGAAGTCTTAGAATTTACATGTGAGCCGTGCGCTGTGAAAAGGGGGTTTGATTTATCTGCAAGAAGTATCGAATCAGGTTAGCCTGCGCTGTACACCCTGGCTGACCTGGGTCGAACCTCTTTGCTATTGGTCATTTTTGTGCATGTCAAAGAACAAGTCTACGTTATGATTCAATTGGTTGTTATACAAAGTAGTTTCATGGATCCATGCATTACGTGGATATATTAAACCCCCCTTTTATCAGAGCATGGCCAATTCGATTTTGACATGGTTTATATATACGGATCCAGACTTAACCCTATAAGCGCCATTCGCGACTACAGTTGCCTTTGCAGCCGATGTAGATCAAGATCAGATTGCACAAAACGTGTAATCTGATATTTGATCTACACTGTCCGCTTTGCTGAGACACTGCAGAAAAAGAGCAACCACAAAGTTGCAATCTTCTTGGTTTATTCTACACTTAACCCTCAAAGCGCCATTCTAGACTATAGATGCCTTTGCGGCCAGTGTAGTTCAAAATCAGACTGCACAGAACGTGCAATCTGATCTTTGATCTACACTCTCCACTCTGCTGAGACACTGTAGAAAAAAAAAGCAACCACAAAGTTGCAACCATCTTGGTTTAAAATCTACACGGAAAATTTCAATTGGGTTTAACCTGCGCTTTACGTGCTAAGTTAAAAGGTATAAAACCGGAAGTGATAAATACACTGTTCAGTCCTTTTGACTCATTAGAGCATTCATCGTCAACAGGGTCACCAAGCCAGTAGTAATACCAATACCGATGGCGGCAAAAATGTCAAAATATCTCAGAAACTTTCGTAGATTCTTTTTCAATTTGCAAGAGTGTACTGCATTGGCCACCTTTGACGTACCGAGTTTTTGAAAATTAGAATAATAATTTTTTGGGGTGTCCTTATCTTTTTCGCCCTGGCCGACCTCCCATGCCAAAGATGGCGTCACTAGTACCAGGTTTGACTTGCTATTGCAGTACTTTTTCCCAGTACAGGTGCTCTTATGCACGGAATCGGCAATAGAAATGATCGGCGTATCTGTTTCCTGTGAAGCATCCTCGCAAATCCGGTTACTGGTTCCCGACGTTTCTGCCACGATCGGTTGAATAATCAAGCTAATCACGGAACCAATTACGGAAGCGAACGAAAGTCCAAGCATGATGGCGATGTACTCAACAATATATGGGTCATGCTCAGAGGTTCGCGGTAGATTGTCAGTAGTAAAGGTGAGCAGAACCATGTAGGACAAGAACACGGTGATGCTGAAACTAATCTTTTCACCAGAGCTACTCGGTACAATCAACACAAAACAGTTTAAAACAGATACAATAAGGATCGGCGTGATCAAAGCTTTGACGTAGTACCCTGGACGACGTTTGAGACTCATATGAAAGTGCATCAGCTGTAGATCGGCCACAGTAAATAAATGGGAACTGGTCGACATCACCTCCCATTGACCGTTCTCTGTAAAGCTATACATGCGTATAAAATTTTCCGGCATTGCAACTTTTATCATTCTACTAGTCTGTGCTCTTACTACAAACTGTATAGTACACGTTTGTTTGTCATATGGAAAGTACTCCGTATTCACTTTACATATTGTCTCCACGGTAGAAATCGGTTTCCAAGTGACATTGCCGTCGGAAGTCACCAGTAAGACTATCCTGTCGTCACCAAGTTCACCTATTCCACTCACAGAGTTTGACACAATTACATCAGGCAACCATAACTCCTTTTGTCTTAACACGGTTTCAGTCACATTTCCGTAAACAGTTGGATCCCACATCAAGTTCTTATCAGTCCACTTCAGTTCAATGCCAGCATTTGTCGTTACCGTTTCCTTGATCTCGTTAAATTCGATGATCGCTAGAAGGCTCATATACAAGTTAACATTAACGGGTTGGGAGTCATTTTTAGGTGCAACATTTTTGTTATAATTCAGCATTAAGTCACGCTGTAAGGTTGTCTCATTCATTGATGTACATCTAGTTATAACCGCTATAAAAAGTAAAGATGAAAATAATTCCATCCTGACGTTACTTCGGAAGAGTGGCATGACAGTAACTATCTTTCGCTTATTTATCAATTAAATACAACACTCATTAAAGGCACTTGCTGTGATCCGATTCCAAAGTAGTGTAAGCCGATAGATTTTTAGCTCGGCTATTTTCGAAGAAAACGTCGAGGTATTGTCATGGCCTTGTCGTCATCTGCGTCTACTTAGTTGTGGTGCAAAAACTTTGACAGTTTATAACATCTTTGTTACATGCATATCATTTTCAAGGTGTTTTAACTGACAATGTTTTCCTTCCTATGTTTGGGAAATATAATGTTAAGGTTCTGGTGTGAATACGTATCCTAGCATTTATCTTCTATATGTCAGCTGTATGCGCTGAACTGATACAGTTTAGGTTGTATCGATCTGTGAAGATATGATTACTCGTATAAAACTTTCTTATGTCAGTTAGCTTGTTTTCTAGGCGCCTTAGTCGGACAGATCTGTTATATTTTTTACGTTATTCATTATGATCAAGGGCATGAGAATGATGTTCATTTGAATATGTTATCCAAAATGTTATGTATTATGGGCCAGGGCCTTTTACAAGCAATAAGATTTATTGTATTGTATTGTATTGTACTGTATTGTCATTGTTTAAGATATTTACCCATACTTCAAACTTAGACTAGTTGTCATTTACCAAAAGGGTATCATATACAACAGGCCAAGGTTACCATCGAAATATTTTTTATATGTTATGCATTTTTTTCGACTTAGAATTTTCACTGAAAACAATCTATTTCTTGAAGCAACTGCAGCCAGGCGTATGCACCCATAAGTGGTAATCTTATTGTTAACTTACTACTGCATAAATACTTTTGTTGTGGAATTATTCGCACAGACACCGTGTATTGACACCACCTTTAATTTTAAATTATGAAACACAAAAAATCACGTGGGACCAATCAATTCACGGTATAAATCAATGACTTATGAAATGAAAAAATCCATTTCATTACCAGATAAATACCTGCTCATCGAAACCAAACGATACAAAGTAAACGTATATAGTTAATTACCGTTACAACATATTTCTAACTTTTAACGACCCGTAAAGAGAAGGCTTTTGAAATAATTGTGGGAAAAGGAGAAAATGCTGGTCACTAACATTTTCTCCTTTTCCCACAATGTTTTCTCTCCTATCAAAGACAGAAACAATCATTTTAGCAACATTTAATTTGTCGTTTGCAAATGCTTTGAATTTGGTCCAGTCTAAAAATTTGTCGTTTGGTAAAGAGTTAATTATCTTTACAACAGGTATCGGGAAGCAAAGTTTTACCTCTTAGTTGTTCAAATAGCTCTCAAAATTCCATTTGTTAATAAAACACTGTTTTGCAAACGTGAGTAAAGTCCATTGAGACTATCATTGTTTGATATGGCCATAGATTTTTTTTTCACTAAACCTAGAATGTTTTTATATTCACCCTGACACATATATCCCTTCACCAAGCGATCCCGGGTTTTAATACCATAAGTAAAATATTGTGGGAAAAGAAGGAAGGTAAAAAGTGCTTGAAACTAGCACCTTGTCCTTTTCCAACAAAGTGTTCAACCATACCAAACACAATTCCTATAATATTGAACAACATTTTAAAATATCGCCCGAAACTACTTTCAATTTGAACGCGTCTGTATTACAAATTACTTTCCCCGAATACGGTTTTAGCTTTTGATGGGTCGCATCCGGGTAGAGACGATCGCGAAAAAGTTTGTTTATATCTCCGCAGAGAAGTGGTGCGCTCGTTTAAACTCTCATTTTCTTACAAACTGACGACAAAACTAGAATTTTAACATACCTGTTGCCAACGTATTCAATAACTGTACGTTTCAGGTAGAAATAATTTTAGTTTAAATGCTAAACATAAGTAAAAACAGTTTAATTCAGCTTTTACCCGAGATGTACACTTCTCCCATAAGTAGACTCAAAATGGCCGCCAAGCATGATAAATTTCGTAAGCTTTTTTTTTTTAACGACTTTTATAAGGCCTTTAGATAATGAAAATGAAACATTTAATAATTTGTCCTTGGTCATGTATATCACTAAAAGTCAATGGTATTTCGCTGTAATACAGATTAAACCTACGAAACAGAAAGTTAGTACAGCGCTGTAGCTTTTCTACCGGAAAAATCACGATGGACTTGAGACGGTACGGTGCACAATAAACATCCAAACATAAAAAGAAACATCGTAAACGTCTCGTTATTGAAACTTGGCGTGTCTTAGATCTAGTTTCAACATTTCACTATCGCCGGTAGCTTACTTAGCTTTGGCGACCAGCAGCACAGAACACCCACTCTGGTGACGCAGCTTCATTGTCGACCAATTCATTCAGGCTAGCCGTTATTTATCAACTAGTCTGAATTGCATTTCTGGTCCCATTTCAAAATTTTGTTGACACCAGAAAGGAAAATGATATCTAGTATTCTAAACCATTTGGTTAACCAGTCAGAAATTATGTTAAATCTTCCTTGAAATTTAGTAAATTCTTGAGAATTAGACTTGGAATGCATTGATGAGAGGTTGGGAAATAGGGTCCCTGATCATTCACCGGAAACACCTTTTATTTGCGGTGAAAAAAAGAGTATAACTAAGCCATGTTCTGTGAAAAGGGGGCTAATGCATCTGCAAAAAGAACCTACCCAGTCAGTGTGCGCAGGCTGACCAAGATCAAAACATTTTGCTATTAGTCAATTTTTCGCATGTCAAAGGACATTCTACCACATTATTCAGTCGGGTGTAAAAAACGGATTTGATGGATCCGTAGTTATGTGACAATTTGCTATGTACAGTGCATTACGGAGATACATTAAGGATAGGGCACCCTAATGGGATTCGTGTAACATGGCCTCTTATCGCCAAAATCATACGGATTCGGCTAAGACTCGGGGTAATCTCTAATCGATGCGAGGAAGCAGCTTCTATCGGGCGATCGATTACGGATTACCCGAGTCTTAGCCGAATCCGTCCGTTTTTTTCGGCAATGAAAGGCGATGTTACACCAATCCCATAAGGGTGCCCTATCCTTAAACCTCTTTTGCCAAAGCATTGCACACATATATTTAGCGCCGAAAGAATTTATCGTGTATCAGTTGCAATTTAAACATAGAATGAAAATCAATAGAATAATAATATGGCTTACAATACGCGAAAAGGGGCATTCGGACATTTGCGTAAAGTGTCGTCTCGGATCAGCCTGCGCAGTCCGCGCAGGCTGATCCGAGACGGCACTTTACGACTACACTAGATTTTGTCCTTCAGAAGACCTGCGCAAAACAGAAAATTACATAAAAACGGAAAGTATCGTTTTGGATTAGCCTGCGCCGACTGCGCAGGCTGATCCGAGAAGACGCTTTACGCAAATGTCCGAATGCCCCTTTTTGCGTGTTGCAGGTCGTATGATACACGTATTGCAATCGTTTCCCCCCATCAATGCCTTATTGAAGACTGAGTAGTTTTAATATCCCACAATTAATTTGTTGTCTGCTAAACTGAAACAGAAAACGAAATCATCATTCATTTGGGAGTACATACTTAAAATTCAAAAATCATTGTGACAACTGGCATTTCTAACAATTTGTTAACAATGCACTCAAATACGTTTTCAATACACATGCTCTGTGAAAAGGGGGTTTGGTCAGCCTTTTCAGTCCCAGGGTCGAAACTTTTGACGATTTGTAAATTTTCTGCATGTTCAAGTCCATTCTACCTAATGTTTCAGTTGGTTTTTGGTCAGACAAAATGAATTTTATAGACAATTATATGGCGATTTCCTTGGTATAATTCTTCACGGAAATGCGTTAAAATACATTCTGTCATAGAGGATCACTCATTTATCGATTGAGCCTCCTTCATGCACATTAACCATATTTCAAAGCAGCGATTTTATTTCATGAGATAATGAGTTTTTAGCTCACCTGAGCACGAAGTGCTCAAGGTGAGCTTTTGTGATTGTGCTGTGTCCGTCGTGCGTCGTGCGTCGTCCGTCGTCAACCTTTACCTTGTGTTCGCTCTAGAGGCCACATTTTCAGTCCGATACTCATGAAACTTGGTCAGAATATTTGTCTTGCTAATATCTCGGACAAGTTCCAAAATGGGTCATATCAGGATAAAAAACTAGGTCGCTAGGCAAAATCATAGAAAAACCTTGTTTACGTTCTAGAGGTCACATTTTTGGTCCAAAACTCTTGAAAATAGGTCAGAATGTTTGTCTTGATGATATCTCGTCTTAGTTCGAAAATGGGTCATGTTGGATCAAAAACCAGGTCACTAGGTCAAATCTTTGAAAAACATTGTGTACCCTGTAGAGGCCATATTTTCAGTCCAAAACTCTTGAAAGTAAGTCAGAATGTTTGTGTTGATGATATCTCGGACAGTTTCGAAAATGGGTCATGTCGGATCAAAAACTAGGTCACTAGGTCAAATTTAAAACCTTGTGTACGCTCTAGAGGCCACTTTTTCAGTCCAAAACTCTTGAAAGTTGGTCAAAATGTTTGTCTTGATAATATCTTCAATGGGTTTGAAAATGGTTCATGTCAGGTCAAAAACTAGGTCAAATCTTTGAAAAACCTTGTGTACGCTCTAGAGGCCACATTTTTGGTCAAAAGCACTTGAAAGTTGGTCAAAATGCTTGTCTTGATGATATCTCATACAACTTTGAAAATGGGGCATGTTTGGTCAAAAACTAGGTCCCTAGGTCAAATCTAAAAGAACCATGTGAACGCTCTAGAGGCCATATTTTCAGTTCAATACTCATGAAACTTGGTCAGAATGTGTGTCTTGATGATTTCTTGGACAAGTTTGCAAATGGGTCATGACAGGTCAAAAACTAGGTCACTGTTCAAATCATACAAAAACCTTGTGTACCCTCTAGAGGCCACATTTTCAGTCAAATACTCATGAAAGTTGGTCAGAATGTTTTTCATAATGATATCTTGAATGAGTTTGAAAATGGGTCACATGGGGTCAAAAACTAGGTCACCGGGTCAAATCTTTAAAATAGCTTGTGCAGCTTTAGAGTCATCATTTTCTGTCCAGTACTTATGAAAATTAGTCGGAATGTTTGTCTTGATGATCAATATGATGAAATTGAAAATGGGTCGCATTGGGTAAAAAACTAGGTCCCCATGTCAAATCTTGGAAAAACCTTGTGTACACTCTAGAGGCCACCTTTTCTGTCCAATACTTATGAAAGGTGGTCAGAATCTTTGTTTTGATAATATCTACAATGGGAAAATGGGCTATGTTTGGTTAAAAAGTAGGTCACTGAGAGAAATTCTAGAAAAAGCTTGTGTATAAGCTAGAGGCCAAATTTTCAGTCCAATAATTATGAAAGCTTGATAGAATGTTTGTCATAATATCTCGAAAGGGGTTGAAAATGGATCATGTTCGGTCAAACGACTCAGCTGAGCGACTTCAGGGCCATTATGGTCCTCTTGTTTCAAAGTACTCAAGGTAATGAGAACCAAACTATTAGAGCCATGTTCTGTGAAGAAAGGAGCTTAATGCATCTGCAAAAAGTATCGACCCAGGTCAGTCTGTGCAGTACGCGCAGGCTGACCTAGGTCGAAACTTTTTGCTATCAGTCAATTTTCTGCATGTCAAAGGATGAGTCTACCTCATGCTTCAGAAGGTTGTTAAACAAAGTGGATTTCATGGGTCCGAAATTATGTGATTACTTGCTTGGTATAATGTATCACAGAGAACATCTCTCATTTATGTGATAGTCAGACCCTCATTCATGCATATTAACTATATTTCAAAGCCATCGGCAGCAATTATGTGTCGGGTGGCAAGGAGAATTTCAAAGCACTCAAGGACCTGAGAGCCAAATTATTTATTTGCATGGTGTGTACACCAGTTTCAGCAGGATTTTATATTTCAAGGTGGTAGGGGCACCTTTTCACGCGTGTTAGGTGTCTTAGTACTATTGGTGAAGGGATGCTAAGAGCTACCAGCTAACCAGCCCGAATAGCTCAAGTTGTAGAGCAAAGGACTCGTAAATGTCAAATCTCGGGCCACATGAGGGTGTTGGTTCGGGCCCCACGGCTTGCCAATCAAAATTACTAATCGTCTTTCAGATGAGACGTTAAACCGAGGTCCCGTGTGACGATGCTATACACCGAACACGTTAAAGAACCAAGCGTAACTTAGGACGGGTTTCTTCTTGTATCTTGTACCATCCCCGTAACATGATTAAAAACCTTCATGGGACATCGCCCATATGGACAAACGGTGGCAACGATAAATAAACGGAAAGTCATTCAAAAAAAGCTAACCCGTGGACAAGTGACAGTCTTATTTGGTTTTGAAATTCGTGTTACTTTGAAAGTACACTTTTACTTTGTAAGCTTTTCCGTTACTATCGTCGAGGAACGGTTAGGAGCAACTATTGGGACAGGTTTAAAAATGGTTTGAGAATAAGACACAGGCTATTAGTCAAGTTAATCTATTTTACGTCGATTTTGGATTTAGTAATCCAGCTTATATCAATACTTCCAGTTTCTATTCGTGGAGCTCTTCAAGTCGCGTTTAGACTTACTAACGGGACCATGCGTAAATAAAAATCAACGGCATCACAAATGAAGTTCAATAAAACGCAGCCACCTATACTTACTGAGGTACATTTCATTGCGATGTAGTGACTAAGAAGTATATCCATGCTTTCATCTCTCGTTTTCTTTTCCCGTTTTAGGATAGTAGACGATTGGCTACGTTACGGACACCGTGTAGGTTCCGCCAAAATCGCGCTGTCTCGCAATAGACTTATTCACTTTCTTTCCATAACATATGCACAAGTTGGCTTCTTTTAAAAAGAAGCCAGGAGAGGTCAGCAACAATGTTTTCAAATAGTATATTGGCTATTACTTTCAATATATTTTGGTACATGTAAACAAACAAGTGAGGCATTCAATGAATGAGGGAAAAAAAACGCTGCGTAAAAACCTGTCATGCATTACATGACAGTCACATGACCTTCCTCCCGCGTTTTCAAGTCGCGTGATCTTTTCCCGCGGTGTTCTTTCTTTCTTTTTGTAAGGGAAATGTTTTTCTATTCTTTTTGCTTAGATTTAGTTGCTGAATAATAAATACAGTATTATTGTAGAGGTCATCTGTAATCAAATCAGTACAACAAATCTCTTTTCAAATCCGACATATAAAAACAAACCGTGTCTATTTCCTATTTCCGTGTTTTGATTTCGGTTTATTTATAAAACCATGACGAAACAGGCTGTGTCTCAGAACAATTTCGCAAAGAAGATGGATTTAGACACCAATACTGTATTTAAGGCAGTCTGCCTTTTTACCTCACCACTGTTAGTGTCGCACCACTGCGAGACTGCTTCCTGGTCGTATTATCAAAAGTAGTTCCATCTGAAATTCTGCAGTAGCACTTTTGTTGCACTGTTTCATGGAGCTAAGAGGGCTCAGTGATAATTTAGATTTACTTCAAATTTAAGCAGTGGGGGACCACTTAGATGTGTTTTTATTGTAAAGAGAGTGGACTATTTTATGTCACTGGAGGAACAAAAAATTGGGGTCATGGGGGTGAACGAGTGTTTTTGAGAGGGAAAATTCTAGGGTGAACGTGTTTGTTGGGATTTAGCGAAAAACGCAATCGGTTGACATGTTGTTTTTAATGCATTGTTTTGAAGGACTAAGGACGTACTTTAGACAGCAAGAGACGGAAAAGCAAAAGGTTTGCCATTAAGCGATCTGTGAAGTTTCAAAGATGGCCAGTTTCACTCTATTTTCAATATGGCCAAAAACCAGTGGTGTGACACCTGTTGGAAAGGCACCTGTAAACAGTTTGCTTCCAATTAGCCATGTCAAAATTAGAAATAATTGAGAAAGGTAGGTTTTCAATGCAATGTTGATAAGAAGAGTAGTTGTTACACCCATGAATTGTGTTAGATTAGGGTAAAGAAGCATTTGGTTTGTCTATGAAACAGGAGGTAATGACCTTTCCTTCTTTGTTCTATAGTTTTGACCCCAAATGCGAAAGTGAGCGGTCATGGAGCTAGTGACTGTTTTTAGCCGCGAAAATAGGGGTAGGGTCAGGGCACGAAAGATTAAGAAAAAACGGCATGGTAACGTGCTACTTTGGATTTTATCCCCAGATTATGTGTTGTTTTGAGTTTCAATTTAGCTTGGCATTTTCAGGCTAGCTTCCTGGGTTTGCATTGTGTGAATTTTGGAAAATAGGCTAAAATGGCATATTTAGTCAGTTTTTTTTCCGACCATGCCACTTGCCTGTATTGATCAGTGTTTTCACTATTGCACAAGGTGAACATGATTTATTGATAAAATCTAAAGAATTAGGATTGTGCTGTTGCATTTAAGTGCTCTTTATAATTTCAGGCTGATTATATAGACCTTTGTTTGAGGAAGTTCTGTTTGGAGTGCTGTCGACAGAGACCAGTTTAGCTGAAAACCGTGTTCTGCTACCAAAGGCCTCATAACCTCTCCAATGAGAGTGCACAAAGAGAGATATTTCTATCGGCCTGGCTATAATAAGTATTACTCTAAGTAATCTCTTCTTGGAAATCTTACCAGTCATGCTGTGCGTAGTACACAAAATTGACCCCGCTCATTTTAAGGTTTGGACACAGAATTTCTGGTATGAGAGGTCGTCGTTCTACGCCTATAATGTCGTCAGTCTCTTGGTATTATTAATTCTTTGTTTAGCTCCTCGACAAACGATAAACTGTTAGACTTGTCCAACATGGAGGCACTTGCAGACGACAATATGAATGTGGCTCAAGTGATTGGATTTGTCTTTGATAGGATAGAAAACACTGTGGGAAAAGGAGAAAATGCTGGTAACCAGCATTTTCTCCTTTTCTCAGAATGTTTTCAAAAGCTTTCTTTCCCAATGACATTGAAAACTCGGAATTATGAGATAAAGGAGAACTGGCTGTCAGGCACGTATCTGTCTTCGATTTTAAGTATTTTTTAAAAGCTTTTTATTTGCGGTCTACTTTGATTTTTTATCTGTGTTCAGAAATACGACGCGTAACATGATGCTTTGTGTACATTGAACGAGAAACAATGTTTACAGAGACTGATAAATACCGGTACATTTTAAACCCTTGACCCTTTGACTGGTAAGTGTGACTCAAGGACCTTTTGCGGACAGTGTAGATCCAAGATCAGACTGCACTGAATGTGCAGTCTGATCTTGGATCTACACTGTCCGATAAGGAGATGTTTTTCCCTCAAAATTATCACTGAAATAGTAAAAAAAATTTTTTTTACTGTTGGCTTGAAAGTTTGATTTCACTTCTTTAGCAAGTTAAGGGTTAGATACCGAACGATAGGATTTTGACGTGTCGAATTTGACAGCATTTTCTCCTTTCCCCACATTTTTTCCATAGCTTTAAACCCCACCCCCCCCCCCTTTGCTGACATTTTTCCACCATGTTGAATGCTACTTTTGACCAGATACATGTAGTTGGAAAGAAAAACAAATCTCGTTACCTTTTCCCTTAATGTTTTCGCATGTATTTAAATAATCAATCCCTTTTTTCTTGATCACTGATGATTATCTTAGGCGCTTAGGAGTTATACAATGTCAAGTCTTTTAATTCTTTACCAAACGATCCCGAGTTATAAAGACACTTAGAAATAAGGCTTTTGAAAACATTGTAGGAAAAAAAAAAGGAGAGAGTGCTAGTAATCAGTGTTTTCTCTTTTTTTGTACAACGTTTTCTACTCTTCGGGAAAAAAAAGTTTGAGACACGCTTATTATGTCGTCTGCAACTGCCTTCAATATAGACAAGTCTAAAATTTGTCGCTTGGTAAAGAATTAATACTGGCCATTAATGACAATGTACACAAATCTAACAAGCCATCATTTTAGGGCTGTTGACCATATCAAATTACATTTTATGACAAACTTGTTTCTTTTTTCCGTTGAGATTACAGATAAGCCTTAACGCTTTAACTGCCCAGGAAAAAAAAGTTGGTTTTTGGGACAGTGTAGATTCATAATCAGTGGGCACGAACCGCGAAGCCAGGTCGTGAATTTTGCACCATGCAGTAAACTACTTTGGTCACAACGACATTTACTTTACCTGCACTTCGTGACTTATTTCTATGAAACGAAAATGTTCATTTTATTAAAGGGGAAAATTTAGGGTAAAGGGAATGCATTGCGAAATAGTTTTGAGCTTCAACAGTAGTGTTTTGAACTTCAAGAGAATAAAACAGTTGGTAACTTCAAAGATGATAACTCAATAGTTCGCGTGGAGTTAGTGCTGTGACTGACGTTTCGTCTTTTAAAATGTTAATACTTAGGCTGCTAAGCGCGACTTTGTGGGCTTTTGCGGGCAGTGTAGATTCAAGATCAGACTGCACAGGTCGTGCAATCTGATCTTGGGGCTACTGTCCGATACCTTGAGATTTCTCCGACAAGCAAAATTTTTAACCTTTGCAGTGGTCGAAGTTTATATATTTGGCGCTGAGCTTAAGAGTTTACAGTAACTTCATGTAGTTTTGCGAGTACTGTAGATCAAGATCATACTGTACAAAATGCACCGTCTGATCCGTGATCTCTACTATTCAGTGTTTTAAAATATACTACCGAAAATTATAGTTTAATTATATTTTTAAAGAGAGAAAATGTCGATTTAAATCATTCAACAGCGATTAAGTTGAAAAGGAATGGAGTCTTTACCACACGACAATATTTTTGGATGGTACAAATTCAAAGCACGACAAATTAAATGTGGCTTTAATGATTGAATTTGCTTCTGAAAGGTCAGAAAATTACTGTTTTTGATAGGTTAGAAAACACAAATGGGTAAAGGAGAAAATGCTGGTTACCAGCATTTTCTCCTTTTCCCACAATGTTTTCAAAACCTTATTTCTTAGGGTTGTTAAAACTCGGGATTGTGTGGTAAAGGATTATTTTTTTCAATAGTGTAGTAGTTGAAAAAGGAATTTAAAACATTTATTTTAAACGAAATACACAGCTAACCAGAACATAGCGAATCACAATGAACAAGACCAAGTTTGTTCTCATTCTTGTGGCACTAACCATGGACCATTTACCGCTTCATCAGTGCTTTAAACACGATATAGAAACAGTCGTACAACAGCATATTTTACATGGATATGACAAAGACGTGGCCCCTCTAGTCAGCGATGAACCATTATCCGTGAATCTTTCTTTGACCTTACTTTCAATCACTAACTTTGACGAAGTTGAAGAGGTGTTACAAACCAACGGCTTATTTGAGATAGCGTGGACGGATGTGAGGCTCGCTTGGAATAGTACAAACTTTTCCAATCTCTCAGAAACAGTATTGAAACAAGAGAAGCTCTGGGTGCCGGATATTACTATTGGTAACTCGGTGAAGGAATTCAAACCTCTGGGTAACCCTGATATGTACCTGGAGGTTGATTCCACTGGACTTGTGTACTGGGAACCCGTCATGACCATGGACACAATGTGTATAGTCTATACAAGATACTTTCCTTTCGACGCGCAAACATGCACAATATCGGTCATGCCATGGTTACTTCCGGCAGAAAGATTTCATTTGGTTGGGGATGGCTTCAGGATTATCCCATCGAATGGAAATGGGCATTGGGCGATTATATCTTCTGACATTGGAACCTTGAGGGCGAACACGGGACTTAGTTTTGGCATCACTTTAAAGCGCAAGACCGATTACTATATAATGACTTTGTTATTACCTATATTTGCTGTGTCCCTGCTAACTTGCTTCTCGTTTTTGGTTCCCAGGGACTCGGGAGAGAAAACCAGTTATAGTGTTACGGTATTTCTGTCCTACATGGTTCTAATGAGCTTCATCAAGGACAATCTCCCGAGAACATCCACGGAACAACCGGTTCTTGTTCTATACATCGGCGCCATGTTGTTGTTTGCATTAGCGTCAGTGATATGGTCCATTGTAACTGCCTTTTTCGCCTTTAACTCTTCATCTAAGACCTCTAAAAATACCAGAGAAACCAATGGAGAGAATGGAAAAGTAGCTGGTAATCGAGACGGAGACGAACACGATTTGAAAATGCTCCAACGATTGGAACAGCACTGGAACGCAATGTATTTATCATACAAAAGTTTGTCGAATGCATCGGATAACATGGACCGGAAGCATTCTGTAAATGATGTCGCAGTTTTTAATGTGGAAAAGGCACCCAAAGCTCGCAAGAATGATGATGAGACGAAAGGAAAAGGATCTCTCTGTAAAGGAAGATACAAAGGACGATGTTACAAAAATTTGGAATGCTTCATGTTTGTGGGAGCACTATTGGCTACATGTATACTAACGCTTTTTACCGTCTTTTCTCTGATGTACCAGAATTGAGATGTAAAAATAATGTTCCAATGTGTCGTTTAAGCGCTTTATCACACAATCCCGGGTTTAAATGGTCAAGAAAGAAAAGGGGCTTCTGAAAACATTGCGGGAAAAGGTGAAAATGCTGGTAACCAGCATTTTCTCCGTTCCCCATAATGTTTTCTAACCTATCAAAAACAGTAATTTTGAGTTAAGCTATATTTAACCATAGTCTGCAAAGCGCGACTCGGGGCGCTTTTGCGGACCGGTAGATCAAGATCTGACTGCACACAACGTGAAAACTGATCTCTTACTTACATTGTTCGATACGTTTTTTTTTTACTTTGAAATTAACCTTGAAACCGCAATAATTTTGGTTTTTTACGATTGGTTTGAAATGTTTGTTTCATTTACTTATTTAACTGTTTTCGGATTAATTTGTCATCTGCAAGTGCTTTGAATTGGGTTGAGTCCGAAATTTTGTTGTTTGGAATTCTTTCTGGATAACGACTGATTGAATGGTGTTTTACGCAGCTATAATACTATTTCAGTCATATCATGGCGGCAGCTCTCATATTCACCTAGCTCCTTGGATTTCACCAGCACTAGGCTGGGGCCCTGAAGAGTCTTGTCCAAGGAAAATCCCACGGACAACCCAGCGGATCAGGTGGGGCTCGAACCCGAGGCCTTCAGGTTACAAGCCCCACAGATTACCACTGAGCCACGCAGGACCCTCTAGGTAACGAAGATGATTGCTTATTCGACATTTTAAGTTATAATTCAGTTGGTATGTATGTATTGATTGATTGTATGGTGTTTAACGCCGTTTTCAACATTTTTTTCAGTTATATCGCGGCGGCCAGTGCACCTATCCATGCTTTCCCGGAGTCTCTTTTACCAGTACTCTGCACAATTTTCTTTCCAAGCCACTGGCTGCTTTCTCACATAATCATTGTCGAAACAATGGTCAGTGGTGGGAGAGGAATGAATCCTGTCGTAATGACTATCATCAATCCTTGGAAAGAAATTGGCCGAGCCGGGGGGTCGTAGCCAGGGATCGAACCCTGGACCCCGTGTTCTCAAGTCCTGCACGCTACCGACTGAGCTACCGGGGCTCGGCTAGTTGGTATGTAAACGTACATCTAAACCATTATTTCTTTACCAGAAGACACAATTTTAGCCTTGTCCAATTTGAAAGCATTTCCAGATGACAAATCAAATGCTACTCAAAACATGAAATTCATCTTTCACAAAGAAGAAAACATAATTGGAAAAGGGGAAAATGCTGGTCATCAGCATTTTCTCCTTTTCCCAATTTGTTTTCTAAGGCCTTCTTTGTTAAGGTCGTTAAAACTAAGAATTGTGTGGTAAAGATTTAACCCATAGGCTGATAAGCGTGACTCACTGACCTTTTGCGTACAGTGTAAATCAAGTTCAGACTGCACAAATCGTGCAGTCTGATCTTTGATCTACGCTGTCCGATATATCCAGGCATACCCCCCCCCCCCCAAAAAAAAAAAAAAAATCTTTTAAAATAGCAAAATTTGGGATTTTACCATCGGCTTAAAAGTTTCATAACATTTATTCAGCAGCATAAGGTTAAAGAGGAAATCGTCGTCTTTGGGTAGTAGACAAAATGCGTGCTTGATTCGATTAACCAAGAGATACAACCCTCATTCTTTACTAGATCTTCATGTTCGTTTATTGCTGTGGCTGCAAGAGTTATCCTTCTTTTCTTCGACGTCAAACGTTCTTATTGCGTGACTGGTTGCATGGTGTTTAACGCCGTTTTAAACATTAATTCAGTTGAACACGGCGGCAAGTATTTCCTGGGGCTTCTTTTTACCAGCACTTCATATAATATTCTTCCCAAGCCACTGGCTGATTTCCCCCATAACCATCGTCGAAAGAACGATCAGTTGGGAGAGAGGAATGAGTTTTGTCTCAAGGACTATCGTCGATCATTGGAAGGAAATTGGCCGAGCTTAGTATTCAAACCTGTGAACCCCTTGTCTCGGTCCTGCACGCTACCGACTGCGCCATCGGAGCCTGGCTCAAACGACCCTGAGAAGACGGCTCTTGAAAACACTGTCGAAAAAGAATAAAATGCTAGTTAGCAGCATTTTTGCCTTTTTCCCGTATTATTTTAACCCTTTCGGTGCCATAGGCGAAAACAGTGACTTTTGCGGACGGCATAGATCAAGATCAGACTGCACATAATGTGCAGTCTGATCTTTGATCTATACAGTCCGCTTATGTAGGCAAGCCTATACAATCAAAATCTTTGTAAGTTTCAATGGATTGTATTTAGAGCCATCAAAAGAGGTCGAATTTATTTATTTGGCTCTGAAAGAGTTTTAAACCAAACCTTAAAGAAAATCTAATCATATAAGCTGTATTTAAGTTTTGGAGGGGTCCTGCGTGGCTCAATAGTAAAGTGTAGGACATGGAGGCCCCGGGTTCGAGCCTCACCGGATCCTCTGGATTTTTTCTTGGAAGTGCCCTTGGGCAAGACACTTCAGAGCACTAGCCTAGTACTGATGGAACCCAGGAAATACAAAAATATGTGAACTGTCGCAGTTATATGACTGAAAAAATTGTTGAAAGCGACGTAAAAAAAATTCAATCAATTAATTGAGTTTTGGTCTGCAAATAGATCTACTGTCAACTTGAATCAATCAAAAATTTTGTCGTCTAAAAATTGTTCAGTGAAATCAAAGTACTCACATATAATTTGTTGGTAGATATCATACATACTTGGTATGTAGGATCTTACATAAGTTGGCGTTTAAGAAAAAATTCTAGTTTGTCCTTAAGCGAGCTTTTCGCAAGTTTTGTAGCATTCGGTTTTAAAGAGTTTATTTTTCATATGAAACGCCCACTTGTCAGATTTTATTTTGCAACTGTTTCGGAAGTTTTCCTTGAAAAATCTTTAGATCTTATGAGAATCCAATATATTCATGAATAAGACCGAGTCACTGCCTGGACAAAAGTTTACGTTCCGAGCTCGAAATAGTTCCAAGGAAGCTGACAGATAATTTTTTTTTTATCTTAAATCTGAAAACAATACAAACCTTAGCCACAATTATCATTTTCTTAGTTGAAGTGGTCAGAAAATTTGTGTCGGAACTTGGTTTGGAAATAAAGGCAAGAATACAATGTTTTAACAAATGACGTCACCTTAAGCTCCTTTATGACGTCACAAAACCTTATCAAACGTGTGTAAGATAAGAAAATTCGTAGTATTTTAGCTATATTACAATGGAAACAAGGGAGACTATGTAACAGATATAATAATTTTTCCTTTCTTTTTTTTTTATATAGAAATGTTACTGCACTATTTGTCAAAGACATCATCCATTTGAACAAAAAAACTTGACATTAACCGAAATGCTCGAACTATCGAACGTTCGAGCAACCACGGTTATGAGACATCTACATTATCTTTGTCTCCGCCCTTTTCTTCTGTGTATACATACAATCCATAAACATTCGTGGCATAACAGTGCTTTATCACTTAGTCAATATTAACCCTTTACCATACAAAATTTTAGACTGGTCCTTACTGACAGCATTTGTAGACAACAAATTAGATGTTACTCAAGTAATGGGATTTGTATTCAAAGAGGAAAAATGTGGAAAAGCAAGAAATGCAGGTTAAGCTTTTCATTTTTTGCTTTTCTAACAGTGTTTTTCAAAGCTTTCATCTGAAAGGCGCTTGTTACACGAGATTGTTTGGTAAAGTGTTTACCCTTAACATAGGATCCCGGTTTTAAACGATCCTCATTTTGCAAACATTTTGGGAAAAGGTGAACATGCTGGTAACCAGCATGTTCACCTTTTACCACAATGTTTTCTACACTTACAAAGACAAATGCCACCATTTAAGCCACGTTTAATTTGTCGTCTTAAAATGGTTTCAATTTGAACTAATCTAAAACTTTGTTGTTTGTTAAAGAGTAAACTCTTAGAACTTTATGTAAATAACGTTTGTTTTCAGTCAGTTAGCAAAACCCATCTGTAGCAATTTTAAATCTGGGTTGACGGGAGTATTTCCTACCTGTTAACAGACAGTATAGGCCCGAGATAAGACTGATTATTCTGTGCAGTCCGATCTTAATCTACTGTACAGTACCCACAAAACCATCTCAAGTCGCTCTCAGCACTTGTATAGTTTATACTAAACACTTCAGGTAAATTAAGCATACACTTGCAAAACCGCCTTGCAGCAGTCTTCAAATTAGTTTGTACAGAATTTGTATTCGTGATAATGTTGATCAATGATGAGGCTGCGCGTTCTGTGTAGTCTGATCTCGCTCCACACTCTCCATAAAACCTTTAGTGTTGTCCCTAGCATGCGAAGCGTTAACAATGTAGATTTTTTTCACAGTCAATGCGTCATACAGCTTGAAATCCTATTAGACATCCTCTGTATGTTCTAATTACTGACAGAACCTGTGTTTTCTGTCAATTTTTGTGCTGTCGCTGAATTTACGTCTTACTGCTCTCTAAACAGAGAGTCGCTGTGCCGCCAGAGGCTAAGTAACAACCGCTTAGCAAAGCGCATACGTCGGTCTGACGAACTGAAAAATAGCTCTTTAGCATCCGAAAATTTTTGCTGTACCACGGAATGCGTGTCTGATCAACACTGGGAAAGACGATTGGCTGGCTGGCTGGTTGGCTGGCTGGTAGGCTGGCTGGCTGGCTTGCTGGAGGGCTTGCTGGCTGGCTGACTTGCTTGATGGCTGGCTGGCTGGCTGGCTGGCTTGATGGTTGGATGGCTTGACGGATGGCTTGACGGATGGCTTGATGGATAGATAGATGGATGGATGGATGAATGGATGAATGGATGGATATAGTCGGTTGCCGGACAAAATGGATTTTATGGATCCATAATTATGTGATGACTTTCTTGGTAGGCAATAATTCATCACGAAGATGCATTAAACCCCTTTGTTCAAGAGCATTGATTGATTGATTGATTGATTTATCGATTTATTGATAGACTGATTGATATTTAACTACAATAATCCGTACTCGAGTAAGGCAGGTTAAAGGTGGGTATTTAGATTTTTCACATCTCACCAAATTAAGAAATATATGTATCACTGAAATTTATATGAAAAAACAATACAAATCATCAATAATTAAGAATCATAAAATTACAAAAAAAAATTTTTTTGATGATGTTCCCTTAAAAGGCTACGTAGCCTCTTAAGGTATTTTTAGATTTCGCGCCAAAAATCAAAAAGCATTGTGGGAATGTCAAGTGACTGGCACGTGATTAATGACGCTTAAATTCCATAACATAACAAACATGCAATTATTTTCCATAATGTCTTCTTCGGACGCTATGTTTGAAGCTTCGTCTGTGTATTTCCGGTATGTAAATGAGCGAGTTGCTCATGTAAAAATAGACCGTGTTTCCCGTCGGTGTCGACCTGGGCCGTAGTAAATCTCTAATTTCTCTTGTTGTCGGATGGTTTTCGACTACTGGGGTTTTATGAATGAAAATTAAAAGGCTTTGGGAGTATAGGGATGATTTTTTTGTATTTTTGTAAAATTTTCGTCCCAAAATCTGAAGGGCCACCTTTAAAGGTCGATTTGACTTAAATGCCATGCATAAACAACGTCTTGGTACCATAAAGGGCTGACTCATAAGAGAGACCTGCGGGGTCGGATATGTGTAACTGGGTTTCCATGGTATTTTACCTGCCCCTCTGTCTTGATGTAATGAAATGTGTAACCCTTTACCAGGCGATCCCGAGTTTATATGATCGTCAGAGTCTGCTTTTGAAAACATAGTGGGAAAATGAGAAAATGCCTGCGACTAGCATACTGTCATTTTCCCACACTGTTTTCTGCCCTTTCAAAGACACATCTAATTATTTGAGTAACATTTGATAAAGACTTACCCTTATCCTGCTAAATAGAAAAAAAATGAAACTTCGAAGCCGACAGTAAAATCCCAAAAATATTGCTGTTTGAAAGGTATTTTTGGAGGAAAGATACCCCCTTATCGGACAGCATAGATCCAAGATCAGACTGCACGTTCTGTGCAGTCTGATCTTTATCTACGCTATCCGCCCAAGGTCAGTGAGTCGCGCTTAGCAGCCTAAGGGTTGAAATAAGGTATAGGAGATGTTTATTTATAGAACACTAGGTCGACACGCTCTGCTTTACAACAATTAACTCGTGACTCAATAGATACACTCGAGAATGCAGAAGATAGAATTCCAGCAACACCTTTCACTTCAAGCCTCATGTTTCCACGTAATACCTACAAAAAATATCAGGATACAAAAAGAAAACGCCACATTTATGAAAGACTGTCCAATAATGTATTTACAAAACAAGAGAATTTAAGACGTCTTGTCCAAATTGAAACCATTTGCAAACGACAAATCAAATATCACTCAAATGATTGAGTTTGTCTTTGATTGGGTAAAAAACACTGCGGGAAAAAGGAAAAATGCTGCATGGTTTCCAGCATTTTCTCCTTTTCCCACAATGTTTTCAAAAGTCTTTTCATCAAGGTAGTTGTAACCCGGGATTGTGTGGTTAAAGGGTTAATACCGATGGAACCGAGGCCCAGTCACTCAGGATCGTCCAGGGCTCGTATTCCAGAGGTTGCAGGATCGAATCCTCCCTCGGAAAAAAAAAAAACCCTTTTCCATCAACTGATGTCAGTTGATGATGGATGTAATTTTGATCACATCGTTAAACATTATTAGCCGCGCTCTTTGAAACAGAGGGGTTTGAAGCATCTTGGTAATGCAATACACGAAGTAGGTCGTCATATTATTATGATTAAAAAAAAATTCATTTTGTTAAACAATCGACTGAGTCGTATGGCTGAATGGTCCCCGGACATGCAGAAAATATTGAAATCGCAAAACATTTCGACCCATGTCAGCCTGAGCGGACTGCAGAGGCTGACAGATCGATAGTTTTTGTTGATGTATTAAATCCCCTTTTCACAGACCATGACCCGTTTGTCTTACCCCTTTGGCAATTTTGTATCAGAATTTTCACCAGGTGCTGAAAATGTGGCAATTTGCACGCGGGATAATGACGTCATGATAGAATGCAGTCTCCGGGGGGAGAAATCGTTTTCCCAGGACTCTTCTCCTTTCTCTCCTCCACCTCCCCCTTAAATGTTGCCCCGCCCCCACGAGGCAAGGTGTATTGAGTCTCGGCTATATTTGTGTATTGGAATGCTGCACACAATGATTCCAGATGATGAGTAAATGAGAGTCATTCCTGGGTTTTTTTTACTCATGTGAGTTTTCGAGGCTAGACAGGTATAGAGTTGGAGAAAAATAACGCACGATGATACACAGATAACACAGATAACATTGGCTGTATTTGAACGATGCGCTGGCAAAAGGGAGCTTAAAGCATCGGAGCCGTAATGCATTATACCAAGAAAAGTATCACATAGTTATGGATCTATAATATATAATTTGTCTTACAACCGGCTTTATCCTAAGATTGAATGGTCCTTGGATATGCAGAAATTTTACCCATAGCAAAAAGTTTCGACCCATGTCAGCCTGCGCGAAATGCGCAGGCTGACATGGGTCGATACTTTTTTGCAGATGCATTAAACCCTCCTTTTCACAGAACATGGTTCTTTTATTAATCTCCCGTATGTCAACTCATGGACAGTGAGTTTTGTAGATGCAAAACTTCATCCTTCATCAACCTGAGCAATAAGGCAATTGCAAAATTGTGACAAAAGCAGGAATTACTGGTCACCAGCATTTCCCCTTTTCCACCAATGCTTAAAGGTGGGTATTTAGAATTTTCACATCTCACCAAATTAAAAAAGATATATGTCACTGAAATTTATATGAAAAAACAATACAAATCATCAATAATTAAGAATCATAAAATTACCAAAAAAAGTTTTTTTGATGGTGTTCCCTTAAAAGGCTACGTAGCCTCTTAAGGTATTTTTAGATTTCGCGCCAAAAATCAAAAAAGCATTGTGGGAATGTCAAGTAACTGGTACGTGACTAATGACTCTTAAATTCCATAACATAACAAACATGTAATTATTTTCCATAATGTCTTCTTCGGACGCTATGTTTGAAGCTTTGTCTGTGTATTTCTGGTATGTAATTGAGCGAGTTGCTCATGACCGTGTTTCCCGTCGGTGTCGACCTGGGCCGTAGTAAATCTCTAATTTCTCTTGTTGTCGGATGGTTTTCGACTACTGGGGTTTTATGAATGAAAATTAAAAGGCTTTGGGAGTATAAGGATGATTTTTTTGGTATTTTTGTAAAATTTTCGTCCCAAAATCTGAAGGGCCACCTTTAAATAAATTTGTCTTTTGCCCATATTTAAGTTGTTTTCTTCACAATTATGCTTTCAAAGACGAGTCCAAAATCTTGTCTTATGGCAAATACACAAAGTACAGAGAGCCAAAGAGCTGAAAGTAAAAAGAGCAACTGATTGATTGATTGATTTAATGTTGTTTTACGTCTCTTTCATTATTATATCAGTCATATCACGACAGCTCATGAACGTATTCATGTATGCCCTAGGTTTCAACAGTAATAGGCTGGGCCTCTGAAGCGTCTTACCAAATGATATCCTCACAATAAACCCATTGCTTCCAGTGAGGCTCGAACCTATAACCCCTTGGTTACGAGTCCTACACTTTACCACTGGTCACGCAGGATCCCGAAAAAAGAGCAAAAGTATGGAAATCTAGAAGGCTGAAAATAAAGATTAGAAGCACTGAGAGTGCAGGCATGGAATTCTCTTATATTCAGAGGACCAAAGTGCTTAAGGTAGAGATAGCCAAAGTGCAACAGGAAAAGCCATCAAAACCGCTGGAAAAAAAAAACCCTATGAGCAAAACACTTAATAATAGTGGAATCAGAACAAGGAAAGTACAGTGAGTCAAAGCACAGAGTTTAATGAAAGAGCTAAACACAAAAAGAGCCAAAATACAGAGCCGAACCAATCTATACACAGAGCGTGACCTGAAAGCACAGGAACCCCAAACACTGAAAGTAATTAGAACAAAATACCAGCACAGAGCCAAAGAACTTGAAATTTAGAACCAAATCAGAGGACCAAAGTGCTGAAAGTTTACAAAGCCAAGTTACAAAAGTACAAATCCAGATAATCTTACAGTTTTGAGTCAGAGAAATAAAAAAAACAGAGCCAAAGAACTTAAAGTACTGAAGCATAGTGCTAAAAGTTTACATAGTCAGAGACCGAAAGTACAGAGCCAAACAACTTTAAAGTACAGAGCCAGAAATATAAATTTTCCAGAGTTTGAAAGTACAGAGCCATAGTGCTGAAAGTTTACCTTAACAGAGTACGAAATTTCAGTGCCAAAAGACATGAAGTGCAGAGTCTAAGAACTTCACGTACATACTCTTAGTACTAACGTACATAGATATATTGCTGAATGTTTACATAGCCAGAGTGAGAAAGAACACAGCTAAAGAGACTGAAGTTCAGATCCAAAGAACTTATTGTACAGAGCGAAATCATTGAAAGCACAGAGCGAAAGAGCTTAAATTACAGAGCTATAGTACTAAAAGTGTACACTGCAAGAGTAAGAAAGTACAGAGACAGAAAAACTTACAACGGAAGCTAAAGAGGTTACAATACAGAGCCATAGAATCTAAAGTACAGAGCCATAGTGCTGAAAGTTAACATTGCCAAAGTGCGAAAGTATAGAGCCAAAGTACTGAAACAGCAGACTCATCACTCTCTAAGAACAAAGTGCAAAGGTAGGTCTACTTAAAGCACATACTCAGTTCTGAAACACTAAAAGTGTAGATTAAAAGCATAAAAGCACAGAACAAAGCGTTGAAAGTACAGAGATAAGGAAAATTTGCCAAACCCTACAGTACATCAAAAAAAGACAAAAGTCAGAGCTAAAGCAATGAGTATATGGAGTTAAAGCGTTAAAAGTACATAGAGAAACTACTCAAAGTAAAACGCAAATACTACTCAAAGTGGAACGCTACAGCGGTAAAATAATACTAAAGTACTTCAGCCACTGAGCAAAAGTACGGAAAGGGCAAGGCCAAAACACCGAAAGTACAGAGCTAAAGCACTGAAATTTTCAGCCCAAGGGCTGAAAAAACAGAGTCCGATGGTATAAGAAGTATAGTGCCAAACTATCGAAATCACAGTGCTTAAGTGCTACAAACACTTAAGCAGTAAGACCATTTCATTAACGTTAAGAGTAGGCCTACATTTATTTTCTGACACTCCAGGTATGTCAATAAATAATATTTCTCGCCTAAAACAACTCTATAGTTTGTATTTCGATCATCTTCAGAGCAAACGTCTCTATTTTTACTTTTTCATCTTTCCGTCTCTGAGCTCTTCTTTTTTCTACAGAGATCAGCCTGTCCGTGAAGACCGATCTCAAACCCCTGGAATTTCTCCAACCAGTACTTCGCACAATGTTCTTCCCTAGCCACTGGCTACTTTCCTAGATAACCATCGCCGAAACAATGGTAAGCGGAGGGAACGGAATAGATCCTGTTGCAGTGACTATCATCAATCCTCTGAAAGGAACTGAACGAGCTTGGAATTCGAACCAGAGACGCCCTGGTCTTAAGTCCTGTAAGCGTCCGACTGAGCTACTGGGCCCGGCCCTCCGTGTCATATAATTTGTAATAAAGTGATCCAAGTTCAAACCCAGACGTTGTCACAGGTAATAAGGTAATGTCCTTGGGCAAGGCACTCAAGGCCAACAGCCTTATACTTTTATGACCCTGAAGAGAAATTAAGATGTAAGCAGTGGCCGTGATGTACCTGAAAATCTGTTGAAAGCGTCGTAGAACTCCATTCCAACGAAGAAACGAACAAACGAACGAGCGAGCGAGCAGGCAGGCAGGCAGGCACACAGACAGACAGACAATCAGACAGTCAGTCAATCAATCAGTCAGTCAATCAAACAAACAAACGAACAAAATGAGTGACACAGGAGCAAACATCCAGGAGAACTTAATTTTTAGATGTATCTATCTATATTACCCGAGGACCCCACTGTGTGTTGTAACACTCCTGAGACAGGTAATTTGTACCGCTGGAATAATTTCCCTTTTGCTTTTTACACATGGAACGAAATGCATGGTTTAAAGAAAAGCTGGGATGGATCAGAACTAAAGTGACAGTGCTGTGTGTTTGAACAAAAGTTAAAAAAAAAGTTTGTGCATATTGTGGCCTCGACATTGGAATCGACGTGCAGGTAGTCTATGTTTGAAATTTATTTTTGTTCTCTAACAGCGAAAAAAAACACAAATTTATAACGCCTGGGACTGGATTTCAAATGTGCATATTTTTTAAGATGTTTTTTGACACAGCTTTGCATTAGAAAACGGTCAGAGTATATTCAAGATCATACTGTACGTACTGGGCAATCTGATCTTAATGTAGGTCGTCCCTAAAATCTATTAACTCTTTACTGAACGATCATAAAAAAGAAGATTTTTGAAAGCATTATGGGAAATGGAGAACATACTAGTGACCAGTGATCAATGACGCGATAAATACTTGCCTGTGAATAAGAAATGATAAATCTCATTCATACAAAAAAAAAACAAAAAAGAAACAATTCACGAATTTCTACACGTACTTTCTTTGTGGACAGGTGAAAAAAGATGGAAGCCTTTTTAAACTTCACGACACAATCCTGAGTTTTAACGACCCTGAGGAAACCAGCATTTTCCGCTTTTCCAACAAGTTTTCTTTAACACTTTCGCAGACAGTTACCAACATTTCAGCTTCACTGAACATATCATCTGCAAATGCATTCAAAGTCCAAAATTTTATCGTTTGGTAAACGGTTAACTTGCCGAAACGAAGTCTACCATTGGAGTAGTTTTAACTAATTCAGATTTTCTTTATTTTATATAATACACATTACATAACTAGGCCTATAAATGGGAAGCGATTTACTCTTTATAACAGACCGTAATTGTAAGTTGTACCCCCATTCCACTAGGCCGCGATCTACGGCGCTGCCGGATTGGTGATTATGAGGACACTCCCGCTCAGATAACAACCAGATGACCGAGGGCTTCTGCATCTCTAATGATCGCTATCGGATCACATCGGAGCGCGATGACTGGCATACTGGCGAACATTTTCGCTCTTGAGCGATCCGATAGCGCTCCAGTTACGATGTTTACGTTCAAGTTGCGTTTCGATAGCGATTTAAGCGATTAAGTAGCGATATGACGGCGTTCTGAACAGATCGCCACGGATCTTTGTGCAAGGGAGTAGACTGATGGCGATCTTGGCGATCCGTTAAAGATCTGTTAGCGTTTTTGCGTTCTTGGCGCTCTGCATGGCGATCAACGGCGCTCTGTGAGAGCGCCGTAGATCGCGGCCTAGTGGAATGGGGGTATTACTGCCTACATTTTGAACTTTTTTTCTGCACATATAATTGCCATAATTGGTTTGTCAATCACGAGGTAAGGTTGAGTTTTATTCTGTGTTTGAGAAATATATATATTTTTTCTTTTACAATAGAATGGCATTTGTTGGCATAAAGTTGGTGTTTAAGATAGAATTTGATTAAACGAGTTTAGAAAAATGTTTGTATTTTAAGAAAGTCTCTTGCGATCTCGATAACATTTTCATAGACGAGTTTTAAAGAAATTTATCTTAAAGTCAACGAATGTCAGATTCTTCTTATAAAATAACGACATATTACGAATGCTCGATCAGAATATGTAAAACCATACACGCACACGTGGACATTTCCATGAGTAAAACCTCCTATGACGGTAGTATAGAATGACGTCACATATGATGTAACGTAATTCTTATTCAAAACTTGTGTAAGGTAAGAAAATTAATAATGGCTTTATTTCACTGAAAATAATGGAAGTTGTGTTATAGGAAATATTACCAAAACGGAGCCTTATAAGTGAAGATAAAATTTGAGACTTTGTGTTTGGTGCATTTTAATCTTATTCTGCACTGTCCACAAAAAGCGCACTGAAGCGTGCAATGACATTAGATCTATTAAAATGCTGTTGAAAACGACGTAAAACATCAGTCAAACAAGCAGTTTACCTGCCCGCAAAAAAAGTGAAATACTCTGTTATATAACGCAAAATCCCAAACCTGTTGTACAAAATAATTATTTCGGATAACAACAAGTGTAATTACCAAACCGACAGCACAAGATTATTATTTCGGATAAGAACAACTGTAATTACCACATGTGTTGTTTTCAGTATAACTCTTTAGCACGAGACAAAGTTTTGACTCGACGGAATTGAGAGCATTTGTACTTCTTACATTAAAGGTGACTCAAATCAAGGTTTTATCTTTGATAAGGAAGAAAACATCGTGGGAAAGAGGAGAAAATGCTGGTACCCAGCATTTTCTCCTTTTCCTACAATGTTTTCAAACGCCTACTCTGTCAGGGTCGTTAAATTTCGGGATATTGTGGTACAGGTATAATGCGGTGTAACCGTTATCTTGCTAAATTGACTCATTACCTCGTGAAGCAAATTTGCGGCAGGTGACTTTGAAAGCGTCAGTGTAAAATGTGCATATTTAAGAAGCTAATACGAGAAGAAAACACGAGAAAACTCCATGGCAAACATAGAAAATTACTCGCTACTAGCAGTTTCTCCATATACCACAATGTTTTTAAAAAGTAATCTTAGGCAAGACGATATAAGCAATCTGCAGATGAAATATAGTATCTGACATTACTTGGGATTTGAGTTGAAGTTTGTTTTTAAATGAGTCTAGAAACAAGTTTAAAACGGGTCTTTGGAGAGCCTTATAACATTTTTGCAGACGAGCTAAATAAAATTTTATCTCAAAGGCCAACCAATATCAGAATCTTTTATTATCATGTGTCAGAATATTCAAAACAATATATACAAACGCGCTTTTTTTCTTGAATTAAACTCGATTCGATTCTCTGAAAGAATTAAAAAAAACAATCATGTATATGACGTCATACGGTCCTTATTCAAAAGTTGTGTAAGATAAGAAAATTCATTATGGGTTTTTACACTGAAAGCAAGGGAGGTTATGTGATAAAATGCAAAGTGAAGGTAAATAATTATTTCGGGTGATACCCTTAAATTAACTCTTTAATTGCATTGTAATTAAGTTGTATGAACACTTGTATATTTACATTGTAGGGGGAAGGTCGACATCTAAGTTGTAATATTGACCCAACCCCATTTCCATGTATATATGACGGAAAATAAATATGTTTAAACTAAATTCACTTTTTACCAGATGACAAAATTTTAGAGTTGTCTCAATTGAAAGCAGTAGCAGACAACAAATATAAACATCGCCTGAACCTCTTGTCTGATTTTGAAATTATTTCACACACTTGTCTACCTTTATGAGACGACATGCGGGACCGAAGTCTCAGACACCAGGCTCTAGGGTCAAGGTAGCCTGGCATTCAGGGCCTGCATTTAAGTCATTCTAATAAACAAGGTACACAACTACATCAAACTCACAGAAGTATGTGTTGTTATTTGCCCTTCTTCTGAAATACAGGTTCAATCAGACATTCAGAACATTGAGAACACAGAGTATTTGTTTTGCAGTTTTACTTGATGATTTTGTTTTAATGAAAATGTTCTATTTAACGGACTGATACCAGTCTAGGGTCAAGGTTACAGCGGTGCTGTGAGGGGTCAAAGGTCACATGCTCTAAACTGGTGGCCTCTCAATGTCTCAAAAGCGTGCACTTTCATGTGATGAGGAACAGGACAATGTTGTAGATGCCAGGCTCCAAAGTTAAGGTCACGGCAGGGGGGTCAAATGTTACATGCTCTGAAATAATGGTTGCTCGATATCTCTGTAACACATTGTCTGATTCTAAAGATATTTCAAACATGTGCATAGCTGGAACATGCAGAGCCGGGGTTTCTGGTGCATGGTTCAAAGGTCAAGGTGACAGCAGGTAGGAGTCAAAGTTCAAATGCTCTTAAGTAAAATTTGCCTCCATGTCTCGCGAACAATTTGATCTTTGTTGGAAAATATTTCACAAATATGTGCAGTTTGAAGACAAAGTGTAAATTAAGTTTCAGACACCAAACTGAAAGGTCAGGGTCGTGGCAGGGTCAAAGGTCACATGCTCTTTAATTGTGACTGCTACATGAAATGTTCAGGAACGCCTGTTCCTTTTTTTTATCTACGCTCGATATCGTCGTTGTTCTAGGGACTAGTCATATCTCTTTCAAAGAACTCCGCATTCACCAAACATTTTAAATTAAACTCTAATTCTAATATTCAAGAAATTCTGATTGATTGAAATAGATGGATTGCCAAGTTGTGTGACTTTTCAACCCTCAAGCTGCTAAGCGCCAATCGCTACACTTTTGCTAACAGTGTTAGTAACTCTGATCTTAGATCTGCACTGCTGGATACGATGAAATAATAATTATTATTATTTCATGCTTTCCGGTAGTTTATCGAGAAACAACGGTGAAATAGTTTTCGTTATTTCATGGTTACGACCAGTGAAAAATACGGATTTTATTTTCTAACTCTTCAATTGAAGGCGGAAACAGTAGCTCCCGCGCTCAAGTTACCTAGGTAAAAATGCGCGTGCCACTCATCTAGATTGAAATATGACGTAATTTACCTTACATTTCTCGCGCTTGACGTAATATTGTAATGCGTTGCTATGCGGAGGGGGGTACGCCACGGGGAATAACCGAAAAGAACTGTACTGGATTTTGACTAAGTTTCCCCCCCCCCCCCAGAAAGCATGAAATAAATATAATATTTGTTTTTTTCGGTGAAAGATCGAAATTTATTTCATCTCATGAACATCATCGGTAATATTTTCACTCGTGGCTGCGCCACCCGTGAAAATATTACCGATAATGTACACTCGATGAAATAAATTTCGATCTTTCACCGTAAAAAACAAATATATTTGAAATTGCATTTTTTTTTTTTACAGTTACATTTGAGCCACGCTCTGGCAAAAGGGGGCTTAATGCATCTCCATGATACATGATACCAGCCCAAGTCATCACATAATTATGGATCCATAAGAGCCATCTTTTTAAATAATCGACTTAATCATGAGGTAAACTGGTCCTTTGACAAACAGAAAATTGACCAATAGCGAAAAGTTTCGGCCCAGGTCAGCCTGCGCGGACTGCGCAGGCTGACCTGGGTCGATACTTTTCGCAGATGCATTAAGCCCCCTTTTCACAGAGCACGGCTCATTTATTTGGCAGCTTAGGGACAGGGCACCTAGTGAGATTGTTGTAACATCACCTTTCATCGCCGAAAAAATGTGCGGATTCGGCTAAGATTGATTGATTGTATGGTGTTTAACGCCGTTTTCAACACTATTTCAGTAATATCGCGGCGGCCGGTGCACCTATCCATCCTTTCCTGGAGTTTCTTTTACCAATACTTCGCACAATATTCCTTTCAGCCACTGGCTGCTTTCCCACATAAGCAACGTCGAAACAATGATCAGCGGTGAGAGAGGAATGAATGCTGTCGCAATGACTATCATCAATCCACGGAAAGAAATTGGCCGAGCCGGGGATCGAACCAGCTACCTCCTGTTCTTGTGTCCAGTACGCTACCGACTGCGCTACCGGGGTTCGGCGATTCAGCTAAGACTCGGGTAATCCGTAATCGATCCGCCGATAGACGCTGGTTCCCCGCATCGATTACGGATTACCCGAGTCTTAGCCGAATCCATACGATTTTGGCGATGAAGGACGATGTTACACGAATCCCATTAGGGTGCCCTATCCTTAAGCGTTAAATTTAGAATGATTTGTGATTACGTACACTGGATGACGCAGGCAGCCTGGAAAGCTTTTACTGTCTACGCGATATGGCTTAAAATATTAGAGAAAACGGGAAGAAATACGAATTTCCCAACACAAAACATGTGAAAGATTGCAATTACCTGCTATTATTTTGGACGACAGGTGAATTTATGTCCAATTAGCTATTTCTGAATTAACTTTTACTACATTACTGCGTTGATCTCTTCAGCTCTTAGTATCCTTTCCCCTTATGTTTAATTCTTTACCGTTAAGTCCTTGTAGCGGAGTCAGTAGCGTTCATGACTTGAGAGTAATTGGTCGCTGGTTCGAATTCCAAACTCGGCCACTTTCTTTCTGAGGAAAGCAGCAAGTGGCTTGGGAAGGTTATTATGCGAAATGCTGTTAACAGAATTTCTAGGAAACCATTGATGGGTGAACAGGGCGCTACAATATAACTAAAATGATGTCGAAAACGGCGAATAATCAATCAATCAATCAATCAATCAATCAATCAACCAATCAATCAGGCAGTCAGTCAGTCAACCAACCAATTTACCAACCGACCGATCGATCTATCAATCAATCAATCAATCCTTAGACAGAGAAGCCTTTTGAAAGAGGAAAAATAATGGTAACTTTCATTTTCTTCTTTTCTCATAATGTTTTTTAACCCTATTACAGACAGAAAACATCACTTGAGCTACATTTATTTTCTCGTCTGCGAACACTTTCAATTTGGTCCCGTCCAAAATTTTGTCGTTTGGTAAAAGGTTTAGTCGCTTTCAACAGTAATTCAGCAGTATCACTTCACTTCTATATCAGTTTATTAATTCATATTTAACACAGAGTTCTGCAATGCTAGGCTATGACTTTGCAGTACCTTGTCCTGGGAAATTCCCTCTTGAAAAAGGCCACCGGTGGGGATCGAACTAAGATTTCACAACAAATACAACGTCAGAATCACAAAACATCACAGCGATTGTAGAAAGATTTGTAATAAATTCTCGTATTTTAGACAGCATGTAGATTTATGACGACTTAGTTATTTCTGCATTAGTTTTTACTGCATCTCTCTTCGAGGTTTGTTTAACTCTGTACCACACGAAACAATTTTAAACTCTCCCGAATTGAAAGCATTTGCAGACGACAAATCAAATGTACCTGAAAGGTACTTATTTTGGAAGGGTAGGAATAAAAATGGGACAAAGGAGAAAATGCTGGTTAATAGCATTTTCTCCTTTTACCACAATGTTTTTAAAAGTCACCTTTTCAGGGTTGTTGAACTCGTTCTTGTGAGGTAAAGGTTTCCCTTTCTTCTCATGAAAGCACGTCATTATCGAAAAAAGTCCCCCGTCAGTGACTCAGCATTTAGGGCTGTGGATTTGAGCCTCGCTCTGTCAAAAGGAGTTTTAATGAATTTCCGTGGTGCATTATACCAAGCAATCAGACATTCAAAGAAAACTGGCCAATACCAATAAGTTTTGGTTCATGTCTGAATTAATCTGTGCGGACTGCACTCTAAACAGAGTCAGATGCATTAAGACCCCTTTCCACAGAGCGGAGCTCATATTTATATTCAGAAACTCAAAGTCGCGGTGCTAAATTTGTGGTAGTGTCTTCTGGCAGCCGTCTGATCTTGGAACTCCGCTAAAAAGCCTCAGGGTAAATTCAGCCCTATTACTCTTGGAGTCGTTTTGTGAAAAAGACTCCAATAACAACATTATTTGCGAAAGGCTACAACAGTTGGCAATAGAACAATTCGTTATTATACAACGAAATGTTGCAGTAAGATTAATAAATCCAGTATTTTTTCCTCCTGAATGTTTGTCGACACTTAAAGACGTCTTTATTTCTGTCTTTATTAACCCTTATCCTGCTAAATAACTAAGACTAAATTTTCGATTCGTTATTAAAAACCCAAATATTGCTATTTCATAGTCATGTTTTTGGAAATAATATCTCCTTATCGGACAGTGTAGATCCAAGATCAGACTGCACGCTATGTGCAGTCTGATCTTGATCTACACTGTCCGCAAAACGTCATTGAGTCGCGCTTAGCAGCCTAAGGGTTAACACTTAACATCTGCGAACAAAAACATGTTATTTATTGTGAGCATTGGATTTCGTAAATCTTCTCTGGGTTACGTTCGGACGGTTTCGGTTATTTCCGTAAATTGCCGACTGTATAAGAAGTCTCAAGCCACATCCTGCGTTGAAATAAATGTCATCTTTTAAAGTGGAGGGGACAATGATCAGCCTGAAATTCTACCCATTCTTATTCTGATTCGAATAGTGTAGATAAAATATCAAACTGCGCGTTTTGTACAAAAAGTGGAGTATGCTTTCGATCTACACTGTCTACAAAAAAGCGTTGGGTTATGTTCAGCAGTCGAATGGTTCATTTAAGGTCTAAGGCCCCTAACTCTCATACTAATAGACAGAAGCTGCCGAGATTGGCCGAATAGCCTTTACGAAAAACGTCGCTGTTATACGATATTTACCGATGAGTTAGTGAGTCTACGGTCCCTAACTGTCATATCAAAAGACGGAAGCTGCCAAGATTGGCCGAATAGCCTTTACGAAAACGTCTATCATTTACACGATATTAACCGATGAGTTAGGGGTCGTAATCCTTAAGACGAACCCATCTCAGGAAACACGGTAAATGCTTAATAATGTTACTACAGGGTGACCCCTAAAAATGCCACCCATAAAATCGTCAATAAAATTCACAATCCTTTCTGCAATCCAACCATATTTGGTACAAATGAACTTCAGTCTATGCCTGACTTGTCCACCAAGTTTCAGCTATGAATGTCCAACAGTCTTTGTTTTATCTTCATCCCATGATACGCTCCAAACGTGCACCTTTGGCATTGCAAGCGACATGCAAAATTGACAATAACTCTGACACACTCGTCCCTCAGCATTGATTGCTTTGAGTGAACTCAAAGAATAACATCTTCTGGGGCACAACCCCACCAGAAGATTGTCTGCAGAGGCCTGGGTGCCCTCCATCAGGTACACTGCATGGGCTGCAATATCAAAACATGGGACCATCGGTCCCTACTGGTTTGAAGACCAGAATGAACGGTCAATCACGATCAATACTGAGCGCTATCTAGTGGTTGTTAAGAAGTTTTGGACAGACAAAGAGGTGTTGTTAGGGATGAACAGTGGTTTCAACAAGATGGAGCAACTCCCTAACTTCTAATGACTCGTTGGAATGACTGCTGGAACACTTTGGTGATCGTATCATCAGTAGGAGGTGTGATACTGAATGGGCTTCACACTCTCCAGACCTTAACCCCCAGATTTATTCCTGTGGGGTTATCTCAAAGATAATGTCTCTCAAAACAACCCCTAGACTATTCCTGAACTGAAGAGGGCCATCACCGCCAAAATCAGGGCAATACTGAGGGAGGAGTGTGTGTCAGAGTTATTGACAATTTTGCATGTCGTATGCTTTGTTTGTTTGTTTGTTTGAATGGTGTTTTACGCCGCTTTCAACATTATTTCAGTCATATTACGGCGACAGTTGCCTGTCGTATGCAGGTGTGCTTGCAACGCAGAGGTGCACATTTGGAGCGTATCATGGAACGAAGATAAAAAAAAAAAAGACTATTGGACATTGGTGGACAAGTCAGGTATAGACTGAAGTTCATTTCTACCGAATATGGTTGGATTGCAGAAAGGATTGTGAATGTTATTAACGATTTCATGGGTGGCATTTTTTTTTGTGTAACCCTGTACTTGATTTTATCTTGTCACACTTTAATGTTTCTTTCTTTTTGTCTGATAATACCAAAGTTGGATAAGAGTCATTGCGTAGTTGTAATTCCTGCTCTCTACTCCAATACTAGTCCCCAGGGTAATAAAACATGGCGGATTTGCTACTAGATCTATTACATTCACTATATTTCTGAAGACGCATAATTTTTATGGGTATGATATCTAACGAACCGAGAGTTCAAAGGTGAAACATGAGTTGAGCTGTCGGAGAACTGTGAATCGAATCGTATAGAGCGATTTACCACGATGCTATTACATAATGAGTTTTGTTTAGAAAGATGATTCATGATGGCAATCCATATTGTACAAGTACCTTTTAAAAATTGTTATAAATTTGTTTCATGATTTATGTTAATGGTATAGACCCTATTGAGTTGATTTATATATACATGTACTCTAATTATTCTATTACTTTTTCAGATGGACACAAATATGCTGTACTACGATGTGCAATAATTATTCTTTTACTACTTCAGATAAAAAACAAGAACTTTTTGTCTTCGAACAGTTTTTGTTAATTTTTTTTTTCATCGAATTTATGAAAAAAAAAAAATGTGTGCTTTATCGTTTAAAGGGACACAACTCCGTCGTGCATTGTGATAAACCAAGTTAACGTGTTTGCTACTTTTCTACGAATCATTGGTTTTTTTTTTCTAAACATTTCTGACACAAACGTATGTGAAAAGAAAGTGTTAATGTCGCTGAAATATAATACAAATGATTTTTACAAACTTATGTGAAATATTGTGCGTCTGATGTAAAGCAGACCTTTTCATTTTTTTTGTTTTGTAACAATTTAAGTTAACGTGCTGTTCACGATTATACGAGGCTTGATTTCTGAAGGTTTATCTGAAATAAAATTGTGAGATAGATTGTATGTTGCATGGGAGAAAACTCTAAATAGGACTATTTTTGTCACTAAGTTCAGTGAGGAAAATTGTGGGTGGAGTGAGACGATTAACTCTTCACACGAAAAAATTTTAGACTGATCGAAACTGAAAGCATTTGCAGACGACAAATTTACTGTAGTTGAAAAGCTGATTTCTATCCCTAAAATGTAAAACAAACAAGATGGGAAAAGGAGGTGATACTCATAACCAACAGTTTTCAAAAGCACTATTCCACAGGGTCGTTAAAACGAAGGATTGTTTAGAATAAGGTTAACTCTTAAGCTGCTGAGCGCGAATCAGTGCTCTTTTGCAGAGTAAATCAGGATCAGACTTCACAGAACGTGCGGTCTGATCTTGAATCTACATTGTCCGATACGGTGAGTTTTTATTTTCCAGCAACAAGCACCTTAGTAATCGCAATATTTCGGTATATACCATTGGCTGGAAATCTTCTCTCTGTCTATATAGCAGTTTAAAGATAAATTTTTCAGTAAGTTAGAAATAAATGAATCTTCTTTTTTTTTTTCAGGTATTTTGACACAAAATCAAAAAAGGTTTATGTGGCAACTGAGAATAACTGGAGAGATTCCTGTCAAGAACTTAAATTAAAATTTAAAAATGTTTGTTGTAATAGCAAAGGGAAATAAATTCTTCCTTCTATTTGATAACTTATCAGCTATCAAGCAAATGATTCAATGAATTGAAGAAACTCAAGAGATTATCTGGCTAAACAGAACAGTGTATCAGTTACATGTATTTTGTTTTATCAGTGCTTGATACGAACATCATAGTTTTCTACGAACCGTTATTATAGAACGGTAGAATAATTCAAATACTTACTGTCATAGACAAAGTGTGTGTTTTGTTTCTACGGGACCTTAACTGTAGCATCGGCGGACGACGCAAAGAATATTGTTACAAACTAACTGTCAAAATGTTGCATAGTGTTTAGGTGGACGGACTTTTTTTTTTCCTTCAGTAGGATAAATCATTTCAACGAGCTCACTGGTGAAGAGAAGGTATACAATATTACTTATATATTTTCAAGAGTGGCGCTCTGGTAAAAAGGGGGTTTGATGCATCTCCGTGATGAATTATACAAAGCAGGTCATCACATAACTATAGATCCATAAAATCAATTCTGTCCAACAACTGAATGAACCATGAAGTCTAATCGTCCTTGGACATGCAGAAAATTTAGAAATAGCAAAAAGTTTCGACCCATGTCAGCCTTGCGCTGACCGCGCAGGCTGACATGAGTCGATACTTTTTGCCGATGCATTAAACGCCCTTTTCACAGAGCATGGCTCATTTACTTTTTCAAGAGATTTCTGTCACAAACTTACATATACATGACATACATTGGATGATGTAACGGTGAACGGACATAGTGTGACACATCAGTGTATTGTGCTCAATCATCACGAAACTTTGTGATCTCCTCGGAGTTCAAGTTACCTTGTAAAGGTTCTATCCAGTCCTTGTATGTCTTGAGAGCAAGCAAAGAGATGGGGAATGGACTCTGTGTGGAGACCTCTAGTTCCTGGACAGTGTTTGACTGGTAAGTTAAAGATACATCCATACTCGTTTTCATGCAGTTTTTAGCCTGTTTTAAACCCAAATCATCCTTATGTTACGAAACTATAGCCATTCTTGTATCTTTATTCCAAATGTTGCCCCTGACAGCTGCAAGGTTGCACAGATTACGACGGATGGAAAATGCATTTCATGTTTTGGAGGTCTTCAAAATAATCGCTGTTGTCGTTTCCGGTTATAAATGACGACAAATACCTTGTGTTTTTCTATCCCTTACACCATTTATATTATTTGTCTGTGTTTACAAAGCTGAGCCATTGTCCACACTTTCAAGTGTTAACAGCGTTTTTGTTTTTGTCTCTCTCTCTCTTTAGCAGTAAGAATGTATCTTTAAATGTTAAAATGTTTGTACGGTCTTTCGTATGTCGCTTTCGACCATTTTTCAGTGATATCACAGTGTTATATTTCGTGAAGTAGGACCGAAAATCTTGAAGCGCTTATGGGATGGAAGGCAGAGGGAGGGAGAAAAAGACCGTTTACCCACTTACTCTACATGTATTTAAGCCATGCTATGTGTAAAGGAGGCATAATGCATCTCCGTGATGCACCATAACAAGCAAGTCATTACTTCATTATGGATCCATAAATCCATTTTGTTTAACAACCGACTGAATCATGATGTATAATGGTCCTTTTACATGTAAAAAATTTAAAGATAGCAAAAAGTTTCGGCCCATGTAAGCCTACGCGGACTGCACAGGCTGACATGGGTTGATCCATTTTTGCAGATGTATTAAGCCACCTTTTCACAAAGCATCGTTCATTTCTAACAAGCTCTTAAACTTGCAGAGAGAGAAAAAAAATAACGTAACAGGATGAGTATACATACGAGGGGTGTTTGAAAAGTTTCGGGACAAGTGCTACCATTCTTTTATATTTTGATTTTTTTAAATGAGTTTTTCGGTAATGATAGCTACAACCATATTCTATAGGTTGGTTGAAACAAATAAACGAAGATACACGAAACGCGTAATGTATTGTCACCATAGCAACGTCAAGTCGACGTGAGCGGGGCACCTTGATGCACCGAATAAAAAGTTTGTCTTTACAAACGTCTGAAATAGTCATGGTTATTCAAAATACTCCACGGCATGCTAAATGCACGTCTGATGCTTATGTACGCACAAATTAAAACAGTGTTTGAAGTCTGATGATGGAATGTTCCTTATACATTCCCTGACCACGACGGGAAGGTCGTCGACGTCGTCGAAACAGTGACCGCGTAAGTAACGCTTGATAGTGGGGACTATATAACCAAAAATCACACGGTGCGAGTCAGGGGAGTATGGTGGGTGCGCAATAGTGTTAATCTATCTATCAACAGGTACTTTCTTGGTAGTTGATGAAGTATAAGGTGTGGCGTTGTTGTGATGTAAGTAGAATGTGCCGGGTTCTTTTGTTCGTTTCTCCTATACAGCCCTGACCAACTCATGTTGGTGCACCTGAAACGAGCTTATGGTTGAATCCATGCATCTATATACATGTAGATGCAACAACGAAATTATGTTTATCAATCACTGTGTATCTTCGTTTATTTGTTTCAACCAACCTATAGAATATGGTTGTAGCTATCATTACCGAAAAACTCATTAAAAAAAATCAAAATATAAAAGAATGGTAGCACTTGTCCCGAAACTTTTCAAACACCCCTCGTAGTAATCTGCAAAAACTTTTATCATTGACAGGCATAAAATTCTGTCAAATTCTGAGAGGATATTCAACGGTGTGCCCGCCCGGGTAGCTCAGTGGTTAGCACATCTGACTTGTGACCCACTGGTTGCGAGTTCGATACCCTCTAGAGGCAAGCTTTCTTTGCGGCGATTTTTCGCCTCTCACCTATGATGCATGCTAGAAAAGTAGTCAATGACTTGGAAAGAAGGTTGTGTCAGTACTGTTGTGAGAAAGCCATGAGACACATGCCTAGGTGTGCTTACCGCCGTGATATGACTTAAGCTGTTAAAATCGGCGTTTAATTCCAATACAAACATACAAACAAATGTTCAGCGGTAAGACAGGAGTTAAAATCCTGTCCAAAGGTCTTTCTTCGATCCTCGGGTATGGGTCGCCGAGGCGGGGTTTGAAGTCATTACCGCCGGGTTTGCAGCTCCTAGGGTTGCCACTTACCCCCATAGGCTGCTAAGCGCGACTCACTGACCTTTTGCGGACAGTGTAGATCAAGATCAGACTGCACAGAACGTGCAGTCTGATCTTGGATCTACACTGTCCGATAAGAAGATATTATTCCCCAGAACATAACTTTGAAATAGCAACATTTTGGTGTTTACTATCGAACTGAAAATTTCATTTTAGTTATTTAGTAGGTTAAAGGTTAACCCTTTACCAGACTGCAAAAATGTTGGACTCGTCCAAATTGAAAGCATCAGTAGATGCCAAAGTAAACTTGACATAAAAAAACTGAATTCTACATTTGGAAGAATCGAAAACATATTGGGAAAAAAGGAGAGAATAGTAGTAAACAGCATTTTCCCCATTTCCCACAATGTTTACAAAAGCTTTCTATAATATGTGGTTATATTAGAATATATGTAAAGTTTTGTTTCTGAGAGGATCGTTTTAAGTCGCGATTGTTTGGTGAAACGGTGAATCACTGAATACAAGAAGAGTATCAGTAAAATACGGATATTTTGCAGTCCTGGGGCTTTTTACATGTATTTTCCACTGCACTGTCCCTAAAAAAATGTTGAAAAGTGTAGATAAACAATAACGCTCCACAATATTTGCAATCTGGATTGAATCAGCAAATTAAGCAGTCACAATCGAAATAGCTTTTTGGGCGCGAAAAGTGCAAAAACGTTTAGTCGGGTTGATTACAAGACAGACTGGTTTATCAGTTACAAAAAGATAAATGTTACATGCTCAATTTAACGTAATACCAGGAGAGTTGCAGCTCTCTATTTTACCTGCGTGAAAAAAATCCTTTACCCTTAAAGCCCCAATAGCGGCCAAAAGTAAACAAAGCAGGTGTTAAAATGCATCTAAGTTCAAATTATATGTATAAAAGTTTGGAAAGTATTGTGAAGATGACAATCTGTTATTGTACACTCGGTCCTACTGTTAGTCGCTGGCAGAAAATTTAATTTTAAAACCAGGTAGAAAGTAAACAAAAGATAGAGCAACCTGGCAACTTTTTGACATATTTTTAAAATTAATTTTTCTGACAGCGACTAACGATTGGAAAGACCGTACAGTAACAAATTATCATCTTGACAACATTTTCCATACTTTTAAAAGATATGATTTGAATATAAATGCATTGTTTACTTTTGGTACCTACTGGGGCTTTAAATTACTACATAAATGCTTTTTCTCCCCCTCTCAAAGAGTAAGACTCCATAACTCCTACCGTATCGGATCAAGATTAGACATTGCGTTATGAACTTGATGTACGCCTGCAGTAGATGTTAATTGGCTTGCAACACGCGAAAAAGGGCATTCGGACATTTGCGTAAAGTGTCGTCTCGGATCATCCTGCGCAGTCCACGCAGGCTGATCCGAAATGACACTTTCCGTTTTTATGTAATTTTCTGTTTTCCGCAAGTCTACTGTAGCACAAAATCTAATGTAGTCGTAAAGTGCCGTCTCGGATTAGCCTGCGAGGACTGCGCAGGCTGATCCGAGACGACACTTTACGCAAATGTCCGAATGCCCCTTTTTTTGCGTGTTGCAAGCCTTATATGAGTCATCCTCTGACAAAACAGGGTATAATGCATCTCTGCAATGCATTATAAACACCGAGCAAGTCATCACATAATTATGGATTCATAAACTCCATTTTGTGTGAATACCAACTTAATCACAGGGTAGAATGGTCCTTGATCATGCACATACAAAAGATTTACGGAAAATAAAAAGTTTCTACGCAGGTCAGCCTGTGCTGAATGTGCAAGCTGACCTGAATGGATACTTTGTGCATTAAACCCCCTTTTCACAGAGCATGGCATGGCACATGTATTTTTGCCGCCCTCTAATAGTGAAACAGTAAAAGATACGTTTCGTTACATGTACGTAGAAATATACAAAATGTCTCTATTTACTTGTTACCAAACATTCTTTTTTTTTAATGACACTGACAAGGGTTAATTGATTGATTGTATAGTGTTTAACGCCTTTTTTAACATTATTTCAGTTATATCGCGGCGGCCAGTGCACCTATCCATGCTTTCCTGGAGATTCTTTTACCAGTACTCCACAGAATATTCTTTCCAAGCCACTGGCTGCTTTCCCACATAACCATCGTCGAAACAATGGTCAGCGGTGGGAGAGTAATGAATCCTGTCGCAATGACTATCATCAATCCTCGGAAAGAAATTGGCCGAGCCGGGGATTGAACCTACTACCCCCTGTTCTCAAGTCCTGTACGCTACCGACTGAGTTAGCGGGGCTCTGCGACACTGAGAAGGAAGCCTTTTGAAAATATTGTGGTTATCAGCATTTTTTTTTTCCTTTTTCTTATAACGTTTTCGACCATTTCAAAGAAAGAGATTATCTTTTGAGCTGTATTTGATTTGTACGTTTGCCAATACTTTGAATTTTGGTTGAGTCAAATAATTTTTTGTCTTTTGGTAAACAGTAAGTGGAAGCTTGGAAATATTGGAAGTCTTACGTCATTTATAGCACATTCGTATCGGAGTTAAGTTCTGTGCAGCATGATCTTGATCTACACTGTCTGACAAAGCTAGATTTGTCTCTCGCAACATTGGGAATCTTTAAAAGCTTGGTTGAAACAAAAACATAGGCCATGCTCTGTAAAAAGAGGACTTAATGCATCTGCAAAAAGTATCAACCCATGTCAGCCTGCGCAGTCCGCGCAGGCTGACATGGGTCGAAACTTTTTGCTATTTGTAAATTTTCTGCATGCAGAAGGACCATTCTACCTCCAGATCCAGTCGATTGTTAGACTTAGTGGATCCTATGAATCCATTATCTGTTGCGTAATGATTTGCTAGGTATAATGATTCACACAGATACATGTACATAAACCCCCTTTTTTCCAGAGTATGACCCATTTCTATATAACAGGTTGTGAGGAGCGAAATTTTGGCACTCTAACAAAACTCATAGCGTGTTCGGATTTTGAGTAATGATTTCAAAAGCTATAAAAATAAATCGCACTTTTTAAAAGGTTTTATCACCAGAAAATAGGTCGAAAAAATGATATCTATATACCATTATCTGAACCTTTTTACTGTTAAAGCAAGCAAGGTCTGTTTTGATTGTTATTGTTTTATCATTGCTTTTCGACTCTTTATGACCATCTTCGTTCGTTGGTTCGTTGGAATGTCCGTCCGTCCGTCCGTTCGTCCGTCCGTCCGTCCGTCCGTCCTTTCGTTCGTTCGCTCGTTCATTCATTCATTCATTCATTCATTTGTCTATCTTTCTCTATGCGTCCCCGCATTTTCCCGTTAAAGTATTCTTTCTGTCTAAGTTCGAATCCCGGCTAATTAAGCCAAAACTCTCTCATGAGATTGATGAAAGTCATTGTGACGCCATTCATCGTTGTAGACCCTTAGATGTCGTTACAATTCTGTTCATACCAAATTCCGTCAACTTAGGATTTGAAAATGTTTCTAAAGTCTGCTAATGTTAGTGGAATGTGTCTGAAATAACGAAGTTAACTTAAGTTGGAAAATGGGTTGTAAGCTGACTTGAGCAAAATAAGAGACTTCAGTTTTTTCGTGAAACAGAAACCTTCATTCTCTTATTTTGCTTAATCCGATAACGAACCCACTTTCCAATTTAATATGAGTTCGTTTTGTCAGACGAACTTCACTTACATTAACAGACTTTAGAAACATTCTCAAATCTTAAGTTGACACAATGTTTCAGACTCAGCTAAGCAAAGTAATGGAATTAAATCATTGGACAGAAATAAGACCATTTTTTGCTGAGTTGAGTTTGAAATGTTGCGTGAACTTAGGATTTGAGAAAGTTTCTTAAGTCTGTTAATATTAGTAAAATGAGTCTAAAGTAACAAGCGCATCTAAAGTCGGAAATGGGGTCCGTTAGCAGACTTCAGCAAAATAAGAGACTTAATTTTATTCGTGAAACCGGGCCCAGGGCCTAGTTTCACGAAAAGAAAACTTGAGTCTCTTATTTTCCTAAATCCGATAACGAACTCACTTTCCAGTTTATGTTGAGTTCAATATTTGAGACGTATTTCACTAAAATTAACAGACTTTTGTAAAGTGCCCAAATCCTGAACTGACCCAACGTTTCAGGCTCAACCTAGCAAAAAAATGGACGTAAGTCTGATGACTGAGTAAAGTCGGTATATTTTGCTAAGTTGAGTCTGAAAAACGTTTGGCCGACCCAGGATTTGAGAACGTTACAAAAGTGGGTTAATGTTAGTGAAATGTATCTCAAATACCGGACTTTTTTCGTGAAATCGGACCCAGATTACAGTGCACACGAATCTTCACAAATTACACTCATAGTTGGGTAGGGCGCGATAAGGATTGGAGAAAATATGAAGTTACATGGACGTACAAATAAGCCATTTCACGAGCTGTTTATGATTGACTTTGATTACGTAGACGCTTGGAAAACTGTTTCTTATCGTACCTCTGGCAGAAATAGATCCCTTCCCATCACCTAATCTATATGAGCCAGCCATGCTCTGTGAAAAGGGGGTTTAATGAATCTGCAAAAAGTATCGACCCAGGTCAGCTTGCGCGGATCGCGCAGGCTGACCTGGGTCGATACTTTTTGCTTTTGGTCAATTTTCTATATATCCAGGGACAATTCTACGTCATGATTCAGTAAGTTACAAGAGCAAATAATTTGAGCTACGCTGTGTAAAGGGGGCTTAAAGGTGGGTATTTAGATTTTTCACATCTCACCAAATTAAAAAAAATATATATCACTGAAATTTATATGAAAAAACAATACAAATCATCAATAATTAATAATCATAAAATTACAAAAAAAATTTTTTTGACGGTGTTCCCTTAAAAGGCTACGTAGCCTCTTAAGGTATTTTTAGATTCCGCGCCAAAAATCAAAAAAGCATTGTGGGAATGTCAAGTGACTGGCACGTGACTAATGACGCTTAAATTCCATAACATAACAAACATGTAATTATTTTCCATAATGTCTTCTGCGGACGTTGTGTTTGAAGCTTCGTCTGTGTATTTCCGGTATGTAAATGAGCGAGTTGCTCATATAAAAATAGACCGTGTTTCCCGTCGGTGTCGACCTGGGCCGTAGTAAATCTCTAATTTCTCTTGTTGTCGGATGGTTTTCGACTACTGGGGTTTTGTGAATGAAAATTAAAAGGCTTTGGGAGTATAAGGATGATTTTTTTTGTACTTTTTTAAAATTTTCCTCCCAAAATCTGAAGGGCCACCTTTAATGAAACTGCAAAAAGTATAGACCCAGGTGTCGCAAATTTATACAGTGCTAAGGGTTAAAGTGTATACTCAATCAGCAAAGTGTACTGATGAGCGGTCGTTCACGATTTACGTTGCTGTATTGTGTAAACTTGTGGTCAGAAGACATGTAGATTTTGGAGTGTGTAAATACCTATTGGCTTGGTCAGCCAATTTAAAGATGCCCGTCTACAGCCGGTGAGCAAAAACGCTGTTAAATTTCAAACAATTTAGAATGGTACAGAAATCAGTCCTTTGTGTAAACATGGATAAATTACTGACATATATGGTGTAATTGAAAAAAAGAAACACGGAGATTTGTATTAGAAACCGAACATTGGTCAGAAGAAAACTGGCTGACGATCGAAGCTGTAAACAATGGCGGTGCGTCACGGAAATTTATCGTTGGTTTCCGCCTAGAGTCGGATACGGTGTAATTTGCATATAGACCGCGACCTCCGTCTGAAAATCGAGGCTGCAACAGAGAAGCCTCCATTTTCCTTTGTTTACCTCATTAAACGCAGAGCGAGGGTCAAATATACTCACGTGACAGAATGCATGATCATCATACGAATCTACCCGAGTGTATAACGGATATATGGAAAATCTTCGATTCAAAAACCGGAAACGACGAGTCTGTTTACATGGAAGGCCGCAACTCAGCGAAATGCATTTTCTATCGACCGTAATCTAAGCAACCTTGCAACCGTCAGGCGCAACATTTGGCATGAAGATATAAGAATGACTATACTTTGATAAAATAAAGACAAAATGAGTTAAAACTGGCTGAAAATGAGTATAAGGGCCTCTTTAATTGTTTATAGTGAAGATAAGGGATAAGAAGTTGTCTCTTTTTTTCTACAATGATTATGTGAGAGGTGAGTGTCGCGCATTGTTAAATGTTTATTTTTGCAATATTGTGTATCTGAAATATTAATTCTGTCTGTCTGTTTGTATATTTAATTTTTGCATTGCAAGACTTTTGTTATTTCTCAAATTGTAAAGTCCGTCTGCTCCAAGTCGTGTCTTCGGTTAATACATTAGAGTAGGTCCGGGTAATATCGGACACCCGGGTAACTTCGGACACTTCGTTCGTCGTTAAATACAAAAAAAAAAAAACAGAATAAAAACAAGGACAGGGAAAATCGATCGAGCCTTCACATAAATCCCTTACAAAAATAAAGCATACGTCATGATGACGTAATCAGTGCGATGTAAGGGTTAATTCGATTGGATTAGGCATAGATGTTGTGAATATGCAGGTTTTCCGATTTCCTCCAAAGGAAAGTATCAAAAGTGGAAACATTCTAAATGCAAGTTAAACGACCTGGTAAAAGTATATGATATGGTATTTAAAACTATTTACATATACTCGCAGATTTACATTTTCGGTCTCTGATTATGTTTTATTGTGATAAATAAAGCATTTTATTCCAAAAATCGAAAATAATTCCATGTCCGATGAAACCCTACATGTGAAAAATAAACAGAGGAACAAGTCTTGTATCGGACACAGTGCTCATGGATTTGAAATGCGGTTTATTACTGGTTTCAACAACTGTGTTAGAGCTTTTTAATTTCATGAATAAATTTTGCAGTGAAGCTATAGATTAAGAAATCGTTTGTAGGGAAACTGTAGTGTTCTGAATGTAAACATACTCATTTTACATCAATGAGAAACAAGCTCTTACAACGTGTACTAATCTCTCTCTTGAGTCTGGTTCCCGGCTACTACACAAGTAGACCAAGAGGGGAACTGATTGACAATAAACTGATACAGGTAGATCGCCAAAATATTGAGAGAGAAAGAAGCCATTGCTGTCTAGAGCTACTCAGTCTCAGTGGACTCCTGAATTGAACAATTTTTCCATCCAATTTGCCGTCCGATGTTCCCCGAACCGAGTGTCCGGTACAAGACGCCATGTGTCCGATCCAAAACTACCTATACAGTATGAACAAAATCGTTTATTTTTCGGTGATAACCCTAGCTTTTTGGAACAATATAGTGCCAATTACGCTTTACAGAGGTTTGCCCAGTTGGTGACCGCAGAATAAACAATCTTGGCGAGCCAATGAACATGTAACAAACCGTAGATACCGAAAGTGTCCGATATTACCCGGTTCTACTCTAAATGAGTGGCTTTAACTGTTTGCTGCATGTATTCAATTATTGCATGTTATAAGTTAGCATGCCTTTAACAGTTGTCCTAAATTTGCAGTTGTCCTCGCCTCTCATGACCAGTGATGTGCTGAATGTTGTATGATGTCATGCTGTACCACGGTCTGTCTTGTGTTGTGTGCTGTACGTAGAGTAATGCCAATACTGTCTACACGCTAGTTACAGGCTACTAAATACTGCCAAGAGGTTCGAGTTAAAGTTCATACGCCGTATATTTCGGGGGTTGTTGATGCACTCGTCATGAGTAACCCATTTGCTGATCTTGTCATAGGAAACATTGGTAACACATACCCAAATCATGTACCAAAACAGTCATTTCAGGCAATGACAGGAAGTATAACAGAAAAAGGTAAGTATGAAGAATTAGCTGAGATGAAGGCAGATAAGCTTTGGAAGTCTGACTAGTACGACACCAAGATTGACCCTATCCCAACTGAAAATAGGATAGATGACATTTCATCTTCAAGTGATCTCATTAATGAGCAGGAAAGTGATGAAACCCTCAGAAAAGTAAGAGCATTATCAAAGCTACCTGCAGTCTTTAGCAAAAATGCTTATTTCTTTGAACGGGCAGGCATATTATATAGGGCTTTCAAGAATGCAGACGAATCTTTAACTGAGCAAATTGTAGTTCCAAAGAAATATAGACACAAACTGTTGAGTAATACTCACGATATACCGTTAAGCGGTCACATGGGAAACAAGAAAACTAGGAACAGACTGTTACAAATTTTTTTCTGGCCAGGAATATTTAAAGATGTAGCAGCATATTGTCGATCCTGTCCCGAATGTCAAAGAAGTGTTGCAAAGGGTAAGATAAAAAGGTCTCCTCTTATTCCTATACCACCAATGGATGAACCTTTCGCAAGAGTTGCTCTTGATATAGTAGGACCGTTGAATAGAACAAAGAGAGGTTTATTCTCACTCTTTGTGACTATGCAACGAAGTACCCCGAAGCTGTACTTCTGAAACATATTGACACTGAAAGTGTAGCAGAGGCTCTAATGAGCATCTTTTCCAGACTAGGTATTCCGAAAGAGATTCTCACCGACCAAGGTAGCAATTTCATGTCAGCGCTGATGAAAAAATTGTGTGGTTTACTCAATATTCAAAAATTACATTGTACACCGTATCACCCTGAAGCTAATGGTCTTGTAGAGAAATTTAATGGTACATCAAATCGGATGTTAACTTGCTTTGTTCATGAAAAAGACTCTGAGTGGGATATTCTACTGCCTTATCTATTATTTGCTTACAGAGAGGTACCACAGGAGACAACAGGTTTTTCTCCGTTTGAGCTTTTATATGGTAGACATGTAAGAGGACCGTTAAATATAATTCGTGAAAGTTGGGAAGAATCTCCTGAGACAACTGTAAGTAGTGAATCTGTTCTTAGCTACATTATCAAGACGAGAGACAAACTAGGGAAAATTGGACAAAAATGACAAGAAAGTCCGAAGTTAAAGCTAAAAAGGTATAAAAGTTGTATTTTGACAGAAAATCGTCTAGGAGACACTTAAAACCAGGTCAACTAGTTTGTGTTTTGCTTCCTACTGTTGCAAATAAACTTCTGGCTCAGTGGAAAGGTCCGTTTGAAGTAATAGAGCAAGTATCTCCAGTAGACTATATAGTTCAGGTTGGCAAAACCAAACGTAATAGGAAAACTTTTCATATCAATATGCTGAAAGAGTGGTTTGAGAGACCATATGTTGAAGGTAAGGATAGTGAGGGGGAAACTGATGTAGCTCATTCTGATGAAGGTAAGGTAGAAATGGAAGACACTCCATTACTTTTGTCATCTGTAACCAACGAGAATGATTATGATGAAGACTTAGCAATTATAGAAAATCCATTGCTTACTCCTCATGAAGGTCTAAAAGATGTGAAGCTGAACTCAGAGCTGGATAATAATCAGATGGAGGGTCTAAAGTCTATTCTAGGGCAGTTTGAAGATGTCTTAACTGACATAACAGGTAGGACTTTGGTTTTAGAACATGATGTCAAGTTAGTCACAGATATACCTGTTGAGAAAAAAGCTTATAACTTACCTTATGCACTAAGAGATAAGGTTAGAAAAGAAATACAAGATATGGTTGCAGCAGGTATTGCTGAAAAGTCTTCTAGCCCTTATGCTTCTCCAATTGTTGTAGTTCCGAAGAGAGATGGCTCAATTAGACTATGTGTAGAATATAGGCAGCTTAATCAAATTACCAAATTTGACCCACAACCAATGCCCAAACTGGATGACATTATTAATAAACTTGTAAAAGCAAGGTTTATGAGCAAAATTGATTTGACAAAAGGCTTTTGGCAGATACCTTTGTCAAAATCATCATGGGAAAAAAGTGCATTTGTCACCCCATTTGGCCATTATCAATTTCTGGTCATGCCTTTTGGGATGATTAATTCCAGTGCTTCATTTGTTAGACTCATGAAGATGGTATTGTCCAACTGTGAAGAGTTTGCAGACTCTTTTATTGATGACATTATTATATTTAGTGAATATTGGAACGACCATCTACATCATATTGCGGAAGTCCTTGACGCACTTAGACAGGCACATTTAACAGCTAAACCAAGTAAGTGCATGTTTGGTTTTTGTCAGATCGAGTTTCTCGCTCATATAGTTGGCATTAGTGAGGTGCGACCTACACAGGAGAAAATAGATGCTATACAGAAAATACCTCCACTAAAGACAAAGAAGCAAATTCGTTCTTTCATCGGTGTTGTTGGTTTCCACCGCAGATTCATTCCACATTTCGCAAACATATCTACAGTCTTAACAGATTTGACCACAAAAGGTTTGCCAAATAAGGTAAGGTGGCTTGAAATCCATCAAAAAGCATTTGACACATTGAAGAGGGCTCTGTTATCCTATCCAATTCTGCAAAATCCCGATTTCTCGTGTAGCTTCATTCTCCAGACCTATGCAAGTGATAGGGGCTTTGGGACAGTACTGCTACAAATGAGGCAAGAGCAAAAATATCCTATCATATTTATCAGTAAAATATGGAATGCCATAGCAGAAAATATTCAAGATATAAAAACACTATCAAGATATTTAAAATATTCAATCAAGATAGTCTCAATTATACCAAAATGATATATAAATTTGATATATGAAAGCAAAATTATCATATCAAAACATAAAACCACTTCAAGACAAATAAATATACTTCAAGATGTAAAAACAGCATTAACATTTTAAAAACCACACCATGGCATTCCATAGTAAAAAGCTATCTGCAAGAGAACAAAAGTATAGTACTGTAGAAAAGGAGTGCTTTGCAATAGTTAGGTCATGTCAGTCCCTCAGGGAGTACTTAATTGGTAAAGACTTTACCATTCAGACTGATCACTTTCCCTTACAATGGCCTCACAAAATGAAATCCCAAAACATGCGCCTACTTAGCTGGAGCTTGATTCTGCAAGAGTACAGGTTTACGGTTAAATTTTTGCAATATTGTGTATCTGAAATATTAATTCTGTCTGTCTGTTTGTATATTTGATTTTTGCATTGCAAGAATTTTGTTATTTCTCACATTATAAAGTCCGTCTGCTCCAAGTCGTGTCTTCGGTTAATACATTAAATGAATGGCTTTAACTGTTTGCTGCATGTATTCAATTATTGCATGTTATAAGTTAGCATGCCTTTAACAGTTGTCCTAAATTTGCAGTTGTCCTCGCATCTCATGACCAGCTTATTGTGATATGCTGAATGTTGTATGCTGTCATGCTGTACCACGGTCTGTCTTGTGTTGTGTGCTGTACGTAGAGTAATGCCAATACTGTCTACACGCTAGTTACAGGCTCGAGTCACTGCCCATACACAAAGAAACACATAGAGCAAAAGCCAATCTGTGTGCTATTAGACTGAACGTCTGTGTTGTATGATGTACGCGAGGAGGCTTATTAGTAGGTATATTTGTGTCATTTCATGTTAACGTTTGACGCGGTTTGGCCAACAGATAGATACTGTGTTATAGGTCCTTAAAGTTGACGTATGTACTAGAAAGCTGGACTCGTGGGAAAAAATTAAAATAACTGTGTAACTCTGTGTTTAGACTGTAGCAGAACTTTGAGTGGTTAAAAACTTTATGGTGCTATTGTGAACGCTACATGCTATTTTCTATCTTTTCTTCTTCTTTTCTTTGTTTCCTCTGTCTTTGCACTATTTTTTTTGTATGTTTAGCATAGTTTTTGTCATCATTAAACTTTGCTATTGTTTGTTTTCACAGACTTTCGTTCTAGGAGATGAATTGTCCATCTTTCAAATAACTCACGTCTTCACACCAGGTCAGCCTGCGCAATCCGCGCAGGCTGACCTTGGCCGAAACTAGTCGCTTTTGATAAATTTTCTGCATGTCAAAGGACCAGTTTACCTCACCATTCAGTCACTTTGTTAGACAAAGTAGATTTATTGAACTTAAGTTATGTGATGGCTTGCTTGGTACAATGCATCACGGAGATACATTAAAGGTGGGTATTTAGATTTATCACATCTCACCAAAATAAAAAATATATATATCACTGAAATTTATATGAAAAAACAATACAAATCATCAATAATTAAGAATCATAAAATTACAAAAAAAAAAAAATTGTTTTATGGTGTTCCCTTAAAAGGCTACGTAGCCTCTTAAGGTATTTTTAGATTTCGCGCCAGAAATCAAAAAAGCATTGTGGGAATGTCAAGTGACTAGCACGTGACTAATGACGCTTAAATTCCATAACATAACAAGCATGTAATTAATATCCATAATGTCTTCTTCGGACGCTATGTTTGAAGCTTCGTCTGTGTATTTCCAGTATGTAAATGAGCGAGTTGCTCATGTAAAAATAGACCGTGTTTCCCGTCGGTGTCGACCTGGGCCGTAGTAAATCTCTCATTTCTCTTGTTATCGGATGGTTTTCGACTACTGGGGTTTTATGAATGAAAATTAAAAGGCTTTGGGAGTATAAGGATGATTTTTTTTGTATTTTTGTAAAATTTTCGTCCCAAAATCTGAAGGGCCACCTTTAAGCCCCCTTTTGCCAGAGCACGGCTCATTTGTTTTGATCTATAATTGTGTAATAGCTTGCTTGGTATATTGCATTACGGAGAGTCATTAAACCACACTTTCACAGAACATGGCTTATATTATTATCGGACAATTTCTTATATAGTTTTATTGATTCTTAACTTGCTAAGGACCACTTAACGTTGGTTTTGTGGACGATTGAGATTCAGATCAGACAGCACAGAACGTGAGATCTGATAAATGTGCTTTAATGTCCAATGATTTGGGAGGTATCCCGGTCATAAGGTTACCCATATAGAAAGAGTTAGATAGATGGAAAGATAGATAGAAGGATAGATAGATGGATAGATAGATAGATAGATAGATAGATGAATGAATAGATAGATAGATAGATAGTAAGAGAGAGAGAGAGAGAGAGAGAGAGAGAGGGAGGGAGGGAGGAAATGGGGGGATGAGGAAAAAAGGGGGCGTATCGAGTAGTTTTTGTTTGAATTTGTCGGGGAGTTATTCCTCTTCAATTGTTAACAAAGATCGATCACTTAAAAAGCTAAATATCAGTTCAATTAACTCTTTACCAACCGATACCAACCACATTGTGGGAAAAGCAGAAAATGATTTTTTTAGCCAATCAGTACCTCTCTTACATAACTTGATTTGGATACTCTTTATGGCAGTATAGATCCGGATCGGACTTAAGAGATCGTAAAGATTATCTGGCCTGCAACACGAGAAAAGGGGCATTCGGACATTTGCTTAAAGTGTCGTTTCGGATTAGCCTGCAGAGTCCGCGCAGGCTAATCCGAAACGACACTTTCCGTTTTTATGTAATTTTCTGTTTTGCGCAAGTCTGCTGTAGGACAAAATCTAATGTAGTCGTAAATTGCCGTCTCGGATTAGCCTGGGCGGACTGCGCGGCAAAAGCCAAATACAAAACAAATTCTAAATGAAACATTTCACCTGACGTAAAAACGTCGGTACTTAACTAAAGTCAAAAGTAAACAATTTGAAGGCCTATATTGGATAAGTGGACATTTTATTGTATTGTAACATGAAAATCTAATTTCTTGTTATTTTTTCGAAAATTTCTGAAGAGGGTGCTTATTTAAATACTTTCCATAAACACAACGGTCTGTAATATAGATACGCAGACCGACCTCGCAGAGATACACTATTCAATAATCTGTGAAATTTCGCTACCATAACCCTTGCACTGCTTATACGGAAATGAACTTTTCAAGCCTGTTGAAATATTTTGAAGTATTTGCGTTTTCATAACTGATTTCACAATACAACATGTTCACAAACGCAATTTTTTTCAGAGGAAAAAAAAAGCATAAGCCTAAAATTACATTCGGTCATTCACTTTAGCCTGCAACAAGCGAAAAGGGACATTCGGACATTTGCGTAAAGCGCTGTTTCAGATCAGCCTGCGTAGTCCGCTCAGGCTGATCCGAGACGACACTTTCCGACTACAATCGACTATGTCCTACAGTAGATTTGCGCGAAACTGAAAATTCCATAAGAATGGAAAGTGTAGTCGAGGACTGCGCAGTCTGATCCGAGACGACATTTTACGCAAATGTCCGAATACCCCTTTTCGCCTGTTTCAGGCCATTTAGTAACGATGTGAGAACCTCAGCTAGTTTACATCAGGAAACTTTTACACTTTAAGTGCAGAAAAAACTAGTTATTTATGAAAACACTTATGATAAAGCTTATTAAGTGTCAATTTGTTTGTATAAATATTTTATTTCAAATGAAAAACAAGGCCAGTTTTCAGCTAAAAACTAAAACATTTACTGTGCGTTTTGACTGAAACTTATACTTACGATTTTACAACTTGGAGTAAACTTCAACGTATGAAACAATGAATCAATGAATAAAAGAAAGGAATGAAAGAAAGAATGACATGAGGAATGATTAAACGGAAGGATGGAAGGAAGGAAGGAAGGAAGGAAGAAAGGAAGGAAGGCAGGAAGGAAGGAAGGAAGGAAGCTGAATGAATAATATCGTTTTAGCAAGACACAGAGAGAGAGAAAGAGAGAGAGAGAGAGAAAGAGAGAGGGAGAGAGGGAAGAAACAGACAGACAGACAGACAGACAGACAGACAGACATCTCCTATGTATAGTTTTCCACGAGCCACGTATTTGTTTCCAAAGGCCTTGTACCCGAAGGTTTAATGTACTTTTAATTTGTGTTTTGTACAATCGAACGAGATTCATCTTCTTGTCATCTCTATTACAAAACAAACACACACAAAAACAAACAGCAACATCAGAGACGCTGAGATGTATTTATGATAAATACTTTAGCAGAAGTACACAGGCGCATAAAGACATAACTACCGAGATGTTTTACGCTCCTACACCACACAACCACAAGGCTCAACAATCCTGAAAAAAGAGGCTTTCAAAATATGTCAGGAAAAAGAAGAAAATGCTGATAATCATTGATTTTTTTTTTTCAAATCTCATACCAGTCCTGTTTTAATTTTAATCTGCAAATACTGTCAATTTTAGACCAGTCTAAAATTTTGTCGTTTGGTAAAGATTTAGGTCATAAATCCTCGAGCAACCTTGTAGCAAACCACTCTGAAAACTTCGAACATATCTTTGTAAAATGTCGGCAAAAAGAAAAAGTATTGTCAAACTCGGGGTTCCTTCCGAAAACATTATGGCAAAAGGACAAATTTCTCTTTACAAGCAATTTGTGCTTCTGTCATAAATGCATAAATGATTTTAACCCTTAGACTGCTAAGTAAGTTAAATGAAACTTACTGATATTAAAACCACAAATGTTGCTATTTCAAATTTAAATGTACACGTAGTTTGGGGAGCAATATATCTGCTATCGGACAGTGTAGATCCAAGATCAGACTGCACGTTCTGTGCAGTCTGATCTTGATCGTACACTGTCCGCAAAAAAGTCCTTTAGCCTCGCTTAGCAGCCTTAGGGTAAAAAACGTCATCAAGTGTAAGATTATAGGCGTCATGTGGAAGGGTATAATGAGTTAATTAAATCATTCTACAGCATACCACAAGGTATTATAACGATTCTGGGATCTTCTAATGAACATAAACACCAAGTAAAAACACCTGGCTTGTGCTAACACTTTACTAAACGACAAAATGTTGACTCTTCCAAACTGAAAGCATTTTCAGACGACAAGTGAAATATGGTACAAATGATGAGATATGAATCAGAGGGCATAGAAAATGTTGTGGGAAAATGAGAAAATGCTGGTTACCATCATTTTCTTATTTTTCCACAATGTTTTCAGAAGCTTTCTTCCAGAGGGTCGTTAATTATGGGATTGTTTGGGAACCAGTTTGCTACAGGTTTCGACAAATCAAGGTGGCCTGCTGCAACACAAACATTGATTGTCTGATACGAGTTGGCATTTGAGATATATAAAATTTGACGTGAGTTGGCATTTGCCGCTATAAGTTTATTGAGCGAGGCTAGAAAAAAGTGTGAATAAGTCAGCCTTTTGCGGGCTTAACACCATTTTTTGTCGACGAGATTAATAGAATTTAACCCCAGAAGGCAACAAATGTCGAATTCTAATATTACCGTATCTCAAGAATTATAGTTCATGATGTGTTAAAACAGGCCCACATGTGCATGTGTTAAATTTACATGAAGCCTATTTGCTTCTTTGCCAGGAGTGTACATCACGGACGAAAAATAGTTCCAAACAAACTTGCATATGATTTTTTTTTTAATCTAAAGAAGATAAAATGGGCAACTTCTCACGACCATCAATTTTAACAGTCAATTTCACAGAGGAATCTTGGTCAGCAATGTGTGAATACAGAACGTCGACCAAATACGGTACTATTTGCTTATCTCAAATGTATACGATAAGAAAAATCGCAATGATTGTAACGTTATTACACTAAAAATAAGTGTAATTATGTGATAGCTACTTAACGTAACACTAACTATCATACAATGAATGCTTTAAACGCCCCTGCATGTGATATTTAAAACAAAAATAACTCAAAAGAAGCGATTGATTTTACGAGGAGTGGGTTATTTTCCTACACTGCTTCTCTTATCATTCAAATAGGTTTTCCCTTGCTCATTCGACAAGGCTATGAGTTTGTAATCAGAGGATCCTGGTTCGATTCATGCTGGTGGAGGCTAGTCACAAATGGATCATGCGTCATGAAAAGGGGGTTTAATGCATCTGCAGAAAGTATCAACCCATGTCAGCCTGCGCAGTTCGCGCAGGCTGACATAGATTGAAACTTTTTGCTATTTGTAAATTTTCTGCCTGTCAAAGGACAATTCCACCTCTAGATCCAGTCCATTACTATACTACAGGGAATTTATATATCCATAGTCACATGGTGACTTGCTTGATATAATTCCTAACGGAGATGCTCAAATACCTTTTGCTATAACATGGCTCAAATTTATGTTTAATTTATTTTCAGGCTCGATAAAGTCCTAGGGAGCATAGGAAGTTACTCCGGAGTGGTTAAAATTCGCAATGACGACGATTTTGCTGATAGACTCAGTCACCATTACACGCCGATAATCCTGATCATTTTCACCATAGTTGTCAGTACGAAACAGTACGCGGGCGATCCCATACAGTGCTGGTGTCCGGCCCAGTTTACAGAAGCACATGTTAACTATGCAAACCAGGTAATCAGTGTGTAGTTTACTTAATTAAAGACCCAATAACAGCCAAAAGTAAACAAGACGGGTGATAAAATGTACTATTTAAAAGTATGGAAAGTGTTGTGTAAATGACAATCTGTTATTGTATGGTCGTTCCAAATTTTAGTCCCCGGCAGAAAAATGAATCTTAGGTCAACTAAGTCAAAAGTTGTCAGGTCGCTCTATTTTTTGATTGTTTTTTACCCAGTTTTAAAGTTCATTATTTCTACCGGCGACTAGCACATAGACCGACTGTGCAATGACAAATTTTCATTTTCGCAAGATTAAGAGGGAGAAAGCATTTGGGAAAAAAAAAATTTGAAAAAGGAGAAAATGTGGTTATTAGCATTTCCTCTTGGCCTACCATGTTTTCTACGTTTTTACAGACAAATCCCATAATTTGAGTCCACTTTAATTTATTGTCTGAAAATAAGCTATTGTCTGTGAAAAAGCTTTTAATGTACCTGCAAAAAGTATCGACTTTTATCAGCCTGCACAGTCCGTGCAGGCTGACCCAGGTCTAAACCTTTCGCTTTGGGTAAATTTTCTGCATGTCAAAGGACCAGTCTACCCCATGCTTTAGTCTGTTGTATTTCATAGATACATTATTGTGTGATGGCTTGCTTGGTATTAATCATGATCACGGAGATGCATTAATCACCCCCACCATTTTGCCAGAGCGCCGCTCAAATGCTTTATATGGAAGAGGCTTAAATTTTGTCGACTGACTTTATACAGTTAAAATCAAACAATAGCATTCATGATATAATTCAACCGAATATTTCCAAATCTTTACAGGTGTGTTGGATATCGAATACCTACTACATACCAATGGAGAACGTCATCCCCACAAGTGACGAAACGAAACAAGAAGCCCTGCTCACGTATTACCAGTGGGTGCCTTTTATATTGCTATTTATGGCGTTGATGTTTAAATTGCCGCGGATTGTATGGAAGGCGGTGTCATCTGTCAATGGAATTAGCATAGATAAGGTATACTTACATCTTTTTTGCAGAAATTGGATACTTGTGTGAGACCTACCGGAATGTTACCACTGGATGACACCAATGTTCGGAGTACAGCTGCACTAAAACCTTAACTCATTTACCAAACGTCAAAATTTTGGACAAGTCCAGATTGAAAGCATTTGCAGATGACAAATTAAGTGTGGTTCTAATGATGGAACTTGTGTGTGAGAGAGTAGAAAACATTGTGGGGAAAGGAGAACATGCTGGTAACCAGCATTTTCTCCTTTTCCCACAATGTTCTCAAAAGGCCTCTTCCTGAGAGTCGTGAAAATCAGGGATTGTTTGGTAAAGGGTTAATCATTCAAATTCGTAATGGGTATATTTACACTAAAAACAAGGAAGGTTATATGATTTTCCGGCGCAGCTGAATGTGCTGGCTTCCGACCTTAGTTTTTTGGTACTGATAACAATTGAATAAATAGAAATGTGTGATTGGTAAGAAATGTAGACTTGTTTATTCTAAGGGCGCCTGCCTATTTGCTGGCAAATTTACTCAGTCTGTCTCTTTTAAAGATATTTCTTGTTCTTGCATGAGTTCGGACTATCGTTACGCGTACCTGGCAGCACTGATAAGTCATTTGCAGATCACATACTGGAATTGGCATGACTACCAACCTAGTGAGCATCCAACTAGGGAAATATACCTAAAACCGTAAAAAGATTAAGAGGAAACTGATCGACAAACAAAGTAAAAGAATGCAGTAAAGGAAGGATCGAGGGACTTAGAGAGAGAGAGAGAGAGAGAGAGAGAGAGAGAGAGAGAGAGAACGCCGAAACAGAAGAAGAAGAAGAAAAAAAAAAAGGAAGAAGAAGATAAAACAAAAGAGGAGCAATAGAAGAAGAAAGTCTAGTACAGCAGTTCGAATTCGAATTTTTATTTTATGTAAAACTGCTTTTAATAAAGCGCTTTGAACATTTACCGATACTAGTACATTGCTGAAGGTGGCATTCACTGTCACATGTTTTGTAACAGACCGTACAAAGAACCACATAAGCTCCCAACTATCAATTAACCCAACGACGGAAGAGCAGGTGTGAATGGTTAGGAAAAAGGATTTTGAAAACACTTGGAGGAAAAGGAGAAAATGCTTGTTAACGAAATTTTCCCCTTCTTCCACTGTGTTTTCCCCATCAAAGGCCGTTACCATCAATTGATCTGCATCTATTTTGTCGCCTGCAAATGCTTTTGATTTGGACCAGTCTAAACTTTTGTCGTTTGGTAAAGAATTAAGGCCATTACCAGTCCAGTACAGTCTTGGTCTGTAGTCACCAACCATTTCTGAAGAATATTTTTAGTCTTTTTCTCCAAAGTTGTCTAACTTTGAAAGTAACACAACTTCTGATTGGCTAAACTGAATAGTTTAGTCAATCAGAAGTTGTGTTACTTTTAAAATTTAAGATAATACTGTACATAGAATGGACTTAAAAATGATTATGAATACGGGCCCAATTGTCTCTGACAGCTATTCCTCGGCAAACATTCTTCCTGCACTTTATTCTTTTGCCACACAATCCTTAAAGAATAAAACTTTGAAAACATTGTTGAAAAAGTAGAAAATGCCGGTAACTAGCATTTTCTCCTTTTCCCACAATGTTTTCTACTCTTCCAGACACAAATTCTATCATCTGAGACATATTAAATCTATCGTCTGCAAATGCTTTGAATTTGGACAAGCGTAAAATTTTGTCGTTTAGTCAAAGGTGAATGGTATTTATTGCAATAAGAACATTGTCTACATTTTTTGAGGGGACAGCGCCAGTGGCTTAGCAAGAAGATGTGCTTGTCAGAGAAAAGCGGAGAATACGTGGATAGGCATAGGTGTATGAGTAGGGGTAGAAAGCAGCATGGGGCAGAAGCCTAAATAATAACTTTATTGATGGTAATAGTAGAAGGGGACAAAGGCCAACGTTATGCTTCTGCCTCCATTATTTGCAGATGGTTTCTTTACACTGCCAAGAAGTTATCTTCTTCTTAAAGGTCCAATAGAGACCAAAAAGTAACAAGTGCGGGTATTAAAATGCATTTAAATTTAGATCATACCATTTAAAAGCATGGAAATTATTGTGAAGATGACAATCTATTATTATTATACTGCAAAGAAATTTCTCTCGATCTGATTGGATAATATGCGCCGAACATATTTATCATATACACTGGCAAAACCCACGTAAAAGCAGTTTCCCTTTTGAAAGCCCCGTAAACATGACTACACTTTCAACACAACATCCAAAATGGCGGCGTCGAGCGATACGAGCCGCCCACAAGACAAACATAATGAGTACCCTGCACCGTACTATTTCTAGTTTCCCTTGATGGTTTTCATTAAAGCGGAAAGAATGGATTATTTTTGAAAATAAATGAATACAGTTACAAAATTACCGTTTGTTGTCATTCTAAAACAAATACACGGGGTTAAAAAGAGCTATCCCTTCGTCATGTAAGCTAACTGTGAAGTGTCGAAACTCATTCATTGCAACGTTAAATGGATTACCAAATTGTCGTTTGTGGCAACTAAAAGGTCTTTTACTTTTTGACAACAAATCATTAAAATGTATAATTACTTGTTGTCTACTTGTTACTTGTTGAAGTTGTTTAAATCCATGTTTAAATAATAAAAAAAGACGCATTTCTATCGCAGTGACATCTCCAAGCTAATTCACCAAACTTCACGTTTTACCAAGGTTTTAGTGACGTCATTTCTCAATGACGTCAGTTTTCATTGAATTGGGGCACACTGAAGGGAAATTCTATGTCGTCAGCGTGCTCAATTCGTGAGTACATAAACGGGGAAATTTAGCTGAATACACATTGGAATGGTAAAAGTTTGCAGTATAATAAATTCGTTGTACGGTCAGGTGGCCGGGGACTTGAAAACTTGTTCACGGCTGTGGCGAATCATGTCGCCACCTGGCCTTCGGCTCGGGGCGACATGATTTGCCACAGCCGTGAACAAGTTTCCAAGTCCCCGGCCACCTGACCGTACAACTAATAATGTACAGTCTGTCCAAGTGTTAGTCGCTGGCAGAAAAATCGGTTTTAAAACAAAGTTAAAAGTTGCCATGTCGCGATATCTTTTATTTGCTTTTTACTACACTTAGATCGACGGTACAATTACAGACTGTCATCAGTACAATAATTTCAATACTTTTAAAAGATGTGGTTTAAATCTAAAGGCATTTTAACACTTGCATTGTTTACTTTTGGCCACAACTTGGCCTATTAAAACTCTTTCGATTTTAGCGAACTTTCTCGAAGTCAATGATAGGTGAACTGACCGCTATGAATTTTCTAAAAAAAAAAAAAAGGTCCATGATTTGTGCCATGCTCTGTGAAAAGGGGGTTTAATGCATCTGCAAAAAAAAGTATCGCAGTTTGCGCAGGCTGACATGGGTCGAAACTTTTTCATCGTAAATCTTATGCATATTTAAGAGCCAGTCTACCTCCAAATGCAGTAAACTGGTAGACTACATAGATTTTTATGGATCTCCAATATAAGCTTGGTATAAAACCTCACGAAGATGCATTAAACCCGCTTTTTGCCATAGCGCCGCTGATTTATTTTCACTTTAATTACAGGTTGTCAATCTAGTCCATGAACTCCAACTTACACCTAAAGCAGACCGAGACATCAAGCTGTTTGAGGTGACAGACTATTTCGAGGCCTGGTTGGATTCAGCCAGACATTACCGCAAGAACTGCATGCACGAATTCAAGCTCAAAGTATCACAGTACACGTGTTTAGTGTGTGGGCGTCGCTATGGTAACTATTTTATGACAGCCGGGATGTTCATCAAAGTTGTCTATTTATTCCATTCCGTATCACAGTTCTTTATATTGAACGCTTTCGTGGGTACGTCATACGCGACTTGGGGGTTTGAGATCATTTCCGGTTTAGCAGACGAAAATCCAGAATATTTGAAATCGTCTCCAAGGTTCCCACGTGTTACTTTGTGTGATTTCCAGATCCGACAAATGCAAAACGTGCAGCGATGGACTGTGCAATGTGTGTTGCCAATAAATTTATTTAACGCTAAAATATTCTTATTTATCTGGTTTTGGCTACTTTTCCTCGTGATTTCAAGCTTTTTGACTTTAGTGACGAATTTCTACGCCATCATGTTCCCTATGAAGCGAGTCCAGTATATCAAAAAGTTTCTTATATTAAGAAACGTCATCAAATCAAAGAGAGACAGTGATAAAAGACTGCTACACAGATTTGTCATGACCCATTTGAAATTTGATGGAGTTTTTGTGTTGAGAGTGATGGCCAGAAATGGGACAGATATACTCGTTGCTCAAATTATAGAAAATCTGTTCAGAAACTACAAATTGCGATGTTTAGAAGCGAAACCACTCAACTGCGGGGAGACAGCGTGACTAGAGGCGGACATTATAAACTATGACAGACGGGAACCACGGTTTTCGACAGTGTAGTTTAAAGATACATCTATACTCGTTTTCAGGCAGTTTCAGGCAGTTTTTAGCCCATTTCATCCATATTTTATGAAACTATATTCATTCTTATATCTTCATGCCAAATGTTTCCCCTGATGGCTGCAAGATTGCACAGATTACGACGGATAGAAAGTGCATTTCATGTTTTGGAGGTCTTCCAAGCTATCGCTGTTGTCGTTTCCGGTTTTAGATGAGGACAAATCCCTCCTGTTTTTCTATCCATAACCCTACGTTTACACCATTTTCCCGGCAGCTACGGCAGCCACGTTTCTGACAATCGTGGACAAAACGGGATCGACGTAATACAACGCAGATCCCAATAATATCAACGTCAATCTCGGTTTGTCCACGGTTGTCAGAAACGTGGCTGCCGTGACTGCCGTTAACATGGTGCAAACGTAGGGTTCCCTCCACGACTTGTCACGGATACCGTGAGATACCGTAAAAAGACTTAACTAAACTTGGTTGGTTGGTTGTATTGGGGTTTAACGCCACTTTAACAGCTAAGGTCATATCATGGCGGTCGGTGACGCACATGTGTTTCCTGGCTTTCTCACACCAGTACTAACACAACTTTCTTTCCAAAGCCACCGACTACTTTTCTCACATGCTTCAGCAGAGGTGAGAGGCGAAAATACGCCGGAAAGAAAGTTCGCCTCAACGGGTATCGAACTCACAACCACCAGGTCATGAGTCTGACACGCTCACCACTGAGCCACCCGGGCGGGGCTAAACTTGGTAAATGGAAAAAAAAAAGACGAACAAAATCTCACGGCACACCACGTTTCGGACAAACGGGGCTGCCGTGGCTGCCGGGCACATGGTGTAAACGTAAGATTACACTATATATTGGTACTTTATCTGTGTTTTACATCGTAGCCGTCCACACACTAACAGGTTTTATCAAGGATGTAAGGATGTATGTTTAACTTCGAGTCAAAACCAAATAAACTGTGTCCTGTTCTGTGAAAAGGGGGCTTTATTCAATGCATCTCCGTGAGGTATTATACCAAGCATGTCATCACGTGATTATGGATCCATACAATCACTTTTGTCCAAAAACTGGCTGAAATGAGGTAGAATGGCTGGACTTCAAGAGAATTTACCCAAAGCAAAAAGTTTCGACACAGGTCAGCCTGCGCGGATTGCGCAGGCTGATCTGAATCGATACTTTTTGCAGATGCATTAAGCCCCCTTTTCAGAGAACATTACTCAACTGTATAAAGACCGCTATACTAGATGCGACAGACGAAAGCTACAATGTGACACAGTTCATAGGGAGATTGCGTTTCTACGTTTTGAGTCGAAACCGGGCAACTATATCTACTATGAGACGGTGAGAATAGATGCCGATATTACAAACGTTGACAAACAGAAGTCGCGGAATAGAAATTGCCAATTTGTCTAACTTTGGCATTCAGAGGTGAAACCAGACAACTAGCAAGTGCAGTCTAGATATTACTGACTGTTACACCAGGAACCACATTTTTTTTTTCTTAAATTTAGGTTGTTTATCTCTTCATGTCGATGTTTAACTGCTTGTGCTTATTCCATGCTTTTCGGTAGTTTATCGAGGAATAGTGGTGGATTTTGATTTCATAATTTCATGGTTACGACCAGTGAAAAATACCGATTTCATATTTTCTAACTCTTCAATTGAAGGCGGAAATAGTAGTTTCCGCGCACTAGCTACCTAGGTTGACAGCGCGTATTATTTAACCAGAGGGAAATATGACGCAATTTACGCTAATTTACCATACATTTATCGCACTTTACGTAATATTTTAATGCGTTGTTATATGAGAAGGGTACACCACGGGGAATTACCGAAAACAACTGTAATGCATTTTGGCGAAAGTCCCAACAAAAAAGGGGTTGGAAGTATGAAATGAATAGAATGTCATGGCTACCACGAGTGAAAATATTACCTATGATGTTCACTCGATGAAATGAATTTCGATCTTTCACCGAAAATAACAAATATCCTCTATTTATTTGTCGCCTGCTGCTGCTCTGAGAGATGCATCTTGTAACTGCATAGAAAAAAAAAACGTCAGAACTTGATATTTAATACAGTAATTTAATTAAGACTTAGATAGTTGGTTTTTTGAGCGGAAAAATTACAACATAGCAACAATACAGAATTAATTAATAAATAAATAAAACTGGATGGGTTCCAACCAACGACGTCGTTATAAGTTAGCACATTAATCTACCTAGCTTCTATGCAATATCGTAAACAGCAGGTTACGTATGAGATATGTTTATTAATGTAACTTGTTAAATGATGATGTTTCTCCTTCGACAAAGTACATTTTTCTGAGACAAAATAACAAGACAAAGGAACTGACATGAGTTTGCATTTAAGATGAAATTCTGTTGTACAACGAATTTATTATACTGCAAAGTTTTACCATTCCAACGTGTGTTAAGCGAAATTTACCTGTCTTTTGGTTTCAAAAATTGAGTACGCTGACGAAGTAGAATTTCCCTTCTGAGTGCCCCAATTCAACGAAAAGTGACGTCACTGGGAATTGACGTCACTGAAACCTTGGTAAAACGTGCAGTTTGGTGCATAATCTTGATTTTAATCTTGATCGACGCCGCCATTTTGGATGTTGTGTTGAAAGTGTAGTCATGTATACGTGGCTCCCGAAAGGGAAACTTCTTTTACGTTGGTTTTGCCAGTGTACATGATATATATGTTCGGGGCATATTATCCAATCAGATCACGAGAAATTTCTTTAGAGTATAATAAAGAATATTTATATAATCATTGGGCCACGCTCTTTGAAAAGGGAATTAAATACATCTGCAACAAGGTATCGTACCGGGTCAGCCTACGCAGTCCGCGACTGACCTGCGTTTAGTAAATTTTCTTCATTTCCAAGGACCGCTCTTTCTCGGGATTCAGTCTAATTTTGGACGAATTCTACGAAATTGATTTTATGGATCAATAGTTATGACATGACTTGCTTGGTCCAATGTATCACGTTGATGCATTAAACTTTCCTTAGCCAGAGCGTGGCCCAGTTATGCTCAGTATTCTTAGATAATTCGACAGGAGCTTAGTTTGAGTCTCGTATATTTTTCTTTTTGGAATTTATCATTTGTCGTACTATTACTACATGACTGTAATCGACACATTTCATTTGTAAATTTTAACCAGCTGTAGCAGAATCCGTGCTGCTTTGGTTGCTTTTAGAAAGCAATTGCTCGAACACGTTTGAGAGAGATGAAGAAGTCTGATGAACGGATTGCAGGCGGTTTGGACTTAAGTGTGTAAGTTGTGTTTTACATATGGCCTGCATCACGCGAAAAGGTACATTCGTACATTTGCGTAAAGTGTCATCCCGGATAAGCCTGCGCAGTCCGCGCAGTCTGATCCGAGACGACACTTTCCGATCGTGTGTGATTTTGTGTTTCATGCAAGTCTAATGTAGGACGAAATCTAATGTTGACGTAATGTGCAGTCTGATCTTGGATCTACACTGTCCGATATGGAGATATTTTGCCCGAAAAATGTAACTTTGGCAAAGGAGTGTTCGGGTTTTTACAATCGGCTGGATAGTTTGAATTAGCTTACCTGATCATATTTAGCTTACAATTTTACCTTATGCCTCAATATTTTCATAGGTACTCTTGTTTCAGACCCCTAATCAAACTGAAGATCTATTCTATAAAGAATATTTTCAAAACACTTTGTTGCCGATTTCGTTTTCAAGATGTAACAAATAAATGCAAATGGGCTATACTTTGTGAAAAGTAAGTTTAATGCATTTTACAAAAAGTATCGGCCGAGCCCCGGTAGCTCAGTCGGTAGCGTGCAGGACTTGAGAACAGGGGGTCGTGGGTTCGATCCCTGGCTCGTCCAATTTCCTCCCCAGGATTGATGATAGTCATTTCGACAGGATTCATTCCTCTCCCACCACTGACCATTGTTTGGACGATGGTTATGTGGGAAAACAGCTAGTGGCTTGGAAAGAATATTGCGCGGAGTACTGGTAACAGAGACTCCAGGAAAGCATGGATAGGTGCACTGGCCGCCGCGATATAACTGAAATAATGTTGAAAACGGCGTTAAACACCATACAATCAATCAATCAAAAAGTATCGACTCGTGTGAGCCTGCGCAGTACACGTAGGCTGATCCGGTCGAAACTTTTTGCTATTGGTCGGTTCAACTGCATGCCATAGAATCAGTCTACCTCAGAATTCAGTCGGTTGTCAGACAAAATGGATTTTATGGATCGATAATTATGACAAGACTTCTTTTGCAATATAATGCATCAAAGAGATGCATAAAATCCCCTTTTGTCAGAGTACTGCCCACAAGAATTGGTGCCTAATAAATAAATAAAGCTATTTTCGCAATATCGCAAAAAGATTAAAACATCAAATTTCAAGGTTATTTCTAACTAATCAACATAAACATCCTTGTTTTAAAATCTGCTTGTTTTCAAATGGGCATGGTGGGTGTTTAACAATTTACCAGGGCCCTATGGAAGCCCTGGGGGGCAATTTTGACATGTGACTAATGACTTAAACACTTAAACATACATCTTCATCGTTTTCATCCATTTTTTAACCGTTTTTTTTTTTTATTTTATGAAACTATAATCACTCTTGTATCTTCATGCCAAATATTGCCCCTGATGGTTGCAAGGTTGCACAGATTACGGCAGATAGAAAATGTAAATCATTCTATTGCGGCCAGCCATGGACATAAAACCACAGTTTCCGGTTCAAATCGAAGACAAATCCCTACAGTCTCTTTACCCCACACACTTTATATTGATTTTTTATCTACGTTTACACAGCTGACTAAATTATAACACCGTCGAGTTTTAAAAGCGTTTGTTTACGCTCTGGCTGTAAAGATGTCTCTTTAAGACTTATAACTTATTACTTATGAGTAACGATTGAGGCGCATTTCAAGAATGCAAAAAATTGGCTGCAAAATGAACAAAACCACCTACCTTTTAATTATAAGTTCAATTTTGGCTGTGCCAGCCTTCTTTGCGGATGTTCTCGATATGTGTGCTCATAACAGACAATTCATTTCACATAAGTCACAAGTCCCTAGATTAGATTGAATGATTGAATGGTGTTTAACGCCGCTTTCAACATTATTTCAGTCATATCACGGCGACTTCTCACATATACATGTATTTCCTTGGTTTTACCAGTACTAGGCTGGGGCTCTTAGTTGTCTTGCCCAAGGACACTCCTACGAAAAGCCCAGTGGATCCAGTGCGGCTCGAGCCGGGGGCCTCCAGGTTACGAGTCCAACACTTTACCACTGAGCCACGCTGGACCCCCCCCCACTTAATAAGAAGTCTAAAGTGATCAGTCGTAAGTCAAAAGCTGGGCTCTAGGGCTTCCATTGGGCTCAGTTTCACAAAAAGCTCAAGTCTCATATTTTGCTCAATTTCCCTAACTGACTCACTTACCGACTGAGTTCTTTACACACAACGAAATTGCAGACTTATTCAATTTGAAACCATTTGTAGAAGACAATTTAAATGTGATTCAAATGATTGAACTTGTCTTTGTAGGGTAGAAAACATTGTTGGAAAAAGGTGGAAATGCTGATTATCAGCATTTCCTCTTTTTCCCACAATGTTTTCAAAAGGATTCTTCCTCAGGGTCGTTAAAACTCGGAATTGTGTGGTAAAGGGTTAAGTTGAGTTATTGGAGGCGCTTGTCAAGAATACTAACAGACTTTAGTAACGTTCTAATACCCTGAGTTGACACAATTTTATAAACTCAACTCAGCAAAATAATGAACTTAAGTCTGTTGACTGAGTTAAGTCTATTTATTTTGCAGAGCTGAGTCTGAAACATTGTGTCAACTCAAGATGTTAGAGGCCATAATATCAAAGCAGGTGTCATAATACATTTAAATTTAAAGCATACCATTTAAAAGTATGGAAAATATTGTGGAGATGACAGTCTGTTATTGTGTGGTCGGGCCAT